>JAJTUV010000818.1:0-600000 GCA_021653895.1 Mastomys natalensis
ATTAGGTTAGACTCTTGGTCAAAGTAAATAAAAGAGACTACTTAAGAAAATGACTTGGGCACAGCTTTCTTTTAAATTCTCAACTGAAGGACTAAGACACACAAAGGCAAAGGAAGAAAAGAATAAAAGAGAAAGCATTCGATGTCTGAGAGATAAAAATGGACATGAACAATCATCCAATAAGCTCCAAGAGATTGAAAATCTTGTCTTTCTTATAGTTTTAATTCACCAGATGTCTTTGAAAATATGCTGCATATTTCTGACATCTGATTATGGTGATCCAATAAGATAAAATGATGATGACATCACAGGCTTTGTTCTTGTCACTGCTGTACCGGCTAAGGCTCAATTAGAGGTCTAGTTTTCAAGTCACATAACTCTGTTAGAATGCAATGATTTTCTTCCCATTCCCTGTGATGTCAGTATACATCTATGAACATTACCCTTTTCTAAATTACTAATAATATTTTGAGGAATCTCATATATATATATATATATATATATATATATATAATATAATTGTGTGTGTGTGATGAATTCTCATATAAGAATAAATCTCTTATATGTGATCATTTGGATAGGTTATGATAAAATAAAGTACTCTAATGTTCATTAAACCATTCAGATACATAATGTAGTTTCTACTTCATTATTTTTAAAAGCCTATATTACCTGTTCTATAATTAAACATAAGAAATAGAAACCAATATCTGTGTAAAAGGAAAATTTTAAATTAATGACACTAAGAAATATTTATTCTTAATTTGTCCTATTTCCATTTTTCTATAATTCTTGAGAAATTTAGCTTAATTTAATGTGTATCATTTTAAAAAAATATCTCTCTCATATCTCTAGATAAAAATAATAGTATAGAATATAGATTATACTAACATATTTGATAATAATTTATACAATATGAGCACATATTTTACTAGGTCACATTGCTCTTTTTACATAAGAAGACACTAATATGCTGAGACTGTTTAACAATAGTCACCCAGAGAATTCTGAATCTTGTGTTAATACAAAGTGGTATCCATGATAAAGAGTTTTTGAATTGACATGGGTAGTAAGCGAGTCTTAGGATGAATAAATGTTCCAGTCCAAATTCTGGAGGAAAAGTACATTTTTCAGCTTGGATATTTGGAAAGCTTCTTTAGTTTTATGGAACGGTGCCAAGTTTCTGAATTTTACTCCAAGCTCTCAAGCTACATTTTAAAATCTTTTTTTCCCTGACATTTGTCACTTTATAAATATATATTATGTGTACAATTTCTGGAGTGAAGTAGGCTAGCAGTAAGATTTTACGCTTTTTATATCCATGACCTATCCTAAAATATCAAGAAGACTTTTTTCTTTTTTCTGTGTGAACTGTTTTAAGAACTAAAATTCTTATTCAGGATAAAATGTCTCTGGCAATAAGTTTTTCTAAATTTAGATTTAGGATTTTTCAACATACTGTCTTCATTTCCCGGAAAACAAACTATGGTGGATTCATTGTCACATTCTGTCAGTCTTTACTCCTTTTTATCTTTTAGAAATTGAGTCTATTTCCATTGACAAAGGCAAGCTCACAATGTGAATAGGAACATTGTGTGCTTCCTGGTTTTTATTGGAGTAAAGAAGCTGTGTTATTAAAAAAAAACCCTTTCTGTTCTTACAATGACATAACCGGAACAATAAATGTACGAAGAGGATTGGTTTGTTTTTGATCATGTTCTCACAGGCTCCGCTCTATATCCAATCTTTCTAATTACTGGAACACACAGTAAGGCAGCATATCACAGTAATGGGAGCATTGCAGTGCCTGATAAACTCCTGTGTGGTGTCATGAGCTGTAAGAGAAAGAATGAGAATATCCTAGTCTTAATATGCCTTCAACATAGATCTGGATATGCAATTTGTATTACAGTTCAAAGTTATGGATCTCCAGATATAGAATTAATATGTTCTCATAAAAACTGGGTATTCATTGGGTTGAACAATGAGAAATCAACAAGCTCACAAGTAGATGTTTTTTAAGGCTGCTGAATATTAGAGATCCAATTTTGTTTCTTTTCAAACATTTTTTTTTCCAGATCGGAAAACTGGATTAGTCTGCGGGATTGTAAACATGACCCTTTCTAATAGAATGAGTTGACTTAGGTACTAAACAGGGTGGTTTGGAGGACAGGAGGGATGTTGTTCTTCTAGTGACTCTTGCTGAAATTCTAACCACCATAAAGTGGACCAAACTGTTTTATACCTCCAATTTTAAGGAATCCAATGTCTTCTTATGTCCTCATCTGGTACCCATATATACATTATATACATACATATATGTGTGTGTGTGTGTAGACATACATAATTATGTGTATATATGCACATATATCAATATATACATGTGCCCCACACACACACACACACCACACGTGTGTGTGTGTGTGTAATGGTTAACTTGATGTATCTAATTTACTAATAGAAGGTCAGAAGAAGATGTTGGGTAGAAATTAGCTCTCTATCCTAGAACTAGAAAGTATGAATGATGAAAATGGCAATCCTCTATCAATCATTACTTTGTTAAAAGTAAAGAGAGGCTAGGTATGTCTTCTGGGTAAGGGAATGGAGAAGGTATGATAAAAAAAACTACGCAATAGATGTATTTGTTTTAAAATAAGAAAACCAAGATTTACACTGGGAAGAGTTTTAGTGATGTGCCTTGCCTGTGCCATCTTGGGCAAGGTTCTGATAATAGGACAAAACCAGCACTGACTGACTCATCCTTCTCCGTTCCTATGAATATTATACTTCTCAGATGAATATTATCCAGGCACAGAAACTTGAATAGCTCCTGAATGATTAACAAGTATCATTCAATGACAAACAACTGCAAAAAACAAACACAAATTGACAATTATTCACCATTTTGATCATGTGCCATAGTATTTGTCAAAAATCTCTTATTTAAAAAGGCAATACAGCCTGGGAGCGCTTAGGGAGGGATCCATGGCTCCAGCTCTATATGCAAGGGAGCTATATATAAGTGGGAGAAGAGATCCTTGGTCCCATGAAGGCTGGACGTCCTGTGGGGGTATTCGAGGTGGGGAGGTGAGGTACGGGGGAGGGTGGATGGGGTATACCAACGTGAGGCAGGAGGAGAGGGGAAGGGATAGTGAGTTCCTGGGAGGGAGGGGGGGAAATGGGGTAAGGAGAGAACATCTGAAATGTAAAAAAAATTTCCAATAAAAAAAAAAAAGGCAATAGTCATCAAGAGGTAATCAAAAATACAGAAGCAGGATTCTAACTCACAGATCACAATTTTAAAATTGTATGATATGCAAAATTCTGATTCCTTCCTGTGCCAAAAAATTGTATGGAATATATATAATGAAAGTTCACAACTGTAGCTATCACACATAGTTTTGAAAATAATTATTATTTAGCAAGATATAGTAGAAGTTGAATATGTTTTCAAATATATATATATATATATTTACATGAATATGTTTACATATATATATGTAAACTCTAATTATGTCATGAAAAATTGGAATACATTTTATATACTTTCAAACCACAAGTAGAAGAATGTTTTCAGTTTTTCTCTGCCCCAGGAATTGAGACAACAGACTGACTTTACAAAGGTGAACAAAGTAGGCATAGATTTTTCAGGGGATCATGGTCTAAGATAGTAGAGTGATACGAAAATGCAGTTATGAATGTAGTTAAGTATTGTACGTAATGTGAAAGGAGGCACAATGAATCACATTTAATTTAAATGATTTCCTGAAACCTTCTAGTACAAAATGATCAATGTTAACAGATTCATTGTGAAATAGTAAATACAAGTCACTAACTATCTGCTGGGAGGCAGGATAAAACTGGCATTGATTCATAGTCCTCCTGGTTCTTTTCAAATAATGGAGAGCTTTAAGGTTATATCTAGCTTCCTCAGCATGCAAAGTACAGGGTGTGTTCTAAGGACAATAGATGATTAAGCCTACCTCCCTAAACTGAGTTCAGAGACACACTGAGAAAAGACTAGGAGCAATTTATCACTTGTTCGGTACTGCAGAACTGTGAAGGAAAGGCTTGGGAAAAAAAGGTAAGATGATCAAGAAAAATATGTGAATAAATAAGGGCAGTAGTGTGTATTTCTTTTCAAATATGTTAATCATCAGCATGGAAGTAGGATGATTTTGCCAAATGACTCTCCTTTTAATTGTTGACTAAGTAAATAATGTTAAGATTGGAAATGAGAACATATTTCAAAAAAAAAATAAGAAACAGAAAATAATGCTTTTCTGACCAGGAAGTATATGGATATAATTCATGTTAGATTTTATTTATATTTTATTAACTTTGCATTTATGATATCTTATGTTATAATATCCAAAGCAAAGGTTTAAATGTACTTTAAATAAAATGTTTTAGAAGATTCTTTTCATTTACATTGGTATAAGCCACTTGAGCCTTTTTTCCGAATCACTCAACTTCACTGTGATTTTCTAATTAAAATCTTTGTAGTTTTAGAAAAAGCTCCATTCATGTAATAGATATAATGCTTAAATTTGAAACTCAGAATTATTAAAGGTCATGGCAAAAATAATAGAGTGCATAAAATCAACTATATAACCAATATAATGCCTGTATTCCAGCCGATTTGTGTGGGGTGGGGAGAATTTAATCTCAGTCCATGTGGGAGTTTTCTTTCCATCTCAATGCAATGCAAATATCACAGGGCTCAGGCATAAAATGAAAACACAATAATAACAGTCTTGAGGCAGATACGACCTTTGCTGAAAACCCCAATGGTCACCTTTAAGATTTTTGATGAAATTCAGCAATCTGTTTCAAGGCATGCTTTCCCTTTTACCTTCATGAGAATTTGCTACAACCCCTTTCCTCAGTTTCGTTAATAAACTTTCAAGATAATTTGATCTTCAGATTATTGTGCATGTTCTATTTGCATGTTCTCTGATAGGAAGACATCAATGTGAAATTCTTTCTCTTCCCTCAAAAAAGTTAGCTTGTGATCGTTCATGGACACCAGCAGTTATTTGAGACAGTTTTATCCACTTTGTTTTGCAGTTTTCCCTGAGAAGGAAGACATGGTTGGGGAGCTCACAAACAGAATTTAAATCAATATCTAAACAAATTATTCTGCCACAACTGAAAGGCATGGTATCATGTGGAGATAATCAAATACATTTAGCAATGCAAGTATGCCATGGTGGATACCTGATATTTGTCAAGGAAAATAAAATTTCTTCAAACTTCAGAGATTAGATCTATTAAAAACAAGTACAAGTGTGGGCTGGAATATATTATGCAGCAGTGTTTACTTGTTAACTGTAAATCTTATGGTAGAAACTCTAAAACCATGTCTTACTGTTATAAAACACTAGAAACTTTATGTAATAAAATCTACACGTTATTCATTTCATTACATAAGACAATGTAAATAGGTGGATTTTAGTGATGAATTAAGTTTATTGGATACTTTAAGTATTGTGATGCAATTATTTACAGTGTCTGCCATGTTATTTGTGTCCTGAAATTCCTCCATTGTGACATAGTCACAACTTGAGTGTAGACTGAAATAATTTTGGCTCCTTTTTGGAGTCTATCTCAAGAAAATATGATAAATTTGGTGTTAAGGCAATAATTCATTTTCTCTTTAAAATCTGTCATTTATCTATTAATGGAAAACAGAGAAGAGCAAGAAAGAACTTTTAAAGACATATGAGCAATTACCACCAAATTTAAAAAAAGAGAAAAGTCTTGGAAAATATACAAATATATTTCACATGAAGACAGTCTTTAATAAAATTTCCACTGTTGATATGTAACAGAGAATGTTTCATTAGAACAGTGAAAAAAAAGAGAAGTCTGATAAAGCAAATAGATATCAGAAAAATAGGCAAAGGCAAAGATGGTTAAATGAAAATTTAATAACAAAACAATTATCTCAAGAGTCTCAAGGACCACCACAGATTCAAATACAAATATTTACTATCTGAAATATATATCAAGGGCATGTGAGAATATTTTTGTGGTTCTGATTGCATGCATACTTGATTATCATCACACTGCCTAATATAAGAATGTGAAATGATTTTGAAAGGATTTATAGTATTAATTCAAAACCATAATTTCACTAATTTTTATTATTTAAAGTTTTAATTTAGAAACTAGAAATGGTTATTCAGAATTTACACATTAACATCACCCTGTGTACTTTATGAACACTATGTACTTGGGTAAAAGATAGCAATGAGTGTGGAATACCAAATATTCCTTAAAAAATTATCAAGCCCTTTAAAAGTTTAAATAGAGGCAGTGGTGGCACATGACTTTAATCCCAGCACTTGGGAGGCTGAGGCAGGCAGATTTCTGAGTTCGAGGCCAGCTTGGTCTACAGAGTGAGTTCCAGGACAGCCAAGACTATACAGAGAAACCCTATCTCGAAAAACAAAACAAAATAAAAAAGTTGAAATAGAATTACGACTCATTAATCAAAAACATGTTCATAGCACAACTATAAAAAATATTGAAACCCATTCTCAATTAATACTGAAAGTTAGTGTATAACTCCTTCAAAATAATACTCCAAGCAACAAACAAGTGGGCAAGTTAAAGGAAAAATTACAGAAATGGTTTACTTCACCTGTGAAAATACAATTTCTGAAAACAACAATAGTTGTCATGTTGGAATTGTGATAAAAACCATAAAAACAAAAACGGAATTAACAAAGCTTACTGCTATCACTCTTAATTTCTAATAGCAAAATGATCAATGTATATTACACACATATTATTCTCACACACATATATTATTACATACATTTCCTACATAAAATATCTTAGTATCTTCTTTATAAATATAGGGATATATATTAGTTACTACTTACTATGTTTTGACATATTAACAATGAATCTGGGCCTGACTGTACTTAATTTTAAGAAAATTCTCCACAATGACTTCCACAATGGTTACCGCAATTTGTTATCTCATCAATGATAAATAAGAGTTCTTTTCTCTATCTTCACCAGCATTTGTTGTTATTTATTTTCTTGATATTTTGACTATGTTAAAATGAAACATCAGAGTCATTTTAATTTGTATTTCGTGGACTGTTAATAATGTTGAACAATTTTTAAAAATTAGATATTTCTTACCTATTTATATTTCTTTTGAGAATTCTTTGCTTTCTTGTTATTGTGGTATTTGATTATATATATATATCTTTATTGTACATATTAATTCTCTGCCAGAATTGTATATAAGAAAGATTCTCTTCGACTATGTGGGCTTCCTTTTGCTGTACCAAGGATTTAAATACATTGAGGTCCATTTGTCAATGTCTGATCTTACTAAATGAATAGAGTCTGACTAGAACATCATTTTTATATGCATTTTTTAATGTGGTCTGTATGTGATAGCACTTTTAGCATTTCAGATTTCACATTAATATATATCTTTGATGCTTTTGGGATGCTTTTGAAAGCTCAGTTTTCTAAAAATCATGTTTAGAAGTTGTTTTCTATCTGCAAGTATATGCTTTTAGTATCTTTGTCAAATATGTATTTAGTAAAATTAATTTATATTTGGGTCTTTTATTTGTTTCGTTGATCAACATACCATTTTGTGTTAATATCATGCTGGTTTTGTTTCTATAGTTCTGTAACATAGCTTGACACTGGTGCCATAATGTGTCTGGCATCATTCTGTTTACTCAAGGTTTATTTGACTACCTGGGGCCTTTTGTGCTTCCATGAATGCTTTGGGACTTTTTTGTCTACTACTGTGAAGATTCTTCCATGGATTTTGACTGGGATTGCTTTGAATGTCTATATTGCTTTGGGCAATATGGGGATTTTCACAACATTGATTTTGTCAGAACTTGATCATTGGAAATCCTTTCATCATCTAAGGACTTTTTTAACCTCTTCAAAGATTTGAAGTTTTCGTTGTGGACTCCTTTTACAACTTTGGTCATATTTATTCATATATAAGTTTCAGCCTCATATGAAAAATGTTTCTGTAATCTTTTCCTCTGCCTGCTTGTTATTGGTATATAGATAAGATACTAATTTTTCTAAGTTGATTATTTATAACTGGTATTTTTGGGAAAATACTGATCCTTTCTGAGTGTTTTCTAGTATACTTTTCTGGATTTTTCATGACTAATGTCACATTTTCAATGTGAACATATAATCTGACCTCACACAAGTGGGCTACTTCTCATCCTATCAGAGAACGCTATGGAAGCAACCACGAGAAAAAAGAAATCAGCAGTCGTGAAGGGCCTTTAGGACTGTATACTATAATAACGAAAGAAGATATCCTCAGGGCTGTAATAATAGAATTTGTTTCTTGTGGATAAGCAGTATCTGTCTAATTAGATTTATAGCTTGATCAGTAGGTGGGCTACTGGTGAATGACTGGTAGTGGAAAAACATTATCCATTGTTGAAGAACTCCTAGACCTTAGAGGAGAAACAATTATAATTACTATCTTTTTTATTTTCTGTCTCCCTTTTTTAAGAATATATATATATATATATATATATATATATATATATATATATGAATATGTATATATGTTGTGTGTGTGTGTGTGTGTGTGTAGTAACAATTGTAGAATAAGTCACACACACATATATATCATACATAATACCATATATATATTCCTATGATAAAATCTCTCAGGGAGTATCATTGAAGTGGTTAAAGATTTTAAGAGCCAGAGAACCAAGAGAATTGCTATAAGATGCTCTCTTTTACACATGGGCACAATACTATCAGCATAAGTCTCACCAATATGGTTGACTTAACAGAGCTTTTAATGACCACACAATTCAGTGTACTAAAGGATAAAGTTGAAATTTCACAAAGTCTCACCTTTACTCAAAGAGCCATAGGCAACCTGTGTGTTCTGAAACACTTACAGGCCAGGCTATTTGATAGTTTATATAGTCCCAAGTAGTCATCCTTAAACAGATACAAACAACACTAAATTCACTCAGTAGTGTGCATGTATATGTATGTATGTATATAGTATATATGTGACCATACAGAATAATGATATCTATAGAATAGTTCATGAATCTGAAAGGGACTGAATGTAGACATAGGGAAGAGGGGAGAGGATATAATAGAAATGATGTAAATAAAGTGTAATCATAAAATACTAAAAAGTTAAAAACAAAAATAGTTTCTATAAATTATAAAACACTCTAAGTTATCAGTTGACCATGTTAGACAATTATAGGAATTCCTTTTACACGCTTTTGCTAGGTTTGAGATAGAGCCAACAGATTATATTGAGAAATCCATCATAAATTATTATAGGTACTTGTTTAAGTCTCGTTGAATTAAATTTCTATTCTCAATGCAGTGTCCTTAATTAGATTTCAATCTATCTGTGAACCTGCTGAAATTTTATGGGAGCTTTTGCTTATGTATGTAATTTATGATGGACAGATTTATATCATTGAATTGACAGTGAGGACTTAATTGCACAAAATATAGGAAAGTACTCCAGTGTCGTGATAAATATATCAGTGAATTAAATTGGTATGACTGTTTAAAAGGAAATTTGTGTTGAGGAGAGATAAAATGCTTGCTTCACAGGAAAGATAAGATAAATTTAGATCTCTACATGTATGCAGAAGTCTGGGTTTGGTGGCACACATCTTTAATTGCATCAGTTGTGAAATATTAGTCAGGAAATACCTGGATTTCTAAGCCAGTCTATTTTAATAGATTAACTAAGGTTCCAGTGAGAGACTGAGTTTGTAAAACAAGATTGAAATAACTGATAAGAAGTAACCATCATCGACCTCTTTACTCTATAGAAAATGTGTGGGCAAGAGGACACAAACACACAAACACACAATATTATATATAATGTTATATATGATATATATATATGCCATCATATGGATAGAACATAGTATATACAACCATAATTAAGCAGAAGAGTATACTCTATTAACAATACATAGGAGTACACTCTCTTTTTTAGTTTTTTAGATTAATTTATTATTGGATATTTTATTTACATTTCTGATGTTATCCCTTTTCCCCATTTCCCCCTGACCCAGAAAGGCCCAATCCCATTCTCTCTCCTCCAACCTCTATGAGGATGTGCCCCCAACCACCCACCCACGCACTCTCTTCTCACCACCCACCAACTCCTACTTCCCTGCCCTCCAATTTCCCCACACTGGGTCATTCAGCCTTCAAAGGACCAAGGAATTCCTCTCCCTCCTATTCCCAACAAGGCCATCCTCCCCTACATATACAGCTGGAGGCATGGGTTCCTCCCTATGTGCTCCCAGGCTGGTGGTTCAGACCCTGGGTGCTCTGGTTGGTTGGTATTGTTGCTTTCCCCATGGGGCTGAACACCTCTTCAGATCCTTCAGTCTTTTCTCTAACTTCTCTATAGGGAGCCCCATGATCAGTTCTATGGTTAGCTGTGAGCATCTGCCTCTGTATATGTCAGGCTCTGGCAGACCTCTAAAGAGACAGCTATATCAGACTTCTGTCAACATGCACTTCCTGGCATCCTCATCAGTATCAGCCTTTTGTGACTGCACATGGAATGGATACCCAGGGGAACAGTCTCCGGATGCCCCTCCTTCAGTTTCTGTTCCACTCTTTGTCTCTATACTTGCTCTCATGAGTATTTTGTTAATCCTTCTAAGAAGGACTGAAACACCCACACTTTGGTCTTCCTTCTTTATGAGCTTCATGTGATCTGTGAGTTGTATCTTGGGTATTATGAGCTTTTGGGCTAATATCCAAAAATCAGTGAGTATATACCATGTGTGTTCTTTTGTGATTGGGTTACCTCACTCAGGATGATATTTTCTAGTTCTATCCATTTGCCTAAGAATTTCATGAATTCATTGTTTTTAATGGCTGAGTAATACTCCATTGTGTTAATGTACCACATTTTCTATATCCATTCCTCTGTTGAAGGACATTTGTATTCTTTCCAGCTTCTGGATATTATAAATAAGGCTACTATGAACATAGTGGAGCATATGTCCTTGTTATATGTTGGAGCATCTTCTGAGTATATGCCCAGGGGTGGTATAGCTGAGTCCTCAGGTAATGCTATGTCCATTTTTCTATGGAACCGCCAGACTGATTTCCAGAATGGTTGTATCAGCTTGCAATCCTACTAACAAGGGAGGAGTGTTCCTCTTTCTCCACATTCTTACCAACATCTGAGTTTTTGATCTTAGCCATTCTGACTGGTATGAGGTGGAATCTCAGGGTTGTTTTGATTTCCATTTCCTTGATGACTAAGGATATTGATCATTTCTTTAGGTGCTTCTCGGCCATTCATGTTTCCTCAGTTGAGAATTCTTTGTTGAGCTGTGTACCTCATTTTTAATAGAGTTATTTGTTTGTCTGGATTCTAACTTCTTGAGTTCTTTGTATATATTGGATAATAGCCCTCTATCAGATGTAGGATTGGTAAAGATCTTTTCCCAATCTGTTGGCTGCCGTTTTGTCCTATTGATAGTGTCCTTTGCTTTACAGAAGGTGTGCAATTTTATGAGGTCCCATTTGTCAATTCTTGATCTTAGAGCATAAACCATGAGTGCACTCTCTTAAGGACTATTTGAGGATTAGAATGGAGACTTAATATGGTAGGGAATCCTAAAATACATACATATAGAAAGGAAAGAAATTTAAATTAAATTTCAAATAATAGGAGAAACAGAATCTCAACTAGACATCTCTGTCAGCAAATGAATCTTCCAGTTAAAGACTGGTTATTAAATTGTTCTCTGTATTTATTCCATTGGAACTCTGAAATATCCCAGGGTGTTGTCACAACTATAAGTAGTTCATCACAACCTGATATCAAGCTCTGTTGTAAAAGAACATCTATGCAACTTATGTTACATGGAAAAGTCAAGCTGGTGCCTACAGAGATATTTTGTTCCTATATTCTAGTGTCCTTGCTACAGGTAGTGACTATGCATGCTACCAAAGGATAAAAGTAAATCCAACCCCTTTAAAACCCTTTCAGCTACAATGATGGCTTTCCTGCAAGATAAACTACTTCAATGGTGGCATAAAATTTATTGGAGTAAACAATTAATGTCTGATGTGATTTAAAGCCCAGTCTACAAGATGAACCTTATGTCCAACATTGCTAGGGAAACCAAGAAATAAAACAGAGACTTAAAAAGCCAAATACTAGTGGGGAAATAAACTAATTTTTAGGGTAGGCTGCATGCATGACAGTTTATAGCCAAAAGGGCAATGAACTCAATTGGAATCTTTGGAGATTCCTTGTCCCAAAAATTATGTCAGTGACTTCCTCTGTTCTTTCTTTCATTCTTTCTTTAAAAATACTGTATTAGAGATTGGAGGAATGGAAAGAGGTGGAGGGAGAAGACGTGAGAATTTTCAGTGAGAAAGGAAAGGGAAAAGTGATATAATTATATTTAAAATAAAAATATATAAACTACAAAAATCTTATATATTATAACATTTTCATATAACAATAATAAATAAAGAACTAAATAAGATGCGTGTATGTATATGTGTGTGTTTAGTTATTTATGTGCACTTAGTATAACAGCAAGCTAGAGGCTTGTGTGTGAGAGAAAAACACAAAGAAAAAGAGGAAGATTGAATTAAAAATTAATTCTGATATCAAAAATTTAAAAACTGTATAGAAAGAAAACTTCAGAAAATAATACAAAAAAAGAGAAAACTAGGAAAGCCAGTGAGAGTGGGGCGTTACTATTCGTGAACAAAATCCCTACAATGTTTAGTAGCTAGGCAAGAAAATACAATTGAGTCAAGATATATTCTGATGATTGGGATGTATAGTGGTTCTAAGGGACCATTGTGTTTTTCAATACCAACTACTCTTGGATTTTATTAGATAACAAATTTAACTTACAAAGTTTGTTGGATTTCTCAAACTCTAGTCATATACTTTTTAAAATGGCTGTAATTTAAGGACATAATTAGATTTATATTATTTAACAGGATATTAGATTGTAGTCACCTTTTATGATGCAATGTCTACTTCAGCAACCTTTCTCAGATCTCTTACAAGTTTTTTTTACCCTACTTACATAATTAGCTTACAAAGGATACAGGGTAGAAATGAATTTGTTCACGTGAGCTTTTTTCTCCAGAATTGAAACATAATTTACCAGAATCCTAATACATACAGTCTTAGTCAGGGTTTCTATTCCTGCACAAACATCATGACCAAGAAGCAAGTTGGGGAGGAAAGGGTTTATTCAGCTTACATTTCCACATTGTTGTTCATCACCAAAGGAAGTCAGGACAGGAACTCACACAGAGCAGGAAGCAGGAGCTGAGGCAGAGGTCATGGAGGGATGTTACTTATTGGCTTGCTTCCTCTGGCTTACACTTCCATATTGCTGTTATTCACCAAAGGAAGTCAGGACAGGAACTCACACAAGGCAGGAACTTGGAGACAGGAGCCATGGAGGGTGTTGCTTACTTGATTATTTCCCTTACCTTGCTCACCTTGCTTTCTTACAGGACCCAGGACCCCAGCCCAGGGATGGCACCAATCACAATGGACCCTCCTTGATCACTAATTTAGAAAATGCCTTACAACTGGATCTCATGGAGGCACTTCCTCAAGTGATATCCTTTCTCAGTGATAACTCTAGCTTGTGTCAAGTTGACCCACAAAACCAGCCAGTACCCATATATATACATGGCTTCTCATGTACAGCATTTCAGAAGCACATACACATGGCTTTTCATGTATAACATTGATTTCAGTTTGTTTGTATATGACTAATCTTTAGATTAATGTTTGTCTTTATACAGAGATTAGATATACTTTAGTAAGTTCTTTACTGTCATTTAGTACTTCTTAGGACAACTTCCATCTTCATTAGGTTAATCTACTATTGTTTTTATTTGAACCTATGCATGATACTTGTGACCAAGTTTCAAACACTTGGACTGTTGAATGTTCAATGAGATATTTATAAGAATATTTATAGATTCTTAAATGCTGTAGAGGACACGATATCCTCTTTTCCTACATTCATATATTGCAGAAATTGTAAAAAATAAAAATAAAAATCAATGTCACATTACTATATACATTGATAAGTTATAAACTTCATGAAATGATTCTAAACTCCAATCACTAAGATCATCTTTGACAGACTGATTTATTTTCATTTCAAGGATGTTGAAATACTGTCATCTATTTGCCTTCCAAAGCATTCAAAAGGTTGATCCCTGAGTCGGCACCCTCATGAGGACATCTGAGAAGGGAGGAGATGAACTTGACCCTACCCATCAAGCTTCAATACATTTCTAGAGTTTACTGGTTTAAATGACTTACGTAATTTGTTCTCATAATTAAATCTACTTTACTCTCTTCATAAGAAATAAAATAACATCAAAACTTTTGATGAAGGAAAAAAAAGTTGTGCTGACCCATGTCAGAAGCAGTACCTGTAGATTCTTACCACCATCACTAACTACCCAGGAGCTGAACAACTAAAAACAAACAAACAAACAAACCTTACATAGAAATGGTTTCCATTTAAAATACAAAAAAGTAAACTATACAAAATGGAGTTAAATATGACTGTAAAAATAACAAAACAGTGCACTGCATTTGTTGAGCAGAGACAAGCTCTTGCCATGGCTTAGTAACTCCAAGCTTGTTCAATTTTAAATCTTTATTTTAACATACACTTTGGAGCTTCAGGTTCTTTAAAAGGTAGAAGCTCTGCAGATATCTGTGGTGAAAGTGAATTCTTTCCCTTTTTTTCAATTGTGGCTCCTTGGGAGCAATTGTTACAGGAGAAAAGATGACAGGAACCTTGAGTGTAGGATTGAGGAACCACAACAGGATGAAGTGGGAGTGGGGAGGTGTTAGAATTGAAAGAACAGAGTGCCACAACCCTCTCGCAGTGTGCTGGCCCTGGGGTAAACCTTGCTCTAATTTCATTTTTGGCAAAGAAAAAAATATAGCAATGTGTTTGACCTAAGGATCCCAGTGTTTTACTATCTATTGTTAAAACAGAAAGCAAATCATTATCCATTATTTGAAGTGATGAAGGCAAGTTTAAATCTTCTCTTAAAGAAACAGTATGTTCTGTGTAATAACTTTTCCTGGAGGGAAAATAAAGGGGGGGGTGAGGAAATATTTTAAATGTAAAGTAAATGTCAAAGAATGGAGCACGTGAGAGAATCAGGAGTAGCAGTGCTTGATGCAAAGCCAGACAACCTGACTTCTATCCCTAGACACAGCACAGAGGGAACAAACGTTTTCCTCTGACTTTCATATTCATGCTGTGTTATAGGCACAGACAGGTGCTCACACAAACACACACACATGTAAATATGCAAACACACACACATTGAACAATTTTTTAAAAATTAGGATCAAAGTAAACATGGTCTTCTTGTAATGAAGACAAGAAAAGACATAGTGGAATAGATGATGTGATAAATGTATTTAACCAAAAGTAAAGTGTGATACAGTTACAAAGGCAGAACAATACACATCTAAAATAAACATATAAATAAAAAAAAAAAACTTTATGACTTTCTTCCGTGTCTTTATTTTTATTGAATCTGCTGATTGTAGTTGAGATGGGGCTCAGAAGTAACGGATGGGGGCTACTGGCAGATGATGTTTCTAGGTAGAGATATTCAATAAACTGAACATTGTTAACAATAGTTCTAACTTTTCCTTCCCAAACAACATCATCTTTTTTACTTTGAGGTAATTGCTATGGGAAATCCATTGGATTTGAGATCGTTAAAGACACTGTGTACTGATTCTCCTTTCTCATCAGTACAACAGGGACTGTGAATAATGACTGCTGACAATCATCTCTTGATCCTCTAAACTAAAGTCTCAGTCTACCTTCTCAGTACAAGCATTAAGACGGCTACAAAATTAAATTGAGGGAATTAGTATTTAACTAGTAATCCCTAAGGACACATTGAGGCTCCTTTCTACTACCAATCTCCCGAGCCTGTGTTAGCATTTATGTCTAGCTAATGATACTGCTGAGTCCTTATTATTGCCTTCATTTACTCAAAACTGTTAGTTGGCACTTGCATGTAAGCTAATTAAGTTCTGACATTTACTGCCCATTTTACCTTGCCTTAAATATGATTAGTTTTTAAGAACACATCAAGCCCATGATCGTATTGGTTTCCTTCACACAAGGTTCAGAAACCAAATGGCTTATTATTTGAGAACAAAAGTCCCCAAATTCAGCTAGAAAAAAAAAAATATTTATTAGCAAATGTGAAAAGATCGAATCCTTTTTATATGTTGAAATTATTGATTCATTTTGATGCCACTCATTAATTACGTGGACTGTTTTTTGACATTATAATTACAACACATCCACATCCCCGTTGCTTTTGCCCAAACGATCCCATATAACACTCCCAACTCTCTTTCAAATTTATGTCTTCCTGTCTTTACTAATTGCTATTGTATGAATATATGTATATATGTATATATGTATGTGTATATTACATATATATATGTGTGTGTGTGTGTGTGTATTCATAACCTTCTCAGTTTATATAACGTTTCTAGTATATATGTTTTTAGATCTATTAGAGTTTCTTACCTATAATATCTGTGAAACCTCTGGACTTCTTTGTCTTGAGTTTCTCCTTGTAACATCTTCACTTACTCTTTCACAAGTGCCAGTCACCATCACATATGGTCTCCATTTTACTTCAGAGTGATGCTGTGAGGTAAGCAAGTACATGGCCTAAAATTATCTTACTTCTTGACAACTGTCTAAAATAATTCCATCGTGAGACCCAATAGTGGACATGAACACAATCTTCCTATTAACTTCTTTCTCCCCCACAGTATTGGTGTCTGACATATGAGAGTTCTGAATCACAACTTTCAGATTACTAGAAGTAAAGGAATAAAACCATTCACTAAATCTGCATTTGCCTTTCCATCATCAAATGAAAACTAACAACTCAGGCAATGCTGGATATCACTATACCTTACTAAAAATGAGAATAGCAATCTTCTGAAACCCTATGCATTGTGTCTGTATCTGTGCCCTTGTATCAACACAAATTAAAACCAAAGGTAGCTGTTTATGTACTCTAGGAAAAATAAACATACAGTCCACACTTGGAGACATATTTCTATAGAAACCATTAGGTAAATAAATAACTAATGATTTCCATACACTCATGAAAAATGACAAGAAAAGAAAATCCTTATAACTTAGGCTTTCCCAGATGTCATATTTTTAATTATGGCAGTATTGGAAAAACAGAGATTTGATTATTTCTGAGTACTCACTTTAATAGAGACTCATTGAAAAAGTAAAACAAAAATGTAAACAAATGACTTGCCAGATCAAAAGTAGAATTAGCTAGGAATGTCATTAGTTCATGTGCTTTTCTATAGCTTGATGACGTTTTCTTCGTAGCAGGACCAAACGTCCTAAATTTTTCAAGTCAACGTGATTTCTTGTCTTGACATTTTTATGAGCAATACATACAACATGAAACTAGAGTATATTCAATTGGATTCTTTTTATGAAAGGTTAATAAATGACATACAACTAAAACACAATTCCACTAGTTTACTCAAAAGTTAATGGAAAATTATTTTCTTTTTTTATATATCAAAAAGACTTTTCTCCTTGGACACTAACATTATAATATCAAAATGAGTATTGTAGAGCCACGGAAACTAGATTTTAGAAGAAAGATTTTTATACATGAAAATATGTTCTACCACACTGTAAATAGCAAATTCGTTTTAATTAAAGACAATTAAATTTGACATTATATGTATATTTGTAAACGTACATGAGTAAGAATAGACTATATATATATTTAAATACAATAAACATAATATATATAAATATGTTTAAATATAAATATAATGTTACTCTTAAGTTTTTTTTTTCCTGTGCTGATGCTTTTGTGTTGGTTTAATTATTTTAAATCAAGTTTATTTGAATGACATGTCAGAAAATTTCAAATTTACCCAGTAGTAAGCACAGCAGCAAGATGCTTACAGTACCCACAATACTGATCCTGTCCAGGCATCATGTACATGGTCTAAAATTGTCACCATCTTTTGCCAATGCTTTATATGGAAATACTCAGATTCAGAAGTTTCAGGAATCAGTGAGTTTCTTATTCTTGACCCTTCCTTTTGATGTTCATGAAAATCTTGACAGTTGATTTCTGTTAGAACCATTTCCTCCTCGTTTTGAGATTCAACAACACATTGCTGGGTCTCTGAGAGTATGACAATTGTTTTCAGTTTTATATGGTGTTTATTATTTTCGTTCCCCAGTGAATATGAGAAAATATGTTCCTGATAAAGTTGAACTATGATGTGTTAAAGATAGCATTTTCTCACATTAGGGATCATGTTGGTCAAACCTCTTTGATTTTTTTTGTGTTGTGAAAATCACTTAAGCTATGCTAGTGAAATATTAATTTCACTGGCTGTGTAGCATAATCTTTTCTTTATTAATGCTTTTAGAGGTAAGGCATCTGTTCTTTTGCATTAAGAAAGATCTTGTACACATACCCTTATTATCAAATGAAGAACACATACCCTGTATGTAGCATTCTTTGCCGTTATTCTGGTGGTTTAATGTATACCAAGATGATCAAAGAAAAAATGGATTGGAGTATTTAATAAAATTTAGGTGTTATTTAGTATGAGAATATGTGACTATCATATTCTCCTGAAATGTGAGTCATTATCATTAGAAAAAATTCTCATGAATCAATATTTATTGATATCATTCATCCTTGACATTTCTCCAGCAAATCTTCTGCATAATAGGCTAGTCACCTGGAGGGAGAATATAAAGAATCATGCAGTCTGATTTTAAGAAGTATTTAACTCCTAATATGGAAATACTACCTTGTTTTTCATTTCTGTCCATCTCTACTCAGTCCTGGCTTGAAATATATCCAAAGTCCTTACTTTATATTGCTTCTTATAGCTCATGTTTTGTAAGATGCTTTCAAACCCCAGAAGTAATTTATCTGTATTTTCCAGTATTCTGTGACTTTCTCAGAATAATTATTCTAGTTTACAAATGGCATGTCTACATCAATAGAGACCAGTACATTTTGAATATTAAAGTTTCTGAAAATTACGCTAAATCCTGGGACCTCTTCATCACACACTTCATAGAATGATTAAATACTTTGTAGATACTATTGGGTAAAACTGTATGATTGGAAGGATACAATGCATCATTGTGGAATACCTAATCTGAAACTGTGTGACCTCTTAGAAAGATGGGGTAGATTATGTTCACAAAGAATAAAAGAGAAAGGCAAGTGAAAGAACAGAAGGAGACTAAGAGAGATGGAGCCCCCTTCAGGGCATGCTGAGAAGAACTGAAGGCCTGAAGGGAAAACTGATTTTCAGTACTTATTAGTTGTTGTCACCACCACACCTAATTTAAAAAAAAAATATTTTATTTGGAAAAAAAGGAAAGAAAAAAGAATCCGCAAGCATATCTATGTCTTCTGAGAGGCTACCTATACATTTGCAACAAGTTGTTGCAAGTTCTCAGTGATACTCTGGAACTGGAACTGAATAAATTTCTGTACTTTTAAAATGTCAAGGTTGTTCTCATTGATTTAATTGACCAGAGGAAGTTACAGACTTTGATGTGGCACAAGACATGGAAACTCAGAGAAAAAATAAACCATGAACAATATATTTTCATGGAAACCTGGCATAATTGTAATAGTTTGGCAAAATTACAATTATATCTTCGGTGTTGCCAACATGACCACAGTAGTTGAATAGATCCTACCACTTGCAAAAATTATATTTCCAAACCTGAAAACACTGGAAAGGGTAACATCTTTACTCCAGTGCATGCAATTTAAAGTCGTACTCAAGCATTATGTCATGTTTGAGATTGAGGCAATTCCATAAAGTAAGAAATTTACTAGTGCTTCTCAGATATCTAAGACCACAGATCCAGGCTACAATGACTGGGATGATTCTGTTCTCTGGGCTTGTAAGTGGCATAGAAACATTGAATTACAGAAGAATTTCCTAAGGAAAAACAAACAAACAAACAAACAGCACAGTACAGTGTCTTTTAACACTATATTTTTAAAAAAACAAGAATAAACAAAAATAAGGTACCCAACAAAGAGTTTAATGTTATTGAATGTTTATCTGAAGGTGTAACATATTGAATAAGAAACTCAGATGCTTTCAAGGAAAGACTAATGTTACACAGTGAACAGAGATTGGCGGAGGATGTGACAACAGTGAGATCAGGGAGCCATGACTTTTCATCCTGACAGACTATGTATCTAGCAAGGATACATGGTCATCATTCATGCAATATCTCCCAGTGTTCAGCATTTGGGAAAGCAATGTTACACTGTGCACTCTCAAAAGTGTGCTTCACAATATATTATTTTTGGACACTTAGATGCTTAAATTACTACACTAATTCCTTAATGTCTTCAACACATTTTTGACTCTGCATTTTTCCTTTGAATGCAAGATTGTACTTTCTATGTTTCTTTAAATTTAGGAATGATCCTGTGACTTTCCCTATATATAATGGATTGTGAAGACGGTGTATTTGTTATACATGTAAAACTTAGCATGTGCCTAATAAATTTTCATGCTCATTTTCTCATATAACATGAAAATAGTATATTTATATAACCCAGGCTACCATGGACACAGAGATTAAAGAGTGGATCCAGACTAGTATATATGAGTATATAATGAAAATTTACAACACACCAAAACACTCACAAATACACAAATGTCATCTCCTGATGATTAGAACATTTACTAAAGCCAAAATAATTAAACACTTTAAACTACTTGAAATACCTTTATCTTAGGAATTCCTGATATATTAATTATTGTAACTTTTAAACAAAAAATAGTCAAGTAGTTGGTTACAAACAATGTCATAGTTCATGAAAACTTTTCTTATAATCGTATTATTTTTAACAAAAATACATTAAAATGCTTCATTTTACAATGTAAAACATCCACTATAAATATTTCATAGGCACATTTTAAATGTTTACAGGAAATGGAAGGAGAAACTTAGCGTCATACCTAGAATAACTCATATTGACTCACTTCCTATAATAGAAAAAAATATTAACTTCATTCAATGCAGTCTGCTTTTATTTGGAGATAAGGGTTTGCTGAAATTACTTTTTATATTATGTGTGATATCATACAAAAAGAAAATCAAAGTCAAAAGTCAATAATCTCTTATCTTCAAATCCCCCCACTTTCTCTATATTAGTCTCTTCATAAGTAGACTTGACTGCACATGTACAGAAAGGCAGGGGTATGTATTTTTATACGGATCATGGTATCTATATAATTTGTTTTTAAAAAACAGTCATATAGATGAGGTTGACTGGAATCATTATTTATTTTTGCTGTATGGGTTAGTGTTCATAACCGACAGAAAAAAGGGGAATAGTGAGGAGACAAAGAAAAGGGGGAGGTGCTGGAAGGCCCTAGTTTAAAAAAAAACAAAAGCTAGATTGAGTTTCCATAAAGCAGATTCAATTCAGGCAGAGAGGCAAGACTGGAAATGCTTGCTCTCATGACTTCTTAGACACACAGACATATTTTTCCCAGAACATCTTAGTACTTTCTTCAAGGTTATTCAGCAGTACTTGGATGCAAATTATTCAGCCTCTTTACTGACATTGAAGTCTCTGAACGGCTGTTTCCGGGAGCCTGTAAATTGGGTTTTATGAATAACTCAAACCTTTAAGATTCTGTCACGTTAACACGAGTTTTGAATGAAGAGATATTACTTCAGAAAGGCCACTCTATCAATTTTCCCATGTATCAGTTCAAGTACTAAATCCAAAAGAGACAGAAGAATACACACTGACCAAACACTAAAGAGACTGTACTGTTTCAGGGCCTTTGAGTCCTTTTGGCCTTCATCATTTTAATGAACAAATAAACATATTAGCATGCTTGGCTTCTGGCTACCATGAATTATAATAAGGAAGTGAAAAGATAAACTGTGATGCAAGTATGTATACTTGTCTCATTACTTATGCAAGTGTCACATTAAATACCATAATCATTTAACGAAAGACTTAGATGGGAGAGAGGAGGAGGAGGGAAATAGCTCCCAGGATCAGGTATGGAGGAAGATAGAAGAGGGCCTAGAGAATGAGTGGGTATATACAGCTCCTGGGAGTAGAACGTTGGGGGTAACATCTTAAAAGGTTCAGAGACCTGGCATGGGGGAGGTTCACAGGACTCAATGTGGGTGACCTTAGATGAAATGACCAACACAGGGGATATGGAACCTGAAGAGACCACTTACAGTAGCCAGACAGGATCCCCAGTGGAGCGGTGGAGACACCAACCCACCTATAAAACTTTTGACCCAAAATTGGTCCTGTCTAAAAGAAATGCAGAGACAAAGATGGAGCAGAGACTGAAGGAGTGACGAGCCCATTTGAGACCGATCCCATGGGGAGGCACAGATCTCTCACACTATTAATGATGCTACATTGTGCATGCAGATGGGAGCCTAGCATAGCATCCCTCTAAGAGGCTCTACCTAGCAGCTGACTGATACACATGCAGACACCCATAGACAAACATTGAACAGAATTCTATTTTCATATCTTATTCAAATTTCTTATTTCATTTTAGATATTTAATTTTGTTGTCATTGTGTATATTCATATCTTTGTTTCATTGTTTGGACAGAGTTACATTAGTTATAGTAAATTATTTCTTCATCAGGTTTTTAAATGATTATCTTGAGGCTCTTAATAGAGAATTAGTCACTTTGTAGGGGACATGTTGCCATGCTTTCTCGTGTACCTTTCGTTTTTGTTCTTTGACTTGGATGTCTGGAGCCATTTCTTAATTTTATTTTTTCTCCTATCTTTAAAAGAATCTTTCCTTTTTCAGTGCAGATGATAGATAGATAGATAGATAGAACGATAGATAGATAGATAGAGATAGATAGATAGATAGATAGATAGATAAACTTATATATAAGTATTATATTAAATATAATATAAGATATATTATTCAGAATAGGATTAGTATATTTGATGGCTGAGATATTGTTTTGTTTTTGTTTTTGTTTTAAGATTTTCTCATTGTGTTAACGTATGTTCTTTGTATTCCTAGATTCTCTGGGACTTATGAATGTTGGATTTTGTCAAAGGC
The DNA here is from genome assembly GCA_021653895.1 of Mastomys natalensis. Taxonomy (NCBI): domain Eukaryota; kingdom Metazoa; phylum Chordata; class Mammalia; order Rodentia; family Muridae; genus Mastomys; species Mastomys natalensis. Next base: position 23,234 of record JAJTUV010000818.1, read on the forward strand.
TATTCCTGCATCCAATGAGATATATATTCTGCTTATCCACATACAGTATCATTAAAGTATAAGTTACTATGCTAAGTGGTACATGTGCCATGGGAAATCAGAATTACTATTATTTTTGCTATACATTTCATCTAAGGACCACTCAACTTTGAATCATCCACTATTTTCTATATACTCTCTAAAATAATATAAAGCATGAAATCAAGAATAAACACACACTCATGCATGTGCATACATACACATGCACATGCAAACACATAAATTCCCTATTGCCATAGAAACACATGTATATGCATGTAGAAACAGAATATAGAAACAGACATAATAAAAATTAATAATCACTAAATAGTACTCTTAGAAATTTGAGCTCTAACTACATATTAAATGTGGCTGGCTTGTGAATTGGAGGAGTAGCTATCAAAAAAAAAAAAAAAAGATGGTGTGTGTTTACTTTTAAAATAGGGAGGAAAGAGAAGATAGATTTCATTCAATTGCTCTGCCTGAAGAAAATGTCAGGGAAATATTTAAACTCAGATCTCTCCTTGAAATGGGCAATTAGCAACATTAAGTTGGGTGGAAACATGCTTTAATCAGTGATTTAGACAGTAGCAAGGATTAAGCATTTATAATCAAAATGTCTAATATCATCTTATTACATTATCAATCTGGTTTTGAAATGTGTAATTCATATTGTCTGCTACTTCCTGCGGGATCTTACAAGTACAAGAAATCCATTCACTTTTGCATTCATCTCTAAGAGGTGAAATGTCAAATGATGACATCGTGTTTGAAGATGAAAAGGCAGAGAGAAATCGTGAGGGCCATTTTATTTAGAAATTAGAGATAAATGTCATCCTTTGTGGTAAATCATGGGATTATTCCCTCATACTAGAAACATTTGCTTCACAGGAAAGATTCTCATACTTTCAGAAAGGCATACATCAAAATCTAAGTATTGTTTTCAAAATATTAATTATACAATCCATACTACATTTGTGTGTTTTACAGAAAATGAACATGTTAAATGAGGAATAAAATAATTTTTATAAACAGAGATGTCTATTCAGTACTGCTGCTGGGAGATAATTGAAGAGAGTTTCTCCCATAATAAAACATGAGAAGCCTCCATTCTAAACATCGAGTGTGTTTCTGAAACAATCAAGATTGAACATAGATCTGTCCTTCTCAAAAGTACAGATACTTTCATCCCTGGTCTGGTTACAAAGGAAAAAGCCACCTTTCATTCAGGTGAATAATTGAAAGATTTGTCATAGCCTCAGAAACAGTATTTTTCTCAGTTCCAGCATATGAGGCATGATGTCATTATATGCTCACTATTCAACTGACTACTCCCAAGAATACTGTCTAATATGGCCTACAATTAATTGTCTTTTGAATATCTAAATGTTTATTACAGAAAAATTTACATTTATTTATCAGCATCAAAAGTTTATTAGAAATAGCATTCTGTGAATATTCAGGACTTCAGGAATTATTAGATGCTAAAGAAGATTAAAATAATTAAAATCTATTTACTACATTATCATTAAAAGCAAGGAAAATAGTCTATAATATTTCCAAGGGTTTTTTGGATTTTTTTAACCAAGAACTTAGATGTGTTCTATGCCTGGCACTGAGCTTTTGTTAGTTAGTCTACAGTTCTTGGTGGAATACTGTCACCTCAAGTACCATATGTAATTTAACATATATGTAAATACAGATCATTTATCTCTTTTAAGTAAACATAAAATAATATGCTTCTCTGTGAATAGAACAAGGAAACCTGATGCAAGATTCTTTAGACAGAGAGCTACGCCAACCAAAAAGCTGCTGTATTGCCTAAGTAACATTTGCACAATGGCAACTCCAGTTGATATACAATATTTTTTGGGGGGGGTCTTGTTTGATTTATTTATTATGTATTTTGTTTGTTTTGTAGACAGCAGAGTTCTCAAGCATGAGCCAGACAAATGACAGTGGTATACAACAATATCAAAATCGTTGGAAACACTGGTGGGAGAAATAAAAGCATTTGAAAAGCCCATGATACTACAAATATATCTACTAATTTTCTTAAGGTAAATGAAGAAAGTAAACCTTGACAAAGATGTAAATAATTATGTTCCATGCAGTCTCAGCAGTGTTGTCTAAAACAAATCATTCCAACCATGTCTTAAGTTCATTAGAGTGGCTACAACAAACTGTCATATGCTCTGGTTAGGGGATATTCAGAATCAACTGAAGTATACTTCTCACCATTTTGCAGGCTAAAATTCTGAGATCAAGACACCAGTAGACCTGTGGCTGGTAAGCATCCATTTCCTGTTTAATAGATAGACATTTTCATGGGCCTACATAGTAGAAGGATCTGAGAATTCTCTTCGACCAATGCTGTAAGAGCATCGATCCCATTTACAAAGGTTCTGCCCTCTTGATGCTGGTTACAATCTTTTGTTGTTGTTGTTGTTGTTATTTTTGTTTCTATTGTTATGACTATTATGACCAAAAGCAATATAAGCATAAAAGGGTTATTTCATGTTACAAATCTTAAGTTACACACCTCCACTAAGGGTTTTTGCCAGGTCGACAAAAAAAAAAAAAAAAAAAAAAAAAAAAAAAAAAAAAAAAAAAAAGTAACACGTGTGCAAACATTGTTGAGTGAAATTTCACAAGGTCACAGAAATAAATAAAAAGATGAGAAAGTAATGCTGCCAACTGAGAATGAGTCATTTCTCCCCAGGTATGAACCCTCTGGCATGCTGTCCTTTTCCAACCATTCAGCTGTAAATCATTATACATAAAAACAGCACTGAATAAATAAATTATATACATGTACATACAGACAATGTTGTGTGTATGTGTGTATGTCTAGCAATAATCATCAATCAAGAGTAAGACATGAATTTGAGATGAGGCAGGAAAACCATGGAAAGAGTCGGAGGGGGAGGAGGTTATGCAAAACAGGACTCAAGTATGGAACGCTTCAAAAGGCTTTATCTATCAAATACATTCTAAACCTTCTTTTTGTGTTTTTAATTTATTATTTTATGTACTTACATCCCAAACTTTGCCCCTCTCCCAGGGCTCTCTCCTACAGTTCCTCATGCCATCACCCTCTTTTGGCTACCAAGATGGTGCTCCCCCAACAACCCCCCTTCCCTGGGGCCTCAAATCTCTACAGGATTAGGTGCATCCTCTCCCACTATGCCAGACATCCTATGGGGTTATTCCTTCTCATAATGATATCAATTTAGATATTTATTTTTCTGAGTTTTATGCATATTTTATACACATAATATATGTTTTAATCTGCTTTGTTTGTATAGTCTATACTCTTGAAGATATATTTTTGGTCATTTTAAATATTAAACTATTTCAATATAGAAGATACTTTTTGCAGATTCTTGCATTAGATATTTTTAACTACTACAGGGATCACATGATTTAAAAGCTAATTTTCAGTATTCTATTTTTTGTCTGATGAGTATTTGGAAAATTTGGAAACCTGTATTCAGAAGCAAATACTAACCTCTCTCTCTCTCTCTCTCTCTCTCTCTCTCTCTCTCTCTCTCTCTCTCTTTCTCTCTCTGTGTGTGTGTGTGTGTGTGTGTGTGTGTATGTGTTGTGTATGTGTATGTGTATGTGTATGTGTATGTGTATGTGTGTGCATGCTCATGCCTGTGTATGTGAATGTGCTCATACTTGTGTATAGGTACATGCATGTAAGTTTGTGTCTATTTGTTATGTGTGTGTATGTATGTATGAGTATGTGTGGTGTGTGTATATGTGAGTGTGCTTGTGTGTGTGTGTGTGTTCTATCATGCCTGTATATGTGATTGTACCTGTACATGTGCATGGGTGCATTCATGTGTGGTTGTGTATATTTGTGTGTGTGTGTGTATGCACATGTGTTGGCAGTTATGAGCCATACAGGGAATACTCAGTTTAGAAATAGGCTAGTAGAAGTCAAGCCTCACATCCCACCTACATCCTGCCATCATGGTGCTGCTGTTACGATCATGCAGGCAACCTGACCAGATTTTTTCTTTCAATTCAAGTCCTCCTACTTTTCAGAAAGCTTCCATACAAACTGAGGTATGTCTCAAGTGACTGAATACTATTTTGATTGACTAGTAGGATAACTTAATTATAGCTACATAACTTGGGCCACTTGATACTCATCATTACCATTACCAACCTAGTAATGTAACTTACTATTAATATTAATTAATTAACAAAATCCTGGGGTAACTACAGAAACTAGGAAATAGAGATGATTTTCAAATGGAGGTTGAAGAGACATAGAGAATGGACAATAAGAATATTAATGAGATGATCTGAGGAATAGAAGATAAGAAGGTGGCATATGATCAGGTTGGAGGAGATAGCTATCGAATAAACAGGGAAAACTATCAACCTAAATATTACAATAGCTGCTAATAATATATATAGCTTACATAGAAGTTTTGGAGTTTTGTAAAGGAAAGTTCCCCAGAGCCAGCAGAAACATTCCCTTGACCAACTGAAAATGTGAAAGAGAGGAATAGTTTTCTTTCTGTTTGACATAGAGTCACAATCAAACATTATCTTGCCAGTACTTTGGGTGTTCTTTCTAAATCTGCAACCGTATGTAAGATTAGCCACACATATACACTCTGTATTCTGCTTATCATAGCCAGGATACAAATGTAGAAATCAAATGTATGTATTGCTTTTCTTCTTCCATATCTAGAAAATAAGCTATAAGGTACACGAGTTTCTCTTTGAAAACAATAGCTGTTTCATAATTGCCAGGTTGTGAAATCTGGTCATTTTGCACATTCTATAGAAACAGACTGTGTAATGTGTGTCTTTTGGCATCTTCTAAAAGATTTAGCAATGGTCCTTGTAGTAACTTTCCAAACTGGCCTTCTATGGTGGCATTTATTTTTCAGAAATCCTTTTTATGTCACAGTTCAATTATCACGAATTACATGTAGATGTAACAAATGGCTCAGTTATTCTTTTTAATGTGCGAATATAGAGGTATAATTTAGTACTTTTCCCTGTGGAGCTGACCCACAATTATTTGCTGAGAAAACCTTTTGGATCTGCTGATAAGCAATCCCTTGGCCCATGTCTGTGATACGGTTGAATAGCAATCTACTCAGGGAGAAGTGATGGTTAGACCCTCCAGCTCTCCAAAGAGGATTCAATCATTCAGGCAACAAATTTTTATTGAGTGCCAGCCATATGCCAAAAACACAGTCCAGGTCACTTGGATTGTGAATAAAAAATAAACAAAATAATATTTGTCCTTGAGAGGCAGATCTGTATGTCTAGAAAACAAACAGAATAAATCAGATCAAAATAACAACAACAACAAAACCAGGCCCCACTGGTGTACAATCATCTTGTAATGCAGAGCTCCCATCTTCAAGTATTCCTGAAAGCCAATATTCTCAAAAGCTCAACAATACATATATCAAAATAACGGTGAAGAGAAATCATGTTTGCTTTGATTTGTGCTGGCTGCCTGCACAAATGCCACGATATGGGTGCTTTAACCTGAAGATGTTTATGGCTTCATTCTTCTGAAGCTTTCCATTATATGACTAATGTACTTTCAAGTTGCAGTATTTCTTGACCTTTATCCTCACTTGGCATTTTCCCTGTGTCTTCTCTGAACTTCTTCTTCCAACCATATCAAAACCAGTGATATTATACTCTCGCAAATCCTATGATATTTTAATTTTACTACCTCTGCAGCCACTTTGTTTTGGGTAAGAAGTTAGTATTCTGAGAAGGTGAGGATTAGTATACCAATATATTAATGTATAATGGTCACAAGTAAACCTGTCACAAAGCTTCCAGAAAGAGGTGAGAATGAAAAGAACATCAAAATGACCAGTCAATGTGCCAGAAACATCTAGATTGTCACTGTCAATCACTTTCTCTGCAACCACAGAGAATATTTTCTATAAAATGTTTCTAATCTGTAACAATGAGATATATTGGGCTAAAAACACTCTATTGATCTTTGTCCTATTCAGTGTAATAAATTATACATGAGCTTGTAAATTATAAAATGGTGTTTATTAAGTGTCTTTTAGTATCTAATCAAGGAAAGGCTTGAGGTCTTAGCATTAAGATTGTATGGACTGAACCACCAACCAAAGAGCATACACAGCGGACTGGACCTAGGTCCCAGCACATATATATATCAAATGGGCAGCTCCTTCTTCATGTGGGTCCCCCAGCAACTGGAGTGTGAGCTGTCCCTAAAGCTGTTGCCTGTCTTCGGAATTGGTTCCCCTGACTGGGCTGCCTTGTCTGGCCTCAGTAGGAGAGGATGTATCTAGTCTTGCAGTGACTTGATATGACAGGGTGGGGTATACCCAGGGGGTACCTTTACCCTCTCAGAGGAGAAGGGAGGGTGGATTAGGAAGGTACCATGTGAGGAAAGGACTGGGAAGGGGGTACAGCAATCAGGAAGTAAAGTGAATGAATGAATGAATAAATGAATGAAAGAATTAAAATATTAAATAAAAACAGATCTTTTAAACCAAAAGCAAACAAACAAAACAACAAAAAAAGAGAATGTTAACGACTTAAATTGGGTATCTAATTATCATTTTGATTTACATACTCACCAATAATATAATTCTTTGAAGTTTTGTCTTTTGGAACCTATAGCCATATAGTAAACTTGATTTTCAATACTCAAAAAATATTATAATTTTATACTAATAGTTCTAGAGATTTTTCTCATTTTCTGATCTCTAATTACCTCCCTTGAAAACAAATAATGTGGTATATTTATTTAACATGTGATGCAGTATTTTTTAAAAATGGGCTTTATAAATCCATATTATACGGAGACAGCATGCTTTATTACAGTAAACATGAACATTAGTTTATTGCCCGTTTAGAAATTATGGCAACAGTCAAAACCTTCATGGCTATTTTACTCTGCAGTGTATCTTTTCTCCTTTAGGTGTATTTTCACTTATGGCTGGACAAAGTTCTAAATGTGTTCACACTGGAGCTCAAATATTTACAAATATTAAGTGAAACTCCCAAAATATATATGGGGAAAACACTTTGTAGGGGTGTATCAGAACTCCTCGAGGTACTTTGTTAAATAGGCTTCACTACATTTGATTCAGTTGGAACCAAGCAACTGCAATGATTTTCCATGTGAATTCTTGATATATATGTAAAAGTGTTCTCAGCAGTACCCTGTTTTTTTGTACGTTTGGTAATAATTCATCAAACACCAGCAAAGACCTAGAACATCACAGAGGGATTCTACTTATGTTCCATTTCTGACTTAAGGTTATACCCATCCGAACTGAACAGATATCATGGCACACCAAAGGCATCTGATATTAGATAAAATATATATGTCTTAAATTTTTTCTAGCTTAACATTATTAAGTTCAAATATACCACCCATATGCACATTCAATTTCAATATTAAAAGAGATGGAAATGTATCTGAAGCAAAATGAAAACATTATTGCTAGTGTGAGTTTCTATAACTCAGGGTATGGAGCTTCAGTCCTTGGATTTATTGATTCAATTAAAAGCTATGAGGTTATTTGATAGTCCATATGTGAGAATTTCTATACAGGTATTTGTGAATAATACTTATCATGTAAAACTGTTTAAAATAACAACATAGCATCTTATTTCATTGAAATATATCTCTGTTAATCATTTCTCAAGTGAACAGACTCACCATCTTTTTGTTTAACATAGTTTTATTTAAAATACATCTCCTGTGTGTGTATATTTGCGTGTGTTCGTCTGTGTGTGTGTATGTGTGTTGAATTGTTCATTACTCTATGCATGTACACTCATGAATGTGTTTGTATATGTATGTCAAAGGTAAGAGTGAGTCCATTTTTCTTGAATTTTAATATTTTTGGTTTTTATCAATGACTCTCGAACTTAGAATTCGCCTGCCCTGGTTGCAAGGAGAGCCCGTGGAGCTCACCTGTTTCTCTGCCTCCATCCCTGACATTACAGACACAGCACCACCACGCCTAGCTTTCATGTGAGTGCTGCACATCCGAGCAAGGTGCTCATGCTTGTGCAGAACGAACTTGGCTCACTGGGCCTTCTGTACTGCTTCAACAACATCTAACTTGACTCTGCTTCCTTGTGTTCTTTTACTGTATTCTAAATAAATCGAAATTCTGTTGTCAGTATCATTGATCTCTCTCTCTCATTAAATTTCAGACTCAATATTTAATGTGTGACTACTACATAATATTCATTAATTACACTTGCTACTCTGCTTTATTTGTATAATTAATGTCAAATACGTTGTTATTCTTCAGTTTCTCCACTCTTACATAGAAACTTTTTAAATATTGTATATTATAATCAAATGTCAAATCACTTCCTAGTTATTTCATTAAAGACAAGACTTGCACCAACTATTGTTCATTTCTTCCAAGTTACATTCTTATATGTTTAGGTATTTTGTTTCTAAAGTAATGTCTTAATTTGTCTTATTTGTTCTGTTTAGTTAATTTTTAACTTTCAACAAAAATTTGCTTTAATTAATGACTTTTAAAATTATGATCCATTTTTACTTTTTTCTTCTGTTTTTTTTATGTTCTTTTTATGATCTTTTCCTGATTTGTTGTTACAAAAATTAGACTTTACCTCATATTTTGGTTTTCTCTAACAAAGTTGCTTATCGTTCTGTTTCAAACATTTTTTTTTTGCTTCTTTTTTCAGTTATCACACATGGCATTTCTATGCACTGTTTTCCTTAGAAAAATTAAAAGGACAACTTCTTGAAAGAAATACACTGAATAAAAGGCAGAATATTATCCATTTGAAAAAATAGGAATTGCCATTAATGAATAGAGCATGCAGAACTGGAAAGCGATCAAACATGCTTTCACAGCAAATTGATAAGAAAAGCAGTACGGAAAAGCATAAAAGGACAGGATATACAGAAGACATGGGCATACTCGACTCCAGCTTTGTACTCTGGCTCACGTCTCTCCCATTTTCCCTACTGATTAGGAAGCTAAGACTCATCAATTTTAAGCTGAAAGCATGTGGGTATTCCGTGTGACTTGATGTCCCATTAATAGAATATCCTCAAAAATTCAAATACATTTTGTGCACAGTGAAACTAACTGCAGGTGGTCAGTTACTCCATTTTCAGATATGAAGAGTAGAGGTTCAGAAATATTTAACAACTGTCTGCAACTACCACAAGTGAGAGGCAACACAGCTATGCAAAACTACCCTCTTTGTAGAAAACTGTTATTTATTATAGTACTGAACTCTACAAGGTCAAATAATGCTGTTTAGAACATTCATTGACTTTCCATCTATTCGGTAGAACAAAGTCCACATGTGAAGGGCATTCTCTCATGTCACCCAGTGGCAGCATTAACTTTCTCAGGAGTTGGTATTTTAGAGAAATATTCCAGCTAAGGGCTGTGTACATATATTTCACATGCCATCAAATAACATATAAAGGACCGAATGAAACAACTCACTTCAAAATGTGAGAGGTCTGGGTGACTAGCCTCTGGATGGAGCACTGCTTGAGGTGACGTGTAATGAAAACAGCTATGTTTTCAGCTCCCTCTGTTCTTTACTAAAAGAAAGATTCAACAAACTCATATGGAACCAAAGCTATTAAAGCACAGTTTTCTATCAGAAATTAGGAATGCACTTAGACATAGTCCTCTATGCTCATCATCTATTTGCACACAAAGTTTTTCTCCAGGCACCTCCTCTGTGTGTGAGTGTGTGTGTGTGTGTGCACGCACATGTGTAAACACATGCATGCACACGTGTGTAACTGACATCATCTCTTGAGGAATGAATGCTGGGAGTATGACAGAAAAAGGATTCACATGCCAAGACATTCCTTATTCTAAGATACCCACCACATCTTACCAGCTCAGTACAATGTAGCATCGGCTCAGGTATGAATAAATAAATCATGTTCATGTCCACATACTGTTTTCTCTTGATCAGTAACTCTATAGATGCCATCTGTATTAATGTTTGACTGTTTTTATTGCAAATGTTTAGTTTCAAATTCCTCTGTAGCTCCATTATATTATGGAAAAGCTAGACACTAAAATTGTGAATTAAGAGACAGGGCATTTGAGTGAAGATTGCTGGAGGTGGGGAATCTCACTTTTTCTTTCATCTTTCTTTTAATTAGGTTATTCCCATCGAGACAGTGTATTTATTTCTGCAATGAAAAGAAATAACTTGTTCAGTAAAGTTGTGAGAATATTAAGTTAAAAAATAATGAGGAATGACACTTTATAGGAATCACCATGGAAGTAAAATTTTAATTAATTTATTTTTTTTTCACAAAAGAACTCTCTGTTTTACAGAACAAGGTGTCTTAAATGCCAGGACTTCGATATATAAGTCATAAAAATGCAGTGCTTATACAAGAACGGACTGGAATTTTTTAGTGAATGAGCCCTGTGATCATGACATTAAATTGAAGTGGCCTTTCTTCAGGATATCACAACTAGCCAAGAATATTAGAGCCACAAGCTGGTCAATGTACAAAGGCAGAAAATGGGGAAAAAAAAAACATAAATTCCTATCAAATTGAAGTTTGTAGAATGACTTTTCTTAGATCTCTATATTAAAGATTATAAAGTAAAACAAAAAATTTTACATGACTAATACATGACTCCTCATGTGCGGGAGTGTAGGGGTGTGCTTGCATTTACATGCATTACTCCTCTCTGTATTATTCTCTTTATAATTTGTCATAATGTTATATTATTAATACAAAGTATTTCTACTTCTTTATTTTATAAACAATTACTGAATATTTATCCAGATTCAAAAGTAATGGTAAGTGATGTACAAAGTTGCAAACTTATTTTTCACTTTCGTTGAGATCCCAGCTCACAGAGCTGAGAGAGAAAATTCCGAATGTCCTGAAGGGCCGGGACTTAAAACAGCATACACTCGTCACCTTTCTAATATCAAAAAAAGAAGAAAAAAAAACCGTATGGAGGGATTTTTCTCTCAAATTAGAGTGTTAAGAATTTAACTAAATTCCAGTACCATTCCCCTAGGAGCAGCAATGAACAAACTCTTAATATGCTCTAAATCCGTCAAATAAGTGCTTGCAAGAAGAGGCTGCCCCATAGTCATCTGAATGAGGCAGTGTCCTCGTGGCACCATTCCTTTCTCTTCTAAAATCTTGCATAGGAGAAAATTGTTGCCAAAACCGTAACGGGAGAAAACCTGTGCTTTATCAATGAGTGCTGAGGTTTTAAGCAGAGAAAAACACATTAATCTCTAATATGCAATTTCTCATACTTTCCCCATTAGCGCTCCACTGCCTAAGCTCTACCTAATCTTGTGATAAAACGCACGTGCGTTTCACCAGGATCAAACAATGTGTTTAAGAAAGAACACTATTTGTAAAAATTACTAACCATTCGAATTAGAAGAGCCACCGCAAACAAGTTATTGAAGTGTAAGCCCGGCACACTTAAGCTCAAATCAGACGAATTCAAAGTAATAAGGAGACAAATTCGAGAGTAATAAGGGTGGAATTATTGTTAGAATAGCTTCATGCAAATATAGCTGAGAGAAAGGGTTAGCTTCTAAGAATAAAGTTCTGTAGAGCAAGGAAAGAAATGGAACGTAGATGACAACTGAGATACAAAAGAGGCTATGGTTATGGACTTAAACAGAACACTCTGGACTCATAATCCCGATTTTGATTGACATCATTCGTTCCCTGTGGATTAAAGCTTTTCCTCTGAAAGAGGTGAAGTTATGAAAAATATTGACCATTACTGAGTATGCAGCATGTTAATCTATAGAGGAACATTTCATTTATCCGAAAAGAAATATAAGTAGCCTGCAGCTAAAATATCTAATAAAAGAAGTGCCCATGGATCAGATAAAATCATATCTCCCTGCCACTCAACAATCTGATTTACTCTTAAGCATTCTAGGAAATGAGTAGATGTAAGTAACCTTGGTAAAATTTACTACATTAACTTAGAAACCTTTATCTCCTCCCAGAAGTACCAATTCTAATTGATTTGTTATATCGAAATGGCAAAAATTTATGCTGATTTAAGGCTGAGATTGTGGTTCAGTAGGCAAAAGCATTCGCTTTTCAAGCACGAGGATCTCATAGCCTGAGTTTGAGTAAACAAGACTCATGTAAAAATGCTGGAAGAGGTGTGTGTAAATCTAACCACATCACTAGAGGGTGGAGATGGGTGGGATCTCAAGATTTCCCTGGCTTGTGAGATTACCCGGAACTGGAAGATACAAACTCAGTACAGAGATAGTGTTTTAAGTCAATCAGGCAAAGTGATATCATGCTCAAGTCACTGCATTTACACACACGAGTGTCTACATTCAAAAAGTCAAGAGCACACAACACACAAACACACATGCACACACACACACACACACAGACACACACACATACACACACACATACACACAAACATACTTCATAATAAGACTCCTAAATGCAGTACCTGACTTGTTTATTGTCTTAATAGCTTTACTAGACTAGAAGTCATTTTGTAGCAACGGCACCTTGCAGATATGACCACTAAACTCAACAGATTTTACCAATTTTTTAAAAGAAAAATTGGTGAAACAATTAAAATTCAACATTGTAAATATGAATCATTTATGATTTGTGCTAGAATTCTTCTCCTATTAACTTTGTGCAGTTGAATAACTCAAGTTTTAAGACACCAGGAAACTGCAGATGACTTGAGTATGGATTTTTGGACTCATATATTAAGTATTGTTTCAAATAAAATTGAAATAAGTCTTCATATGCCTACTTGTGGCAGTTTGTTTCAAACCAGTTGCCTATATAATTTGATTCTTAAATATTACAGTGTTATAAAATCCTATGTTTCCTTTTATAAAGGATTAAGATACTCAATGTAAAGTATGTGTGTGGTTTTATGGAGTTTAAAAAATATCAACGCAGTGAGCATGAAACTGCTTTGGAAATATCAATTAAATAATTAGTAATGTAATTTTTCCTAATTAAAATATACAGCAAGATATTGAAATTAATCATATTTATATCATATTTACATATTTATTAGTTTACTTTGCATTTATATGTGGGTTTATCTATGGGGCATGGGTGTGCTCTAGCATGTATGTGCATGTCAAAAGCCAACTTGTAGGAGCTGTTTCCCTTGTTCTACCATGTTTCTTTCAGGTATTGGACATTGAATATTGGGTTTTATGCCAAATCCTTTTACCCACAGGCTCCTCACAGACTCCTTGTAACTATATATAGCAAGTGGTTGTAGGTTTTACCCTATCTGAAGTCACTGAAGTCAGTAAAACACGACATGTGACTCACTCATTATGACAATACTGTTACATAGATGTGTTGCCTATAAAAGAGTTAACCATACTTTTCTCCTTTCTGGAATGAAAGACACAGCTATATTAACAATATGAAGATGAAATCATTTTTTCCAGATTTTAATCTAAATTTGATTTTCCATTGTCAAAAGACTTTCTTACTTTTGTAAACTCTCATAGCCCCATGTAATTCTGATAGAAAATGAGAATGCTGAGGCCAGTCATTGCAGACGGGGAAAGTAAAGTATACGCATGGTTTTATGGAATTTAAAAAGTATCAACGCAGTGAGCATCAAACTGCTTTGGAAATATCAAGTAATTAGTAACAATTTTTCCTAATTAAAATATACATCAATATATGGAAATTAATCATATTATTTTTAATTACTCTAGAAGTCTAGCACAAAGAAGAACAGGAAAATATGTATATATTGAAAATTATGACTCAAAACAAAGTAGAAAATATATTTTAACATTACTAACAAAACAGAATTCAGTGCCAAAGTATGAATATGCAGTTGATGTAGGACCTTAATATGTCTTTGGTAGTTATGATAACTTTGTAATATATAAATACTCATATTAAAATAGATTACTTATATTCACTGCTATTGAAAGGGATATTGAAATGTCAGACTTTAATCTAAATGGCTCATATTCCTGTCAGAGGTTTTAAAAATAAGTAGTTAGCTGGAGCCTTGGGTCCCTCCCTATGTGTTCCCAGGCTGGTGGTTTAGACCCTGGGAGCTCTGGTTGATTGGTATTGTCGCTCTCCTCATGGGGCCACAAATCCTTTCAGCTCCTTCAGTCTTCACTCTAACACCTCCATTGGGAACCCCATGATCCGGCAGACCTCTAAGGAGACAGCTATAACAGGTTCCTGTCAGCATCCACATCAGCATCTACCTTTGATGGGGGCACATCCTCATAGAAGCAGAAGGAGGGGGGATGGGATAGAGGGTTCCTGGACAGGGGGAGGGGGAATGGGGTAAGAGGATAACATCTGAAATGTAAATAAAATATGCAATTTAAAAAAAAGTAGTTAGTATCAGATAAACACAAACAATATATATATATATATATATATATATATATATATATATATATATACAAATATGCGTATGTTTGAACTACGTATGTTCATTTGGACGTGTGTGTGTGTGTTTGTGTGTGTGTGTAAGATGATAATAAAATTACTTCTCTTTTGTAAATACACCAGAATCAACAAAAGAATTCAAACCCTTAAATGTTCTTAACATATAACGTATTTGTTATTCCACATATACTACTATTAGCAAATTTTTATCATACTATAAGTAAAATATGCATCATATTTGATCAATTTGTTTAGGTTGACATTAATCTCTTCTTTGTTGAACTTGATAAAATTAAAAACAGTAAAGAAAAAATATATATCATCAGACAACATTCAGTCTATAAAATTGTTTAATAACCAACAGTACATTTCTAAATCAAGTATTAGTTAAATATATTTAATGAATTAATTATAAAAGATTAATTTATACTGTTAGACATGTGCATTATTAATTTCTCATATTGCATTATCATATAAATAGTGATATAATAAGGTTTGTAAGCACCATGATTGCATTCAGATGTGATTGTTTAAAACCATTTCAGAGGTGATGAAGTCCATGTTCAGAAATGGATTAATATTTTTTAAATGATGGCATAAATAGCTTGAGAGTTAATTTTTATAAAAAAACAAAATCTCTTTGTATATTTTGCTGTTTTTGTTTGTTTGTTTGTTTGTTTTTTACAGAGAGGGAGGGAGACTTTATTAAGAGTTCTTTTCCTAATTTTTTAAAAATTAATTTATTTCAAACTATGATATTGGTTGTCATGTCATACATGATGAAAGGCTATTACAAACACAAGCATTTTGACAGTGGACAGTCTATTTTCTGGCTTTCTGAGAAGACATTTTTTATTTATCATCAATACCCAGTGGCATTCTGTTATAGCAGTAGAAAAAATTTCGCTGACAGACAATATAATCATAGGCATGACAAGGTAACCTGTGTACTTAATTATCTCTTCCTTTTTTAAAAAAAATCAATTATCTGAACATCAGTAGAAAAAGAGTAATGAGAAAATCATACAGTAAAAATATAATTGGGTTGTTTCTTAGTCAATTTTGGAGACTTGTCCAATTTAATGGCAGCTAGAATGACAAAAATAGTAACTACAACTCTTACCAATATTTCCTGAATGCTAATATACTATATTAGAAATTATTTAAAAGGCCTAAGCCGATTTGATGTAATTTCTATTTTTGTTGTTATTGGAAAAATAGCGATTGAAATCATTTATACAAGACTTTAAGTTGTCACCTAATTTACTTTTTAGTATAACAAATTATATGTTTTATAAAAATATTGCTATATACTTGTTGAATTTATGTCTGTGGAAGCTTGTCAATGGTTAAAATATTCCTCGACTAAAGAATAGGCTTTCGTATCATGTTTTCTCTATCACTAAAAAAAAAGTTGTTGGGTCTGGAATTCATTAGGCATTTATATGAACTATGTGTTTTTCTGAGACAATGTGTACACATTTACTCACTCAAAATTGGCATCTGATAAATGTTGATTTCAGTTCATTATTATTGATATCCTACTTTGAAAATTGTGTATATGACAAAGGGTACAGTTACTTTTGTGATGTCTAAATATTTCTGCAATATCTAATGATGTAATATTAAACAGAACTATAAAGAGCATAGCTCAGAAATTCTACATAAATATTGAAATTTTTCTTCTTTTCTTTACATGTGTAAACCAAGCAGAACAAATAAATCACATGCAGTTCCCATCTTTTTTCCCCCTTTTCTCGGCCCACAAAGCTGTATGGCTTAATATATCAATATATCCTTCTGTTTCTGAGCCATCAACATTCCAGCTCATTTTTCCTTCTTTTAGTGGAATTATGCAGGGAGATTTTTTCTCCCTTCTTTCATTAACTTCTAAAGTTCTCCCGTCACAATAATACATTTCTATTATGTTCTATGTTTTTCAGAAGTATGTCTCAGCAAACCATTCCATTCTTTCTGAAATGGAAAATAATGTATCCACTCCATTGAATATTAAAGTCTTCTCAAACATTCCAGTGCACCTTGGACAACTGTCCTGTAAGCTTTTATTAAAGTACAAGACCAGTGGAAATTCTATATCAGCCTGCTCCAAATGCAAGGTTGGAGATAACTATCTTTGGGTTTCTTTCTGACCTGTTTCTGTGTTTTGTACCTATAAAACACTGTAGGCTTACCAGAACTTTTTGATATATAAAGACATCTCTATGGAGAAGCTCAAATTGTGTATTGATTCAATTCAGTCAAGGTAAGGAGGCCAATGTATCCCTTATTAGTAAAGATATATCTTGTTCTTCTTTCTTTCTTTCTTTTCTTTCTTTCTTTCTTTCTTTCTTTCTTTCTTTCTTTTTTTTTTTGCTGAAAATATAGACAACATTTCATTCCTCACATTGACACAATTAAAACTGTTCATTTTAGAAAGTACCAAATTATTCCTCTGAAGATTGTCCACCGAACATGTCCTGCATTCTCAGTCCAATGAAAGGGGCAGCATCCATCACTGAGACTTATATGTCCCAACTACAGTGCTCATGAACTGAAATAGGAGTGGTTCATGAAGTACTTGTTCATTTTTCTATAACCAAAAAAGAGGACTTTCAGAAATACATATTTAGAAGAAGCAAAAGTGGAATACACATATCAGAGACCTTGAGCTCTATGTCTGCTCTTCCTCAAATATTCAAGGAGCTACTCAAAACATTTTATTCAAATCTTCCCCGTCACTCAAGGGTTTCTTTTTATCATTGATTTTCTTTATCTAGAACCAAGTAACAAATAGTTTTATTACATCAAATAAACAGTAAAAAAGAAACCCACTTTGTTTTACATTGGTGAAATACAAAGCTTTGAAAGGAATGAAAATCAATTGTGCTTGAGTGAATTATATCAGATTACATTTTTTTTAATTTAAAATGGAATAGAAAGCTTTTAACTAGCACAACACAGTGCAACAAACTTAGTATAAAATACTTCTGAACTAGCTATAAAATAACTTGAATTAGAAAATTAATATTCTCCAATTATTTTAAGATGTATATGAGTGTTTTAATACAATGCTTTTCATAAAAAGTATACGCACATATATGTGTGTTCGTGAGTGTGCTGTTATCATCACATAAATTTCAAGTTGTTTTTACACAGAATGTATCACTGAATTTTATTAGTTTGCATATATTCTAAAATACATGGTCATCATTGTATAAAAGTATACAATAAATTGAGAAAGGGATATTGAAGCTTTCAAACTGGGATTTTAGAGAGTTTGAGTTATCACATGTATGTTAGTGATAAAACCTGGGTTCTCTGGAAAAGCAGGCAGCTCTAATCATTCAGCCTTCTGATTAATAATCTTAAATGTACTCACTATCCTTTAGTAATATATGGAAAAAAACACAGATTTTCAGAGTTCAAAAACAAAGATATATTATACTCTTTTATTTATGTGAAAACAGCTACAGTGTCTAACCTCCAAATATCCACTCCTATTACTGTAAACAATATATTACTATAATTGTTTTTCAGAGAAGAGTACAAGAATTCATTTAGTTCCATGCATTTTACAACAGATTGTCTTCCATCAGATCAGTGTGCTAGCCCCTTTTGCCTTTTTTAGATTGTAGTTCTTTTTTGAAATTCTTTATTAAATACTATTTCACTTTTGACAGTCTTTTGAATTTAGTATTATCTGATTTCCAACATTTCTAAAGTAAAACATTCCATTAAAGGATTCAACAACAGTTGGAAAATTATTCAAAATCATGATCAGTAAATTTGTATCCTAAATAAGAAAAATGAGAAAATGTAAAGTTAGAAGTAGGAAAAGAATGTCACTGTGATATAGTTCTGGGCATTTTTATATAATCTACATAAAATACCAATAATACATCAATTCATCCTTTATCAGAATGAATCTTTACATGTATTATTTTATTTACTTATAATTATTAAATGTTGAGGAAATATGTCAATTACTTCTAGTAACATAATAGTTAATTCAAAGGATCAATAATTTTCTCTCTTTATAACAATGTTCTCCCTCAGGACAGGGCAATATACCTATGTATCTTTAAGTCATAGATACATGGATTTCCAGTGTGTACTACTATTCATATTACTTAATTCTCTTTATATAGAATTTAAACATAATTGTACAAAGCTGCATTTACAAAAAATGTCATTCTTGGTGATCAATACTAATTTTGTGTGAGTACAATAAGTGAATTATCTTATTAATTGCTTCCTGACTGCATATTGTAGAAGTATTTTGTTAACTCATCCACATAAAATTTTCAGATTAAGTTAGGAATAATTTGTCTCCAGGGATTCTATATTCTAATAAAAGTGCATATACCTAGTTTCCTCTCTGAAATTTTTGAGTAATATTCATTAATATACTTTTCTTATGGATGTATCATCACTAACAGAAGATTAAAATTGTCAACTTCCTAATGTTATGCAGTAAATTTTATATCCAATTAAATTATTTGTTAAATCCAACTGAAAGGAACATCAAAGAAGTTGAAAATTTCATTATCAAACATGAACACCTATATTTTTGCACAATAATTTCCATAAGTACTATCTGAAAAGTAACATATGAAATTAAAAGAAGATATTGGATAAAATGTGTTCAATTATCCAGCTATGTATGAAGAAGCCCAGTACAGAATAATGAAAAAGTCAGTATTTACTTTGTCACATTTTCTTCATAAATTCAATTCTGAAACCCTCCCATCCTACTGCTTGGATAACTTGTATGCTCATAATAGTGTTGACAAAACATAGATCAAATAAAGACTTTGACCTAACAGTAGTTCATGATTTGATTCCAAGTGAGTAAACATTGGTTGCTTTGCTTTGTGTGAGACAGACTAACAGTACATGTTACAACATTTTATAAAGTATAAAATCTCCGATTTATCTAAATTTGTTGTGATGGTGAGAGAGACAATGGCCCCTATAGGCGCACAAGTTTGTGGTACTCAGATAGTGTTACTGTATGGCTAAGTTTAGTAGATGTGGCCTTGTTGGAGGGCATCTGTCACTGGAGGGGGTTAGTTGAAGTTTAAAAAATACTTATGTATGCTCATGTTGTGGTTGTTTAGTTTGGCATTTGTATGGAACTCCTACTGTGGGAATGGAGGTATCTCTGCTTCCTTTACCTGCTCTTGGGTTGATTTTCTTCCTCCTGGACTGCCTCATCCAGCCTTGATATGAGGGTTTGTAGCTAGTCTTTTTGCATCTTGTTATGCTGAGTTCAGTTGATATCTCCAGGAGGCCTGCTCTTTTCTGAAGGGAAACAGAAGAGCAATGGATCTAAGGGAAGTAGGAAACTGGGAGGAGTGGTAAAGGGGGATACTATAGTCAGGATATATTGTATTAGAGAAGAATAAATTTTAAAAAATAAAAAAGAGAAAAATGTACAACACGTTAATCTCCATGTACTGTTTGTGTCATCCTTATAGAACAAGATATAAGCCTCAGATGCTTCTCTGGTTGGCTCTTTTCCTTCCTTTCTTTAGCCATCACAAACCTTAACCCTCCATAACTGAAAGGCCAGTAAAACACTTTTTCTCTTACAATTTGTCTTGGTCATGGTGATTTTTCACAGTAATAGAAAAAAAATGTATGTACTTGTATAATAAATGTCAATGATCTTGCTCAATTATTTTTACATCTCTATAAATCCATGTAGAAATCATTAATATCGAATTTATTGTTATTATGGGACTAAACGTAAAAAAAAAAAAATCTGTAATGCCCACATCTTCATTTTCCTGACTTCAGAATATAGAGATCCCTTGTAACACAGTGCATAAGAAACTAATTATTGAAGATAACAATTCAGACTAGCAACCTTTCTCAGTGCATACGTTTTTCCCTTTTTTAGTCCGTGAAAGAACATAGCTTCTTCTGGTCAAAGTAGCGAGAACTGAGTTCCATTGTACAATTTCATTGATTTTATCATCTTTACTTTCAGGTACAACTTAAATCTATGTTTATTTGACTACTTTCTTATTTAGATGTAGCCATGTAAAACTATCAGTCAGATAAAACAAATAAAATTTAATATAAAAATGCCAGTTATATAAAACTTATAATGTCTTATAATAATAGATATACATTGAATTTAACAAATTAAAACGTCCCTTGGAATTAATATTTAAAGTCTTTGAATCATATATATGACAGATGAACTTTAAATGATTTACCCAATAGCTGAATGAAAACTTCCTAAAACCTCTATATATTTGGAATAAGTGTCTAGGGCATGTGGAACTATGCTACCAGACAGGCATAAGAATTGGTAAGGGTGAGTGAGCTCAAATCCTGGGATATCATAATTTTGAGAGGATCAGGAGTAGAGCTGCTTCATACCAGTCTCTGTTCCTGCTCTTCACACCCCACTGAGAGAACCATGGATAGTCATTCAGGAAGCATAGCACCCGGAGTTCTTTTAATGAGATATCTAGACAGCCTTGACCATCAGGCAATGATCTTCTCTTCCTGAGTATTTCCTCCCCAAAAGATATATAAGACCTCGTTCACTCGGAATAATGTGTATGTGTTCATATCCAACCTTAATGAAGCAATATGAACAAGCAAGGATCATCTCAGAGAGCTGCTTCATGAAGTATCACCATGGAGAAGGCCTTTTCCTTAGAGAGCCACACCTAAGACTCCCAACAAAGCCTTTTCTCTCCTCCTGCTCCTATGCTACTTGGTATTTGCTCCCAATCTGGTTGGACCCAACTTCTTTCAAGTTCTGCCTTTACCTTCTTGCCTTGCATGCAAATGATCTTAAGGGAAATATGGATCTCAGACCACCAATCCTGACTTCCTCTCCAGATAGCACAAGGGGGCACCTGGATACCCAAATAAGAGACCAGGAACCACAGCATTTATCCTAGACCTCAATTCCCCTTCCAGTCCAGCATGTAGCATATCTTAAGCCATGATGGGAAATGCTAGATGAGCTGGTAGCATCCAGAGACTCTCAGCAGAGAGGCAGAAAGCAGTCAACACAAATGTAACGAAATAGGAGTGGACATTTCATGGAACTCCCGGTAATATTTATACCCAAAGATATTCTAGTAGTAGAATACTAAGTGCCTCATTAGAGGAATAATGACAAAGGTTAGTTGATAAAATTCCCAGCTATCTGTGTCTTCTTCATTCAGGTTTGTGTCCTGTATTATAATCAATAATTTAGCTTGATGTCATCTGGGAATCATTTTCATTGTTTTAAGATACAACATATGTTCATTTTTTTTAAATTGATTTTTATTGGATATTTTATTTACATTTCAGATGTTATTCCCTTTCCCCATTTCCCCCAACCCAGAAACCCCCTATCCCATTCCCCCTCCTCCTGCTTCTATGAGGATGTCCCTCCACCCATCCACCCACTCCCATCTCCCTGCCCTCGAATTCCCTCACACGGGGGCATCCAGCCTTCACAGGACCAAGGATCAACTTTCCCACCTATGCCCATCAAGGCCAATCTCCCCTACATATACAGCTGGAGCCATGGGTGCTCCCAGGCTGGTGGTTTAGACCCTGGGAGCTCTGTTTGGTTGGTATTGTTGCTCTCCCCATGGAGCCCGCAAACGACTTCTGCTCGATCAGTCTTCTCTTTAACTCCTCCATTGGGAACCCCATGATCAGTTCAATGGTTAGCTGTGAGAATCTACCTCTGTATAGGTCAGACTCTCGCACGCACACCTCTAAAGAGACAGCTATATCATGCTCCTGTCAGCATGCACTTCCTGACATCTACATCAGTATCTGCCTTTGGTGACTGCACTTGGGATGGATACCAAGGGGAGCAGTCTCCGGACAGCCCCTCCTTCAGTTTCTGTACCACAATTTGTCTCCATATTTGCTCCAATGAGTATTTTGTTATTCCTTCTAAGAAGGACCGAAGGATCCACAGTTTGGTCATCCTTCTTCAAGAGCTTCATGTGGTCAAGTTGAATCTTGAGTATTTCAAGCTTTTGTGCTAATATACAATTATCAGTGAGTACATACCATGTGTGTTCTTTTGTGATTGTGTTACCTCACTCAGGATGATATTTTCTAGTTCCATCCATTTGCCTAAGAATTTCATGAATTCATTGTTTTTATTAGCTGAGTAATACTCCATTGTGTAATGTAGCACATTTTCTGTGTCCATTCCTCTGTTGAAGGGCATCTGGGTTCTTTCCAGCTTCTGGCTATTATAAATAAGGCTGCTATGAACATAATAGAGCATGTGTCCTTGTTATATGTTGGAGCATTTTCTGAGTATATGCCCAGGAGTGATATAGCTGGGTCCTCAGGTAATGCTATGTCCAATTTTCTGAGGAAACCACACTGATTTCCAGAGTGGTTGCACCATCTTGCAATCCCACCAGCAATAGAGGAGTGTTCCTCTTTCTCCACATTCTCACCAACATCTGCTATCACCTGAGTTTTTGATCTTAGCCATTCTGACTGTGTGAGGTGGAATCTCAGGGTTGTTTTGATTTGAATTTCCCTGATGACTAAGGATGTTGAACATTTCTTTAGGTGCTTCTTAGCCATTTGAGGTTCCTCAGCTGAGAATTCGGTGTTTAGCTCTGTATTCTATTTTATATTACAAACCTTCGTTTTTACTAAGAATTAGAAGGTTTTTGACTTACTGTTTTTTTTTCAAATAGAAGGCATGTTCTATAGACAACAATACTTGATACTTATAAATAGAATGTGTCTACAGATGAGAAGTTATTGACCAACAAAACTATCAGATGAATTTACATGTTCACTTCAATTATAATTGCATCATACACTGCATCCCAACTCCAGTTTTCCTCCCTCCTCTCTTCCCATTCCCTCCCCTAACCTCCATTCTCCCACCAATTAACTCCTTTTGTGTTTGGCTTCAAAGAGACTAAAACAAGAAAGAAAGAAAGAAAGAAAGAAAGAAAGAAAGAAAGAAAGAAAGAAAGAAAGAAAGAAAGAAAGAAAGAAAGAAAGAAAAGCACTCCCAAGGTTGTACACCTAACATGAACTACCAAGATTTAATAAGACTGGGTACACACTCTTATAACACAGCTAGTTGTGCCAACCAGTAGGAGGAATGGAGTCCCAAGCTTAGACAAAAGAGTGAAAGAGAGCCCCCACTCCCTTTGTTGGGAATCTTTCAAGAACACCAAGCTACACAGATTCCTACTCCAGACCTATGCAAAATCTGGTTTTGTTTTTTGGTTTTTTTTTGGTTTTAGTTTGTTTGTTTGTTTGTTTTGTTTTTTTAGATTTTGGGAGTATATTAGCTACTTTTCTTTTTTTTTTTCTTTTTCTTGTATATTTTATTTATTTACATTTCAGAGGTCATCCCCTTTCCCCATTTCCCCTGCCTAGAACCCCCCTATCCCATCCTCTTGCCTTCTTTTTGCTTTTATACCATTTCAATGACATCCCAGTATTAATGTCAGTTCTAGGTTGAGGAACTAGCAACAACAATAAATGTGATTAGTCAAGGAACAAGCAAGTTCTGTTTTTGGCACTTCCTATTCTATGAGACCCTGTGAGCCCTGTTTCCACTTGTAATCTGTCTTGCCTGCAAGTAGTCATGCTGTGGGAATGGTGATACAGAACTTATGAGAGTGGCCCACAGATGCCAAGTCCAATTTTAGCTCATGCCAGGAGAGGTAGCCCACACCTGACACTGCTTGGAGCACCAGGAACTAGAGACTACACATCCCAGAGACCCATGATTAAACCAAACATGACTGGAAAAAAAGTCAATGAAGTAATTTCTAATGCTATTCTGCTAGACTCATAGATTGGTGTGTGAATGTAACTTTTATTTGCCAAATGTAATTGTCATCTGGGTGGCTTACTGCTGAATAAACTCACCCATTCTAACTCTTTCTAAACTCTGCCTGGTGGGTTCAATTCAGGTAGTCCCGGTCTCAAACTCCTCTCAAAGAATCACTGAATCAAATTAGCTTATCTCTGATTCTGACTAAATTGCTGTTTGGCCTCAGAGAAACTCTGGCAATCGTTCTAAACTTCGGGCTCTTTCTCCTTATCTGCCTCATTCTGTCTTCACCTGAAACCCGTCTCTGTAAAACTGCTCCAGTTAAACTGCCTGTCCCTTCTCTCTCTCTCTCTCTCTCTCTCTCTCTCTCTCTCTCTCTCTCTCTCTCTCTCTCTCTCTCTCTCTGCATCTGCACTGCTCTCTTTACTCCTCTTTTTCCTGTGCTGTTCTCTTAAATAGCCCCTCTTTCTTGTACTGTTCTTGTGAGAATTGGGCACATCCTATCTCTGACTCATTCTGACAATTGTTTCTCTGATTTGTCACTTTCTCTGTCTCTCAATTAGATATCACATTCAAACAAGGCTGTTTCCTTCTACAAACCAACTTTATCTTCATTCCTTGGCATTAAAGGTGTGTGCTAAAGGTACTGAAGATTTGTCTGTAATCTAGCCAGAGTGATTAAATGTGTGTGATGTGTCTGCATTTCAGCTGGATCACACAGAACCTAGAAGGTTTGGGGTGTGATTGATCCCTTGCCAGAGCATTCATGTTGCTGGATTATAATTCCTCTACATTGGTGCCTAGTCCGTTCATTATCAGAGGGCATCAATCAACAACTAACGGGAGCAGATGCACAGACAAACACTATGAGAAACCAGAGAATCCCACAGAAAAGTAGAAGAAAGGATTGCAGGACCCAGAGGGAGGAAGGATAGTAGGAGCCAGAGGTTTTAAGGATACCATTAGAACACAGCCCACAGAATCAATTACTTTTTAAAATGTCTCCCTCCAGGAAAATCATTTTTGTTTCTCTCATTTGGTACAACTTTATCCAAATGCTTATAAACCTCCATCTGTAAAACTTTTCTTTACACAAATAAATTGTCTCATTCTTAGAACTTAAAATGACCAACCCTTTTCTTCTTTCTTTCATTTGAGACCATTCTTTTAAAACTAGAAAATTAAGAAACAACTGTGTGGTCAGTCCTTAACTAATTGGAAGAAGATACATTCACCACCTGGTTAGGATAACAAGAAAATGTACATTTTCTGTCTCTATGGGTTGCCAGCCATACTTCAATGCTGGAGTTGTCTTACTGGAGTATATTTCTGCATTTTTTCTTCTATGCTTCAGCTATTATTGCTAATTTAATTCATTCATTCATTCATTCATTCATTCATTCATTATTCATTCACTTTATCCCCTGCATTTTGTATCCACTCACATGATTATATAGCCACAGCATGAAAAATCTGTGAAAGAAGTTGGAATTCAGAGGATCTGAGAAAATATTCTCACTGGCACTCAAGGATTAATTCCCTAAGATCCTCTAATCCATCTAAGATGTTAGATTTGAAACATTTGGCTCATCAACTTATTACTTCAAGACATTTAAGTTTTAAAACTTAGACCTGTGAGTTTATTACAAATCATAATATAAACCTAATTACTTTTATCTTAATTAGAGATATTTAAGGGGCATAGACAATGGAAAATCTCATGAGTTTTCAGGAGAGATTCATTGATGTCAGGATATATGAATCATACCCTGACATCAATGAAGTATTAAGCATTACATTTGGAAACAAAATTTAGAGATTTAATAAATATGGGTGTTAATAAAAATGCTGGCTTCAGATAGAGATCAGGAGATCAAAAGTTCAAGGTGACTCTTGAATACATGGTCTCACTCCAAGCTGAAGAGCTCTTCTAATTTGATAGATACTAGAATAATACTTTTTCTTTAAGGGTGTCATCCTGGTAAGTTGAACAATCTCAAGGGCAGGCCCCACATCCAATGAATTTGAGTAATACAAATTGGACATCAGGTGCGTGAAAAAATATAAAGAAAGAACAAAAACATAGCTATATGAGAAGATGAGGATAGATCTGGGAAGAGTTGGGAACAGGGTTATTTTAATAAAAATATTTTGCATGAAATTATCAAAGAAATAATAAAACATGCATAAAAGAAGGAGGTCAAAATGACACTTTGATCCTAGTACTCTGAATATAGAAATAGGAGCATCCAATTCAAAGCCATGTCAACTATTTAAGAAGTTGTAGACCCTGTCTCTTAATTAATTAAAAATAAAGACTAGAGAATTGACAAACAGAAAAATAAAAACTGAAAGAGTAGAGAATAGAAACAAAACCAAAATCTTCGGAACTCACCAGAAGGTACTTTAATACTCCCTAAATTTAAATAAATAAATTCCAAATGATAATGTACTGTTTAAACCAGATGTGCCCAGCAACTGGCAGGTGGAGACAGATATTCAATGTTATCAACCTAAAATCATGTCTCAAACAAAAGAGAAAAAGAAAACCAACTAAGCTACTCACTGGTACACACCTGTAACCCCAGCACTCAGGAAAGCTAGCAAGAGCTCAAGTGGAGAGCACCCTAAGTTCTCATAGGTCTATGTCAAAACTCAGGAAGGGTTAGGGACAGGACAATGGAGACAGTTTTAAGGTAAAGCACTTACCACACAAGTCTTGCAAACTAAGTTTAGCTACACAATGGTAAAAGGAGAGAAATGAATCCATAAAGTTGTCTCCTGAATTCCATACATGCCTGTGACATGCATTTATCCACACAAGCAAGAATAAATACTTTCAACTGAAAGAAAAATCTAGTCATATTTGAGTATATACAAGAGTGGGAACTTTTTGTAAGCACAAAATTATTAGATTTTGTCTTTCTGGTACCTTGCAACATACCACAATACTTAGATATTATATTATTTAACAAGATATGTGTGATATATAACAATGTTAATATGTAAGTATATATTCAAATATATTTGAAAAGAAAGTTTATCTTAGTTAAATTCAGTGATACTAAATCACCGTTATATTGAAATGAACAATGTACATTTCTAATGTATTCTAAGCAAATGTTTTTCACTCTTTTTAAAATATATAGCATGTGGACTGTGCCTCCAGAGGACTGAGGCTTGGGACTGGTGAGGTGGAGCAAGCCCATAATCCAGAAATCTCAGTGTGAAAAGCACGAGTGTAGCTAACTCTCTCCTTGCCTCTATGCCTGCTTGGGGCACTTAACCATGACCCCATACTAGGTGATCACAGGAGGTAAACCATGTAGCACAGCACCAGTAATTCCTTCCCATGCAAATAGAACATCATCAGCATCTTAGTCTAAAATAATAATACACTGTATTTACCCTCTAAATCCCATCCCAATTCCTACAGTTCATATAGACCCTTCATGGAATAAAGTACAAATGTCACTTTAACCAAGAAGTGCCTGAAACTCGCTGTTTTGACTGGGCTATAACATTTGGATGAAGGCTGTCTCCCACCCCCTCCCAGGTATTTATTCTTGGAACTTGGACACTCCTGCCTGGCCATCAAAGAGGCTGACATCAGAGTGATGGCTTCTAACATTGCTGTCATCACTGAGGTATGTGGGACTCTGGCCACCTGACCTGCATTGACCACCCAGATCTCTTTATTCCTTTTCTAAGAGCTGGAACCCTGTGGGCCCTACCGCTTCACGCTCCTCAGTCAGGCGTGCAGTAACTTTTGACGCTTTTGAAGGAAGAGATGACTGTGAACCCACCTGTTCAGGACTTTGCCCTGCCTTCTCTGAGCCAGTGTATCTGTAGTGCACATGTATCCCACTAGGAGAAGCAGGAAAAAAAAACCAAAAACTTCCTGAAAACCTGAAACCTATTGACATAAAAGGTATTTTCAAGTTTTAAGGAGCTAGATTAATGTTAAATGACAATATTGTGCCATTGTAATGATTAAAGGATATTGCATAAAAATAGATATAATCTAATATATAATAAAGTAGCAGACAGTAGAATCAAATTCAATAATACAAATGAAATAAAAATAATAAGAATAATTGCAAATATAACATATGCATATATAAACCATATTACATTATCATCTCTGTGAGTGAACATACACCTATTAAAAGTGATGGGAGAACTAAAAGATTCTATGCAAATATCACAGATACTTCTATTATTATTATTATTATTATTTATTATTATTATTATTAATTCACTTTACATCCCTCTCACTGCTTTCCTTCCAGTCATGCCCTCTTACAATTCTTCCCCCCAGTCTCCTCTACTCTTCAACTCTGAGAGGGTGGAGAGCCCCCTAGGTATCCCCCACCCTGGCACATCAAGTCTCTGTGGGGCTAGGTGCATCTTCTCCCACTGAGGCCAGAAAAGGCAGCCTAGCTAGAATAATATATCCCACAGACAAGCAACAGCTTTTCAGATAGACCATGCTCAAATTGTTCAGTACCTACATGTAGACCAAGCTCACATCTGCTACATGGGGGCGGGGGCTATGTCCAGCCCAAGTATGCTTTTGGGTTGGTGGCTCAGTCTCTGAGAGCCTCAAGCATCCAAGCTAGTTGACACAATTGTTCTTCCTGTGGAGTTCCTATCTCTATCAGGCTCAAATGCTCCTCCCAACTTTTCCATAAGGGTTTCCCAAAGTTCCATCCACTGTTTGGCTTTGGGTCTCTGTATCTCTCTGAGTCAGCTACGGCATGAAGCCTCTCAAAAGACAGCCATGCTAGACTCCTGTCTGAAAGCACAATAAAATATCATTAATAGTGTCAAGAATTGGTGTTTCCACATAGAATGGGTCTCAAGTTGGGCTGGTTATTGGTTGTCATTCCACTACTCTCTGCTCTATCCCTGTCCTTGCATTTTTTTTGTAGATAGGATAAATTTTGAGTTGAAAGTTTTATGGGTGGTTTGGTGCCCCTGTAACTCTACTGGGGTTCCTGCCTGGATACAGGTGGTAGCCTCTTCAGGTTGCATATCCCAATGATGGGAGTCACAGCTATGGTCATGCCATTGATTCTTGGATGCCTCCCCTATCCTAGGTCTCTGTCATGTCCTCGAGTTGCCCCCAACTTTTCCATCCTAATCAGTTGAAGATTTCCATTCATTTCAAGGCCTTCTGTCTATCTCCCTTGTCTCTCCATACCTGATCCTGAACCACTCTGCCCTTCCCCACTTTATCCCCTTTCCCATCCAGTACCTTTCCTCCATCTGCCCACTATGATTATTTCATTCTCCCTTCTAAGTGAGATTTAAGCATCCTCTCTCAGCTTCCTTCCTGTAAAGCTTCGATGGGGCTTTGGAGTATGGAATGGGTAACTGTGTCTTATACCTATTATCCACTTATAAGTGAGTACATACCATGCATACCTTTTGGCTCTGGGTTACCTCACTCAGTATGAATTCTCATGCTCCATCCATTTGCCTTTATGTCTTTCTTTCATTATGTCTTTGTTTCTAATAGCTAAATAGTATTCTATTGTGTATAAGTACCACATTTCTTTATCCATTCTTTCGTTGAGGGACATCTATGTTTTTTCTAGTTTCTAGCTATTATGAAAAACATATGAACATAGATGAGCAAGTGTCTTGGTGGATGTTGGAGTATCTTTTGAGTATATGCCCATGAGTGGTATAGCAGGGTTTTGAGGTAGATACTACCAGTTTTCTGAGAAACTGCCAAATTGTTTTCAAAGCATTTGCATAAATCTGTATTTCCACTAGCAATGGAAGCTGTTCCTCTTGCTCCACATCCTCACCAGCATGTGCTATCACTTGAGCCACTCTGACTGGTATAAGATTTCCATCAATAAGGGTTGGTTCCATTTGCATTTCCCTGATGACTAAGGACTTTGAAGATTTCTTTATGTGAAACTTGGCCATTTGAGTTTCTTTGTTGAGAACTCTGTTTGGTTCTGTACTCCATTTTTTAAATTGGATTATTTGGACTGTTGGTGTCTACCTTCTTGATTTTTTTATAAATCTTGAATATTAGCCCTCTGACAAATGTAGAGTTGGTGGAGATCTTTTCCCAATCTGTAGGCTGCCAGTTTGTCCTATTGACAGTGTCTTTTGCTTTACAGAAGCTTTTTAGTTTCAAGAGGTTTCATTTATCAGCTGTTGATCTTAGAACCTAAGCCATTGGTATTTTGTTCAGGAAGTTGTCTCCTGTAAGAGTTCAAGGATATTCCCCACATTCTGTTCTATTAGCTTTAGTGTGTCTGGTTTTATGTTGAGGTCCTCAATCCACTTGGCTTTTAGTTTTATGCACAGTGATAGATATGGATCTACTTGCATTTTTCTACATACAGATATGCAGTTAGACTAGCAGCATTTGTTGAAGATTTGTTTCTCCCACTGTATAGTTTTTCCTTCTTTGTCAAGATAGGTTGTATGATTTATTTTTTATTGGTTATTTTATTTATTTACATTTCAAACTTTGTTCCTGGTTTACCCTCCACAAACACCCTATCCTAACCCCCCTCCCCTGCCTCAATGAAGGTGCTCCCACACCCATCTACCCACTCCCACCTCACCACCCTAGCATTCCCCTATGCTGGGGCATCAAACCTCCACAGCACCAAGGGCTTTCCCTGCCATTGATGCAGCTAAGGCCATACTCTGCTACATATGTAGCTGGCCATGGGTCCCTGTGTATACTCTTTGGTTGGAGCATTTATTCAGTGTCTTCTATTCATTCCGTTGCTCACCCTTCCTGTTCCTATACCAATATCATGCATATAGTTTCTATTACTATTGCTCTGTAGTACAGCTTGAAATCAGGGATGGAATACCTCTTGGAGTCCTTTTTATATTGTTCAGAATGGTTTGTCCTACCCTGGGTATTTCTTTTTTCTTCCATATATTATATTTTTATATATATTTATTATATTTATTACATATTAAGTTGAGAATTTCTCTTTCATGGTCAATAAATAATTGCTGGAATTTTGATGGGGATTGCATTGAATCTATAAATTGTTTTTCAAAAGATGGCTATTTTCACTATTTTAATCCTACATCCATGATCATGGAGATCTTACCATCTTCTGATATCTTCCTAAATTTCTTCCTTCAGTGACTTGAAGTTCTTATCATACAGTCTTGCACTTACTTGATTAGAGTTACCCCAAGGTATTTTGTATTATGAGTGGCTATCATAAAGGTGTGGTTTCCCAAATATTTTTCTTTCACCCATTTATCATTTATAAGAAGGAAAACTACAATTTCTTTGAGTTAATTTTGAATACAGCCATTTGCTGATGGTGTTTATCACTTTAGTTTTTCTCTGGTAAAATTTGGGGGTCTCTTATATATACTATCATATCATGAACAAATAGCAATACTTTGACTTCTTCCTTTCATATTTGTATCCAGTTGATGTCCCTTAGTTGTCTTATTGTTCTAGATAGAACTTCACGTACTATATTGAATATATAGGGAGAGAGTGGGCAGCCTTTTCTTGTCCCTGATCTTAGTAGAATTACTTTAAGTTTCTCTACTTTAGTTTGATATTGATGTAATTATGTTTAGGTATGTGTATAAGCATCCCTGATCTCTCTAATACTTTTTAACATGAAGGGCAATGGATTATGTCAGAGGCTTTTTAAGCATCTAAAGAGATTATATGATTTTTTTTTCTCAGTTTGTTTATATGTTGGATTACATTGAGGATTTTCATATATGGAACCATCCCTGAATCTCTGAGATGATCCCTCCTTGATCATAGTGGATGATGATTTTATGTAGATTTGGATTGTGAGTATTTTTGTTGATTTTTTTCATCATTGTTCATAAGAGAAATTGATCTGAAATCCTCTTTCTATGTTGAGTCTTTATGTGGATTGGATGTCAGGGTGACTGTGGCTTCATAAAATTTGTTTGGCCATGTTCCTTCTGTTTCTGTTTTGTGGAATATTTTGAAGAGTACTGGTATTTGCTCTTCTTTGAAAATCTGATGGAATTCTGCACTAAAACCTTCTATTTTTTGGCCTTTATTTGCTTGAGAGTTTTTAAGTTTGCTTTCTATTTTCTTAGGGTTACAGAGCTTTTTAAATAGTTTACTTATTCTTCATTTAACTTTGGTGAGTGGTATCTGTCTAGAAAATCATCCATTTTGTTAAGATTTTCCAATTTTGTGGAGTATAGCCTTTTGAAGTAAGACTTTATGTTTCTTTGAATTTCCTCAGCATCTGTTGTAATGTCTCCCTTTTAAATTTTGATTTTTGTACATATGTATACTGTCTGTCTATCTTTTAGTTAATTTGGCTAAGTGTTTTTCTATCTTGTTGATTTTCTCAAAGAACCTGCTCTTGGTTTCATTGATTCTTTGTATTGTTTTCTTTGTTTCGGTTTTTTTTCTCCACTGATTATTTCCTGCCTTCTATTCTTCTTTGTAGTTTTGCTTTTTTTTTCTGGAGCATCCACATATACTCTTAAATTGTTGGATTGAGAACTTCTCTAAATTTTTTATGGAGACATTTAGTGCTGTGAATTTTCCTCTTAGCACTGCCTTCATTTTGTCCCATAAATTTGGGTACATTGTGCCTTCATTTTCATTGAATCTAGAAAGTCTTTAAGTTCTTTCTTTATTTCTTCCCTGACCAACAGACCAGTTGTTCAATTTCCATAAGTTTGTTGACTTTCAGATGTTTCTCTTCTGGTCAAAGTCTAGCTTTAAACCACGGCGTTATGTTAAGATACAAGGTGGTATTTCAATTTTGTATCTGCTGAGACTTGCTTTGTTAGGGGCTATATGTTCAGTTTTGGAGAAATATTAGTGAGGTGCTACAAAGAACTTATATTCTTTTGTGTTTGGGTGAAACATTCTATAAATATCCCTCTCAGGTTCATTTCAATAATAATCTCTGTTAGTTTCAAAATTATTCTGGTTAGTTTTTGTAAGGATGATCAGTCAATTGGTAGGACTGGGGTGTTGAAGTCTCTCACTATTATTCTGTGGAATCAATGTGAAATGTAAGCTTTAGCAATGTTTCTTTTACAAATATGGGTACCTTTGTGTTTAGGGCACAGTTGTTCAGAATTAAGATATCATCTTCATCAATTTTCTTTTGATGAGTATGAAGTGTCCTTCCTTGTCTCTCTTGATTTATTTTGGATGAAATCTATTTTATTAGATATTAAAATGGGTACTCCAGCTTACTTCTTGGATCTATTTGCTTAGAAAATAATTTTCTAACCCTTTACTCTGAGGTAATATTGTAGGATCATAAGCAAGTCCCATTTCCTTACAGATCCCCTAGAGTGAGGAGGAAATAAGTCCCATGGACAGGAGACAGTATTGTCTGGAGTAGGACTAGCTTGATGTTCTGAAAGAGCATAGATTCTGTAATTATGATGCCCACATGATAAGGGGGCCTTCAATTCATTAGACATGGATAATAATAATCTCCTAGCTGCCCCAAAGGCATTTGGATTGTATACACATTGGATCTAAAATCTTGTGTGCCCATCAGTCATTTCACTAATGAACAAAGTCCAGACTTATACCTACTAGTACATGTAGTTCCTCAAGTCTCATACTATGGGGGAAATGCAGGCAAGATCTCTGTGCACCTGTAGGGAAGCCCCTATTCTAGTGCCCATGCTGGTAAGGATAGAAATGGCTGGGACAGCTGCCATAGGAACTGCCACCTTGGTCTCAGGTCAACAAAATTTCAAATATGTGAGTGCACAAGTTGACAAGGAATGGCCCAGTTTTACTCTACCACCTCATTCCTGGAAAGCCAGGTTTATTCTCTGCCTGAAATGGTCTTGCATAACCAGAGAAGCCTAGACTTACTCTTCCTTAAAGAAGACAGCCCGTGCATGACTTTAGGAGAACAGTGTTGTCTTTATGCTAATATATACTCTGGGGTCTTTGGAGACTCTAGCAGAAGTCAAGCAAAACCTCTTGGATAGGGACAAAGAAAGAAAAAAAAAATCTATGGGCTAGTAGGAAAGCTCAGTCCCCTGGTTGACTTTGTTAATAACAGCACTAATTTGCCCCTTAAACTTTTCTTGCTGGCTCCCACTTGTGGACCTTGTATAATCAATGCTCTTGTGTCTTTCATGAAAAGGCAATTTCATCTGTCAACTCATTCCCTTCTGGAACCAATACAATCCCCTAGCTTCAAACAAGCTTTAGAGCCAATGATTTGACTTTCAGGAGCAAAGTGGACAAAAGGAATAAAAGGGCAACGTTATGACCTAGGTCGTCCCTGCCTTTCTGACCATACCTTAGCCTGTTTTATGCCTATAACCAGCATCTTACATTGTTACAGAGGACTGTTCTCATGCCTGATTTAACCATTATCACTATATCCTGTTCAATTCTATGCTTTGGAATTCTTGGAAATTCCCAGACCCTCGCCCTTACTTGGAGCTAATCACAATAAAGATCTGTTAGGATTGCTTTGTAGAGATTGCTACAATAAGCTAGAACCTGAATAAACTGCTGTAACTGCCTGGCCGAACTTCCTACACCTGTAGATAATC
This sequence comes from Mastomys natalensis, assembly GCA_021653895.1. Taxonomy (NCBI): domain Eukaryota; kingdom Metazoa; phylum Chordata; class Mammalia; order Rodentia; family Muridae; genus Mastomys; species Mastomys natalensis. Next base: position 58,057 of record JAJTUV010000818.1, read on the forward strand.
ATTTTTTGTTTGCTATGAGCTTTTGTGAAATTTGCCCTTATAAGCTGACTCTGAGAAACAGAGTTGCAGTCTTAGATCTCGAGTCTGACCTGCATCACTAATTGATCAGTCTGGGGTGGGTGTGTGTTTAGTAAATTATCCCTGTTTGACTGAGAAAAGTGTCTTATGGTTTATGGAGTGATTCCTGGACCCAAAAACACTGCATTCAGAACAGTCCTTTTCTATGCATCCGTGTATTCTACTATCTTTCCTTAGGAAAGCATATAGTGACACAGGAGATGTTTAATTTTTGTAAAAGTAACTTTTATTTGCCTGATGTAATTGTCAATTTGGAGACTTAGTGCTGAACAAGCTCATGCATTCTAGTTTTTTTTTTTTTTTTAACTCTGGCTAGCTGGTTCAACTCATCTGTTCTGTCCAAACCTCTTTTCCAAGCTGACTGATTTCAATCTAACTTCTCTCAGTTTCTCAATGAATTGCTCTACTTAGCCTCAAACTAACTGTAGAAACCTGTTCTAATCTCTGACTCCTTCTCATTCTCTAGCTCCTGTCTTCACCTGTGTCTAGCTTGTTCTCTTCACAACCTGTCTCTATAAAACTGTCAGTATAAAAACTGCTTCAGACCTCCATGAAATGAACTGCCATGAACTCCACTCCACTTCACTGCCTCTCAACTGAACTCACTGACTAGAACTCAGAGATCTGCCTGCCTTTTTCTTCTAAGTGCTCGGATTAAAGGTGTGTACCACCATGCCTGGACCTAAGCTTTTCTATATTTTAAACTTGCTCTATCCGAGCTGGCTTAAATTTATTTGCCTTTTTCTCCTGCTATAAAGGCTTGTCTGTATTCCAACTGGATGACATAGATCTAGAGGTTATTTAGATGTGATCCCTTGCCAGAAAACCATGTTATAGGATTAAAATTTTTTCTACAACTTTTTAGGTCATAGAAATCATATTTCTTATTCCTCCATATTTTCATGCATTAACTTCTATTTTCCACATGCTTATGTGAGTGTCAATACATAGTATTGGTATGTGAAAGATACTTTACATCTTACAACAACATGTGAAAATTTTACAGTGATTCTGCCTTGAATTGTAAATACTTTATTGGCTGTATTATTTATTGACATCGTTTTCAGATAATGATTGACATATATTATTGTACGATACATGACATTTGAATTCAATAAATTTCTTTCTGTAAAACAAATAAAAATTTGATAGATATTTTGGTTGCTTTCTTTAAGAAATGATTGGAGGATATATGCATATCAAAACCCGTCATCCAGAATGGGAGAGATATAACAGCTCTATATATGATGAAGAAATAATATGCACCTAGGTAGAAGATAAATCCCTATTGATCAAGATATCTTGAACTTCAGAGAAACAAAAAATACAAACAAAAAAAACCCAGAGGTCTTCAAATTGGAGCTGATCGGAATTCTTCCTCTATGCAGAGAAATTTTCGGGTAGCAGAAGGTGCCATGCAAGCATCCAAACGAGGGAAGCAACTAACAGTCCCACCAGCTATGATGTCTGCATCCAAAACTAGCATGGTATGAAAATGAACATGCAAACCTTGGTTGAATCTAAGAGCTCTCTATTTGGACTTCAGACCAGCATGACAAAAGACAAATTGTAAACCAGAACCTAGCTAGCAACTTAGGGATATTGAATTCTGGACCTTATAGGAGAACATACAACCATCACTTTGTTAAATCATAATAAAGTATAACTCCATTCTAAGTATCCTCTACTATACCAACAGATATGTTAATCAACCAAATTCATCAAGGAAACTTTATTTTGCACAGATAGGGGTGATTACAGAACACCACAATAATCCAAGGCAACTGTTGTGGAGCCCAGACCTAAAGCTTAGGGTATTGCAGAAATTTGGGTGGAAGAACTGTAAGAGCCACAGGATCAGTAAGACAATGGTGGAACTGTGTCTTCTACTAAAGTCAGAAGCTACACCCACATAGTCTAACCAACATTACTTCCAAGCATGAGCTGGAAAAGGACAATAATAATGAACATGCCAAAGTGTTTGGGCACCAACATGACATAAAGAACTACAAGCCATCCGGATGCCGTAAGTCAAGGACAAGTCTTCTCCATGGCAGTGCACATCAATTGGTAACCTACTACAAAATGTTCATCCCTAAAAAACATAAGTAATATTCTATAGACTGAGCAAGGTGTTTTACTTCTTATTAAATAAATGTATTCATTGACTTTCAGATACTCTTGTTCTAGCAAAATTACTAACCATTTTTATATTAGTTAATTGTTTAAAAATTCTCAGTTGAACTAATCATATAATAAATTGAATATAACACAGATATGTTTCCAATTGTGCCAAATTTTCTTTACTTTGACGTTTCAATTTACTAATGACACTATCTTCAAATTGAATTTAAGAATTGGTTGCTAGTGTTTAAACTCTTATCCTAATATGTAGAGAAAATTTTAATCCAGTAACATGGCTCCTTGAGAAGGAAATTCACATCAAAAGATATAATCTGGCTAAAATGCAGGTGTGTCCATAGTACACAACTTAATCCCTAACAATGAAGTAAGGTTATTTTGTATATGGAAGCAACCATGTTTGAACATGATACATAAATGAGGGTCTGACAATGCGACAAACTCAGAGAAAGATTTGACAAAATGAGTGAGAAATAGGATACATCCAAATCACATGAGAACAACAGTGTGAAAGAGTCTATTTAAAAAGCAACAAGACAAAAAGAAAAGATGTTGGTATGATATAGGCATGATATATGATGGGTGGTGTATACATATAACAAATTTTTGGGAGAGTTTCACAAAAACACGTTGAAGAGAAAAGGAACTAGACACAAGTGAAGACAGAATGAGCTAGGAATGAGAAAGAGCCTAAAGATTACACTATATAGCCAAAGTTATTTTGAGACCAGGCAGAGCATTTCAGTCAGATGTGGAGATTGAATCAGTCAGCTTGGAAGATAGATTGTATAGAGGCTAGAAGCTTCCAGGCCCAGGCCTGAGGACAGTTAGCACAGAGAAGGTAATGCTCTGGGCTCAACCTACGCCATGTACTTGAATAGCTTGGACAAGACTCTTATCTCAGCAGTTTATCTGGAGAAGTAAAAGTGATATTTTATTAATAGACTTCATTATTAAAATATGATTTCACACAGTGATTGTATGTATGCATACATAGGAGGATCTACACTCTCATACTTCGGTTCTATGGTATATTTCCTACCTTTCATAATCATTTTATTATTTCATCTAAAGTGCTGAAGAGGGAGAAATACAGAGACCATCTGGATATCTATTTGTTTGAATAACAATAGGTTGGAAAGACATCCTTATTCTATTCTGTTTTCTAAGAACCAAGAATGAGACTTTTCAGATAGTATAAATCTTTCGCCTTTTACTAAAAAATCAAAAATACAAAGATATTCTCTTTAAAATTACCAATAATTATAAAGCAACACTAAGTGGGAAAAGAGAAAATTCCCCACGCCAGTTTTTAGACTTTAGATACACGTACAGAAAATGCTTTAAAAAAAAAAAAAAGCAACTAAACTGTCAAATGCATGTTTAATGGTGTATAGATCAAGATACAAAACCAATAAACTAAAAATCAATTGCATTTTAGTTTATAAACATTATGCTAAATAAAGAAATGAAGAAGGCATCTGGTTTACAGTAACTAAAGACGATTTAATAACGGTTTAATTTCTAAGAACAAATTTTACTTAGAAGGTGAATTAACACAAAACAAATCAACTTAAAATGCAAGTCTATCCCTACTTGACTAGTCACAGTAAATTATTAAACTAAATGTCCTTTAAGAATCTGTGTACATGTCGTTTTGTGGAGAGCTAGCCTCGAAGCCCTGTTTGCTTTCTGCATTTGCTATTCATTTTAATAATTTTCAGCAGTAAATAAGTTTTGTGTTTGATTGTAGCTTCAACTCACATGCACTCTTACAAAATATTAAGCTTACACATTCCAGGTTGTTCAAAGAAAGCAGGCAAAGTACATTATTGAAAAGAAGAAATAAAATTAACATTGAAGAAATTGTTACAGATAATTATAAAATTTTTATAACTAATAAATGATTATAACAAGCAAATAGAATTCAAATTTATCATTAATTATTTAATTTTTATCCAAATAGCAAAAAAATGGATCATAAAATTAAAATAATAATAATGTAAATAAATAAAAAACATGGAATCAGGTAGAAATACAATGACATATATTTTGTAATATAGTCTCCTTGGTATGCTAGAACAAACTACTTGGAACCATGGTATCCAAGACAGAATGGGCAAAACAGGAATCAAACAGATCTGTTTCTCCCATTTATGGAGAAGTTTGGGCATTATAAGCCCCCACCTCTACTGAGGTCTGATGTCTGGGCATTATAAGACTGCACATCTACTGAGGGCCCATTTCCCTAGGTAACAGATAATGTCTTACTGTGTTCTGATGTGCTGGACAACATAGCTCTTTGAGAACTTGTTTCTATTATATAAAGTTAGATTCCATTTATGATAGTTCTCATCCTTACAATCTTGTTTCTTGTTTATATTTTTATTGAAAATAGATTCTGCTCTCATACATTATATCTCAATCACTGTTTCCCCTCTTTCCAATTCCCCCCAGTCTCTACCAGTACCTGTCCTATTACCCAGATTCAATCCACTAGAAAAGACAGGGCCTCCAAGAGATAATAGCCAAACCAGAGAAATCAAGGTACAGTAAAACAAGGCAAAAGTCTCATAAAAAGACTGGACAAGGCAACCCACAGGAAGAAAAGAATCCAAAGAGCTGGCAGAAGAATAAAAGGCACACTCACTCCCACTGTTAGGAGTCCCCACCCTCCTCAAAAAAAAGCAAGAAAAAAAAAAAAGTAAGCATCTATAACATATACACAGAGGATCTTGTGGAGACCCTTCCAATCCCTTTTCTTGTACTTCAATCTCTGTAAACTGGTAAGAGCAGAAGCCCTGCTTAGTGAATTCAGTAGACCATGTTTTCCTGATAGTCTTCGTCCTTTCTAACTCCTACAATCTTTCATCCCCTTCTCCTCAGACTTCCCCAATCTCCTACAGGAGACACCAGTTAGAATTCCAATTTAGACTCTCTCTCTCAGCAAAATGTTTGTCTGTCATTCTCTGTGTCCCCTCCCATCTCCTGCCAGAGGAAGCATCTCTGATGATGTCTAAACAAGGCCTGATCAATCAGTAGAGCAGAATATCACAAGAAAGCATTTCACTGATTTTGTCTGTTTCATTTCTGTTTTGGTTTTGTTTTTTTGTTTTGTTTGAAAGTAGTATATGTATTATTATTATTAATACTATTTAATCCTTTCATACAGTCTAGTTTTCATCCCACTTCTGGTCTGTCCCTGACTGCTCCCCATCCCATACCTCCTTCCCCCATGTCTCCAAGAGGATGTCCCTACCTCCCACCCTACCCCAATAGACACCCCCACTACCTGAGACCTCACAGTCTATCAATGGTTAGGTGTATCTTCTCTCACTGAAGCCAACCCAGGCAGTCCTCTGCTGTATGTGTCGGAGCCTCATATAAGCTGGTGTATGCTGTTTGTTTGGTGGCTCAGTGTCTGAGAGATGTCAGAGGAGTCCAGGACAGTTGAGACTGATGGTCTTGAAAGTAGTATTTGATGCTGCTCTAGGTCTCTGGATCTATTGAGTCTGGTTCCTGGCCATCCAGGCAGTGCAGGGAGTGGGCTCCCTCTAGTGAAGGGAGCCTGAAGTTAACCAAACTTTGTCAGTCACTCATACTTATTATACCCCAACATTGCTCCAGCACATCTTGTTGGTGTCCAGATTTCTCTTATAAGTCTATAGAGTATCTTCTCATGGGAAAGAGAATAGAACATAAGGGTGAAGGCTCCAACCTACACTAGCTCAATCTCTGTATGTTCAGTGAGGTGTGTGGATGTTGTCCTTAGCAAAGGAACCACACTGTCAGTTAAAAAAAAAAAAAAATATATATATATATATATATATATATATATATAATAATATAGTGTGTGTGTGTGTGTTATATATGTATATATATGCATATATATGTATATCAGATTGCTTATAACACACATATGTACAGGTATAGATAATATGCACATAACATATGCATATACACAATGGAAACCAGTCCTTGCTACAAAAGACGGCCAGCTTAGATCTTATATCCTTTATTACAAAGGTTCCTCCACGGAGGTTACCCTCGTAGATACCAGCAAGTTCCCACTGCACTCAGTTCCCACACCCTGTTCCAATATTCCCCAATTCCAGCTGACTCTTAAATACTCTCTCGTTCAGACTGATCTGATCCTTCCCACTCCCACCTGCCCCAGACCATCTATATTTATTCCATTTTGTCTTCTCAGGGAAGTTCATGCAAAACCCATCTAGAGTTCTTTCTTTACCTAATTTCTGTATTTTTTCAAAACTACATTTTTTTTTTAAATGACATCATGACAGTTTTAGGCAAATAGATTCAACTAGAAAAAAATAATAATTCTGAGTGAGGTAACCTAAACCCAGAAAGACAAATATGATATATATTCTTTTATAAAGGGATGTTGGGTGTTAATTAAAGCACTGAAGAGCTGAAGGGGTTTGCAAACCCATAGGAAGAATAACAATATCAAGTAACCAAAACCCCAGAGCTCCCAGGGAATAAACCACCAACCAAAGAGTACACATGGATGGGTCCACGGCTCCAGCTACACATGTAGCAGAGGATGGGTTTATCTGGCATCAATGGGAACAGAGGCCATCGGTCCTGTGGAGGCTCAAAGCATAGGGGGATGCTAGAGCAGTAAGGCAGGAGTGTGTGAGTGGGTGGAGGAGCACCCTCTTAGAGGCAAAGGGGAAATATGATAAAATATCGTTTCTACAGTTTTACTTTTTCCTGAGAAATGAAAGCATGAACTTTGTTTGCTTTGAAGTTATGACATTGGTTACTTAAGGTGATTTTCATATACAAAGTTCCAAATAGAGTATAAATGTGTGATGGGTAAGTGTAATTTATAATGCAATTCTGTGAATATTAGTCTAATTACATTCAGTTTGTGTACTAAGCAAACCGAAGAAAATCCAACAAATATGTTGTAATAGTGTTCTATAGTAGTAGTCATTTTTTAGGATGATGAAGAAAAGAATTAAATGAACTCACTGGAATCTCTCTGTCATTTTATTTTATGTTGCAACAGAATATGCTTAGTTTGTGTGGAAATTTTGCAAAGCCTTTGTTACTTACATAGGCTCTAGGTTACAATTTCCTAATATCAGCAACTGGAAACGTTAAGAGACTTATAAAAAAGTTATAGGAGTAAAACTCTTCAGTTTTACTCTTCAGGAATATTGTTACTAAAGAAAATGTTTTTGTTTTCCTGGTGGTAATAAATCTCAAAGAGAGAGAAGGGGATACATTGTTTCTATTTAATGAGCTTTATGTAAACAGACAAATTATATCATCTACACAATTCTAGACTTCAAGCTCTGAAGTAGATTCAAACCATCCAATCTAGTAATTCAAAGAGAAATTACTTCCATTAATTTTGTTCAAGATCCATATTCTTATTCGAGGCCAATAAATGAGAAACAATAAAATGTGTGCTTTAAGTTGGCATTTTAAAATTACTTGATGTAGTGAATGACTTTTACATCCATAAATTCACATGTTGTCTCACCCTGAAGTTCAGACACACTTGGCTAATTTTAGCTACTCCAGTTGGAGGAAAATCATGATGTACAGGTGCTCAAGGGGCAAAGTGGAGTGCATATGTCTTTACTTCCCTCAGAAACCATATGCTGAGGAGAATTCTACTAAACTAAGAATACTATTTTGAAACGATGTATCAAATGCTTCCTCTTAAATTAGAAGATATAGTTAAAAGGAGTTTTTAAACTGTGCTATTTTTAAACTAGTTGACATTCATTTTAATGGTGAATCCAAAGTTGTGAAATTTATGTTCAATTTGAAACAGATAAAATCACTCAGATGCTGTTCCTTGGATATTTATTCATGTTATCATATCCTCCTGGATAAACAACCTTCTATGTTACCTTCTCCATATAGAGAATAACATAGATAATATTAGACTTATTTTGAAAATTACAACCATTGATTTAGCTTTTAAAATATAATATTGAAATATTTTAAGTCAACTGAAAAGTTCTCCCTCTCCTCCCATGGGAAAGCGGGAACACATACTGTTCTAATTTAATCTGAGGTGTAATTTCAGTGTTTGTGAAATTGATCAACTAAGGCATTTGAAATGAAAAATAAAGGCATCCTTGTAGCTATCGTTATAGGAATGAAAAGAAGACATGTTCCAGAAGATGAATATGTACACCATTACAGTATGTACTTGCAAAGAATCAAACCCATCATGATTAGCATACTTGATGAACTCTAGCCACGAATGATCTTATCTTCATAAACAACTGTATGACTCCAAAAAGACCTACATGCAATCTTGATCTCTGATCTCTGTACACACACATGAACACGTGTCTATGCACACAAAAGCACGTCTATAAAGTAATAAATGTAGTTATGTAAGGCACAACTTAGGTTATGATGTTTTCAGTTAAAATTATGTTTCTGTGCAAAAACAGTCATTGTACAATCATTGTTAGTGAAGAAATATCTTTTGTGAATTGTGTTTTTAAAATTATCTTTGCATTTCTTATCACTATAATAACAGCAGTAAATTAAGAAATTATCTGTTCTTCATGATGGGTAATGTTTCTACATATGATATTTAACAAATATCTTGGGTTTTTATTCATAATATATGTATTTTCCTTTTACAAATAATGAACATAATCTAACAGTTTCTTTGTATGTATATGCATACTGTATTTTCCAAGCTGATGGCTCATTAAGAAGAAGGCAGGTTTCTAAAAGTTAAAACTAGCTATGTCCACTCTCTGAGAATGGACTAAGAGAAAAATCAACTCAGAACAAGGTTACAGAAGGAGTTCCATTCAATCATCTGGAGCTTCCTTGGTCCTCTCTTGCTCATTCATGTGGTCTTTATTTCTCTGTCTGTCTCCTCTAGTCCATGTGGAACACTCTACTTTTGGATATTTTCTCCATTGTTCGCTTTTCTTTCTCCTCATTCTACAGTCCTCGTAGTCACCTGTATTAATACCCTGCCCACACAAATCCAATGTCATGGGTCAAACACAGTTTTCCTTTCTTCTTGAGATGTTTCCTATCTACCATCCTTTCTCAAGTTCCAGGAGCACATGGAAAATCTCTTTTGATTTTCATTTGACATTACTTTATACATATATACATGTATGGTGTGTGTTCTTGAAAGACACTTTGATAATATTGATGGTAGCACATGCCACCAGAATGTAATTTTTTTTTTTTAACAGTTTTTTGGTGTTCACAATGTGACAGTTTATACAATATGAGTGCTAATTATAATAAATTCAATTTTCTCTTTAATTATGATTACATGATTGCTCATGTCTCTTGCCTTCCATCTAAAACCTTCTATGTTCCCCGTTGCTCTTAGTAATTTCATTGACCTTTTATTTTTAATTGTTGCATCATATACAAATATATGATATATCATATGATAATATATGAGAAATATATTATGTATAATAGATGTTATATGTAATATATAATGTATAATAAAACCTTCTCAGTCCATATGTTATGTGCTAATTAATATATGTTCAGATATATGAATTTCTCTTTGAAATGTATTCATTTCATGTAACACCTTAAAATTCAAATTGATGAATTGGAATTAGAACTTGATTTGTTTGTTGTTTGTTTGTGCAGTCTGACCCTAAACTCGTATCTCCTACTTGAGCCTTTTGATGTTGGGATTCTAAGAATGAGGAACCATTATCAACTCCATGTTTATGTGTATAATTTCTTCAAAGTATGACTGATAATATGTCTTATTTTCATTGTTACTACTGTAAATATTTTCTACTTTCCATTGTAGTATGTTTTTGTATTATGGGATCTTTACAAATATTCTGCCTAATTCTGCCTTTACAAATATTTATTTTTGAATACTTAATTCTATAACTTTTTTTTCTTATATTTATCTTTTGTTATTTATTTCTTATTTAATTCCCCTATGGTCAATGGTCTGTAGAATTTAAATAATTTTTAAAATCTTTAATTTTTCTCCATGGCCTAGCATCTTATCAGTTTTAGGAAAGTTCCATGAGAATTAGGGGAAAATAAGATATATGGTGATGGAAGGGAATATTGTCCTATTGTGCTCTTTATTTGTTTGTTTTGGTCTTGGTCACCTCCCCTTCCTGCCCTTAAGCACCCAAGTCAGTATATCTCTGTGTAGTCTTGGTTGTTCTGAAATATTCTTTAGTTATCACAGAGATCTGTCTACTTCTGCCTCCTGAGTCCTCTTATTGTGCGTTTTAAGCCAGGGTTTAATTTGTATCCTTACCTCCTATACAGTTACACCTGTTCCACCCTTGAACAAGATAGCTCATCTGTTTCAGAGTTTATCTATCTCTCCTTCAATTTTGTTAACTTCTTCTTGATTTTTGAATCTATTTAGTATTCCTTGGAATTTAATACTCCAAGTAAATTGATATTTCAATCACTATAGGAAAAAATGAGACAAAATGACAGTCATTGGTTCTTTTGGAATACATAGCTTACTGGTTAAGTGTCTGCTACACAAATGTGAAGATCAAAGTTAGGATCCCAAGATGCATTTAAAGGTAGGGTCTGGGTAGCAGCCTACCTGTAACTCCAGTCCTCAATGTAAAGCCCCAGTGAATAAGATAGAGGACCAGTTGAGAATTGTTCCAAACATTGTTGATGGGACTGTATCTGTACATGTATACCTGTGCACATTTGCCTACATGTGAACAAACACAGCAAGCCACACAGATACAGAGAAATGTCAGAAAAGAAAATGTTTTTATGGTAAATTTATTATGGCAAAATTATTATATTCTTTTTTCAGAGCTTGAGATTGTATTTTTGTGCAAGTGTGTGTGTGTGTGTGGTTGTGTGTGTGTGTGTTTGCACCTGCGCACGTGTGTGTATTGGTTAAACGTCTCTGTGTGTCCATTTGTGCATAAGAAGGTAAAGGAAGATTCTATAACAACTTCTAATATGCATTTCAAATGCTTTCCACCTTATTTTATGAAATTCTCAAATAAAAGATGACACTTAAGCACTTGGTTTGAGAGGCTAGTCAGAGAGCTTAGGGTTCAGCTTATTTCACCCACGCCCTCACAGGTATTTTATTTTAAAGAATATTTATTAAAATTGTATAAGACTCCACCCATAAATGAAAAGCTACTGAAAACCAATACCTTCTGCAACAGGAAGAAACAGTCTTTTCTGCAGAAGACAACTAATAGATTATCTAGTCTCAAGTAGATCTCTGTTAGTGTTCATGTGTAAACGACATTAAATTGTGTCAGCAAGTCACACACACAACACACACACACACACACACACACACACACACACAGAGGGGGGATCATAACAAGACATAATGAACTTGACGGTAAGCTTGGTGATTCCTGGGGGAGTTTAAATAGGGAGAGAGCAGGGCAGAAATGATGTAACTATAGTACTTGCATATAAGTATCTTTAATTCAATTTTAAAATATGAAAATGAAAAAAAATAAGTTGTGGTGTGTGATACAATATTGTATCATTTCTCTGAACTCACAGAAGTAGTAACCATTCTTCAGGATAAGACAGTTTTTGTTATTATTTTTCTTCACTAATCATTCAAAAGAAATCTTCTATTCTCTGATTTATCACCCTCTGATTTATTTATTATCAAAAATAACTGTCCAGCATATTCTACCATTCAATAGCTCAGCTGTTTTGAGATAGTAGAATGCATCTGATTTTATATTTTCATCTTAAAATTATATATTCAGGAGATTTGAGTTAAGCTATTGCCTTCTCTGTTTGTCATTTTGAAGTGCTAATGGTCTTTATTTATGAAATTTCTAATCTTTTGTTTCAGACAAGATACATTTTTTTTAAGTGTGGTGGAAAACAAGTGTTAAAATAATATAGTTTCTTTAAGATAATATTTTTTTTAGATAGGGAGAGTTAATTTGAATCTAAGCCATCATCTTCTCAGCACGTATTTTAGTATATTTGTTCTTTTCTTGAAATTGAAATAGAAGTAAGAATAGAACATCAAACCACGAAGTTAAGCACAGTTGATCTTAGATCATGGGTCTCTCAATGGTTCAAGAGTATGAGCACAGGACTTCCAAAGCTATTCAAATGACTCTGAAGTACCTGACAAAGCCTGTTCTCATCTGCAGATAATAACTTACCCCAGTGTGCAGGATTCAGCATGGCTCTTTCTCTTGATTATTTAACAAATGATTTTTATTGAGTCTGATATAAGTTACGTGAATCTTGGTTTCTTTTTTCTATATTCAGCTGAACTTAAAACCAGACACCAAATCAATCTATTGGATGATGTCTGTAGGAAACAGCCACAAGTATTTTAGAATAAGTGTATTATTATTTTCTTTTTTGTGAAAATGGCTGACTCACTATAAAACTGTCTTTTAAATATATTTCTAGTTAAGGGTCAGTGTACTGGCTATCAAAACCCTCATTAAAATTCAGTAGCTAGGTTCTGTCCATGAAAACACCAGTATTAAAATTCTGATTAATACCTATGTGATAATTTATCCACTTTTCAGCACTCACAGATTTGCTTTACCATACCTGTAGTAGATCTTCAAACTGACAACAACGAAAGTTGTGTATTGAGCTAGATAAAACCAAATGATTTCATTTTTAATCATCTATCCACAGTGAAACCTCCACTATGGTTTTATATTGGGAACACATTTAGAAGTTAGCATTCAAGTCTTTGTTCTTGAGTTATATCTTCAACTCCCAAATACTTGTCAACAAGATATGAGCACATGTGTGTCGGCAATTGATTTCACGGTCATTTCCTTTTCGTGCCATATTGCTGGCAATCACAATTACATCTGTATGACGCTTTGCCTTGAGCCACATTTCATCTTTAATCCCGTTGAAATTCATTCAGTGTTCCAATAGATTCACTATGGCATACATTTCTGAAATACCCTGTTTAGTGGTTTCTACAAAAAAAAAAATAGTTTCTCAATCTCTGTCTGCTACTAATAAATACTAAGAAACACCTAAGGTAAAGAAAAATATTTTCAGTTAATATTTCCTTTAGTTTTATAAACCTCCATTTGAATAGTATATGTCCACAAAGTTAGTGGTATATTGATAGCAAATTGATGATGTAGTTATGTCAAGAAGTATCAACTGTGATTTGAAAAACATGCTGCAAGGCATCAGTAGTGTGTGAATCAGTTGCTATTTCTTGCAGTTAAAGAAAGCAAAGCAGTACATGTGTAAAAAGCTATCTTCACTCTATGGAAGCTTTCCTTTCATATTTTTTAAACTGTAGGTTTAAGTTATTGAGGGTTAAGTGAGTGACCAATTTACAGAGCATGGTTTTTAATTGCTATTTCCTTGATTCAGAGAATAGAAATAGAACCACAAAACCTGGTTGGTACTTAAAATAATAAAACAATAATTTTTTTTACTTTCAGAGACCATATCAAATATAGGACCTACATTGGTCTTATTAACAAAATTTGTGGGAAATAAAAGTACTTCCAAACTAGAAAAGGACCATATTTATCTTTATACTTAGATTTACATCAGAAAGTTAGAAACAATATATCATTATAATTAATATGTATTTAGAATTAGATAGCAATATAACACCTAATTCCTAGAAACTATGGAAAGATTTTAATACTCATAACCATATAGTAGGCATTGACTTTGACACAGAGTTGAAAGGATTCACATAGTTTCATTCCTGTAAACACTCATTTGTTAAATAATCTGGTGAATATATTTATATATTTAAGATATTAGTAAATTTTGCAAAATCTCAATCCAAAACTTGAATGGAATGTTAAAACCAGACTCTCCTGGCTCTCTCAAAGTAAAGGATAACGTCTAGATTCACTGCACTCGACAAGGAGTACAGTCTCCTCAGGTAAAGGATGCTTCCTTGTTAGCAGAATCAGACCATGAGTAGCCTTAGGCTGTTTCCCCAGCCTCTCTTGCTTTTTGATTTAGCCATACACAGGACTGCATCCTGTTATGGATTCAAAGGATAAAGCAGAATCCGGGAAGCTAAGATGTTGTAAAACTTTGAATTCCACTTTATTCCTCAGGCTTAGAACACAAACTGAGAGTTATTCAAATTAAACTCAGTTCTCAAACCTCAAAACTGGAATATGACAGCACAAGGCAGTTTCAAACAGAGGCACAGTCCCAAAATTTGCACAAGAGTGGAATCAGAAACACCATAGAATGTTTGGGGAATTATATTATAATAAATTTAAAGATTAGATGAAAAACATATAGTCCTTCAAATAGTTTATATCTTATGTGTTTAAAAATTCCAATTTATGAGGAATACATAGACGAGGTAATCTCAAAGTATAGTACCTTATTGTTCTATTTCTTTTTTACATAAAGCCCCCAGAACATGGGAACAAAATATTCCTTAAATAAAAGTCTAAAAAAGCCCCAAGAGGTTATAAAGAAAATGAGATTTTGGAAAATATTAAAATTATTAGTATTGTATATTACATATTCATGTTAACAGTAGCTTCACTCTTGAAGGTTTAATAAAATTTTCTCATCCTAAGATCATTTTCTTGTGAAATGTTTGTATGTCTATATGTTGAAGCTAATAGTATTGGTCATTTAGGTATGTGCAAATCTTCAGGTACCTGAATACTTTGCGCTTGTCTAAACAGTTCTAAAGTGCCTGCTTCGCCCTCACAACAGCCCTGTGAGGTAAGCAGGGAAAGCATTGCCATTGCAGTTGGGGACCCTGAAATGCAGAGACCCTTGGGATCTGTTCAGGTGTCGTCTGAGTGATTCCTTCATTTCTTTGGCCTGCTCCTATGTATTCTCTTGTAAATACCACACGTGCAAGGACTAACAAGGGTAACTGAGAAGGAGGAAGGAGGCTAAAGAACAAGAAATGCTACAACTATTTGACGTACACATTACAGAAGACTACCTAAGGTGGGGATAGTGAACTATGGTGAAGTATAAACGAGTCAGAGGGAAAAAAAAAAGACAACCAGTTTAAGGTATAAATGTACTAAAAATGAAAGGGAATAAAAACAGAGAGAAAAAGGAAAGGTTTTCCATGTTTTAAACAGGATGAGGTTTATATTTTACATCGAAACTTCCCTGACATATCTGATGATCAGAGTCCTTTCATTCTATCAATTTTAAAACTGTGTCTCTTGTTAACATAAGGTACGATGGGTAGGACAGAGAACTTGGTCTCCACGCTGAGAACAGTGCATGTCCGGCGCACTGAAAGTTGCATATGTCAAAATGTGGGCAGCAAATCCCCGTGCTCCATCAGCTTTGTGTGGAGAACAGACGTGGGGAGGGCTGAGGAATACAGGATATTCAAGTCCATGTCAGAGTTGCCTGGAATGTAGGGGATACCTTATGGAATTTCAGCAAAGGAACAGGATAGTGAGATCTGTAACAATAACAGACTAGGGGTCTCAAAGTTTCACCCAGAAAATTGTAAAGGAGGCTACAACTACTTCTGTGTGTTTGCATGTCCCGTGTCAGGATCTGACAGTGATTTTTTTAAAACCTCCTTTGTTTAATTTTGCTTTGGGGAAAAATAAGTCACAACATCATGAAATAAATATTCACTGTTGGGCTTTGTTCAGATATTCTTAATTAAACAGTACCATAGACTTTATTGAGCATTTGAAAATATACACAAGGAACAATAGCTTTTTCTCTGTTATTATTATTATTTTTAATATTTGACTTTCTTCCAATTAAATAACCCATTTTTTTGATCATAAAAAGGGCACTTGTTTCTACAGGAGCTGTGTACAGCTTGCTCAGTTCCAAGTACTGTTTCCGCTCGACTTCCTTGTCATATTGAGGTCATATCTCCACTTGGTCAGGAAGCAAATCCTACATAGCTCCAAAAAATAATAATAATAATAAACCCCCTAAGTTGTTCTTTCAGATTCTAGTTCTCCATAGAGTTCAGCTAACTTTTTAAACTCGGGCCCCCAGTCTCCAAGATAGTGATAATCCTGGTCCGATTGTGTGGTTGCGGAGTCCAGTGAGCTGATAGACCCAGCTTCTGACCTCTGACCCTCGTAGGCATAAGTCTGAAGAGAGTCATAAGGGGGCACGCTGGGGTCCAGGTCGGCTTCTGCGAGTCTTTGCTTAATAAACTCCTGAACGTCTATACTCTCCAGGGTGGACAATGTCTGATGTCTAGGAGTGAGCTTCACTTCGGGCCGAATGTCTCTGCGGTATTTGAACTCCTCCGCAGCGGAAGGATTTCGCAAAGCTGTGATGTCAAAGGCTTCAGTGTCTTCCTCCCCTCCTCCCTCGTCATCATAGGTCACTACATTCTCTCGCACATCCTCCTCTGAAATGATCAAGGGCTCTTTTTTGCCGCGCCTCAGGGTGATAAAGAGGACCACAATAGCTGAAAAAAAATGGAAATAGGATGAAGTTAACAGAGAGAAGGACTTCGGTTTGGCTATCAGTAGTTTCCAGTTGCTATTTCCTACACCCTCTAGGAACATAGCATAGCAATCTTGATCTTGCACACTATTAAATAATGCTACAAACATTTGGCTAGTCCAGAGACTGTCTAAACCGATAGCCTCAATGCATCATTGCAGATTTGCTGATCTCTGAAACTCTAAC
Source organism: Mastomys natalensis (assembly GCA_021653895.1). Lineage (NCBI taxonomy): Eukaryota > Metazoa > Chordata > Mammalia > Rodentia > Muridae > Mastomys > Mastomys natalensis. Next base: position 74,890 of record JAJTUV010000818.1, read on the forward strand.
ATTCTCATTTGCTAAGTGTTGTGTCTTGACTCTCACTACATTATAAGCAATAACCCTCCATTCCCTAGTGTGATGGAAAGAAAACAATACCAACTTTTGACTGGAAAAAAACTGTGCTAATAATTCACACATAATCATTTTATGAAGATGAGCAGAAATCAGGAAATAGTTCTATAAAGTTTTCTAACTTGTGAAAGTTTGGTTCTTTTGTGGAAAGTCAGTGCAAGGCATTTTTATTATATATGGTTTCTCTTGTAGTTATGTCTTTGAATTACATTATCCGGCACTAATATCTGACCCTTTTCTGTAAAGCTGCAGGATACTTTCACTTTATTTATACACAATTTATACTATAAAGAAACTGTTCACTTTGTGATAGTCCTCTTATAACTTAGGTCTTCCTCACAGAAGGGCTGAAATTCTATTCAACTGTAAAGGGAAGAAGCAGAGACTAACAGGAGAGGAACATGGTCCAACAAGCTCCAGACTTATTGAGAAAGAAACTAGATAGAACTGAGAGCATAAATAACAATGTCAACCCAAGGATAAAAATATTTGTAGTAGGATTCGCCACTCTACGATGACAACATTGTGTGCATTTGCTAGCTCATACACACACATTTAAGCATGTGAACAATGAGACTGTGCTTTAGGGTCTTTCACCAAGAGTAGTTACTAATCTTGCAATCACTGGATAAAGTCATAGAAGTAAGTCTTGGTCACTTGGCTTCGGATCACTTCCCAGTGTTTTATGCCTTTATACTCAGTCAAATAGAAAAGGATTTAGGTTAAGTTTTCTTATAGAAACTTACCACATTGATTTAAAAAGCAAAAATATAAACACAATTACAGACTTAGGAAGATCATTTTGTATTCTTTTCTATGTAAATGCTTAAATACTTGGGCGCAACACGTTTATATAATTAAATGTGGAGGATAGTTCTGTTTCTTAAGTTTTGACTTGTTATGTGTATTTATTATGCAAAAGTTAACAAAATATTAAAGATGAGTGGGGTTTTTTTAGATTTACTTAATGTATTTTATGCATATATGTTCTATTCATGCATTATGTATGTGAACTACATGCATGTCTGGGTCCATTGACACTAGAAAACAGAACAGGAGCCCACTTATGCTATAATATGGATGCTGGAAGGCACATGTGTCCTCTTCAAGAAGAACACGTACTTGTAAGTGCTGGGCCACCTTCTATTTCCTCAAGATAATGTGTTGCTTCAAAATATAAAAGGAGATATTTAAACTTTGAATCTAAGGTTTTTCATGTAGATCTAGGAATTAACTATTGGTGACCAGTGACTCCTGTATCTAATATACACATACTATTAGTAAAAACACGGATAATTATTCCATTTCATAGTTTTCAGAGTGACATTATATTCATTATATTCATGTGCCATTTATATTCATATGACCTACATTGTCTTTCTAAATACAGGAATATTCAAGTTATCTCTGAGAAGAAAATTGAAACAAACAGACTAGATCAGGGCCCTAGTTCTTCTGACTTATTTTTGACAAACTCCTATTCTTGGAGCAGGTGACATTAAGTAGATACTCTACATAGACTCTTGGTTGATTGTTGAACAAAGACATTTCCATGAAAACAGCATTACTAGGTGACTAATGATTCCTTATGGTACAAATAGCATTTCTAAGAACATTACTGTTAAGTGTTTCTAAAAAAATAATTTCTGGTTTAGTATTAGTACTGTACCTAATTTTTCTTGAGAACATCTTGAGCATTTGAAACTGAAAGTAAACAGTTACATCAAACCCCATAAACAAAAGCACATCATTTTAAGATCAAGAGTAAAGATATTACTTATATGCAAGTTTTAAAGAGACAAATAATGTTTTGAATTCCTGGAAATCAAATTAAGGTATTTAAATAATAAGCACAGTCTTTGGAATTATGAATATAATATGGGTATGTCACTTTATAATATGTCCTTGTGAAATACAATATCAAAGAATCGTGTTATTATAAAATAAATAAAAGGAGTGAATTTGCCTTCTTTCTTTAGTGTTGTAAATCACCCCAGGATATTTGAAGGTAGATTTTAGTTGTACAATCTAGCATGGAAACCCAATAATTTGTTGTATTTTTGACATATTTTAATTCATTTTTACTTTTCCTTGGTTGGTGAATTACTTCTATTCTCTTAGTTTAAAAAGTTACAAAGACTTTGAAATTATTTTTACTATTGCTACTTAAGTAATTTTGATGTGTATTTTATGAATTTCAAGTCACCTCAGACTTGCTTTATAAGGCAGGATGATCTTGAATTCCTGATTCTCCCACCTGCTTCTCATGAGTGCTTTGATTCAGATGTGTTCTTCGATACCTAGTTTATATTATCCTGAGGATTGAACTCAGAATGTTATTAACACCAGACAGCCATACTACACATGCTGTTACATTTTCATACTAATATTATATATTTTTAAGTTAGATATTTAGTAATATTGGGAAGGTATGGATGTTTTCACAGCATGTAAACCTGTGAATCACTTGCATGCAGTACCTAAGATGCCACTAGATGATGCTGGAGCCTCCAGAATTGGTATCACAGATGGAGAGAGCAGGTAGTGCTGGGAATTGAAGCCAGGTACTTTTTTTTTTTCTTTTTTTGTTTTAAATGAAAGCAACTACTATTACCTGCTAAGACAATTTTCCAGCCACTCTGATTCAATATTTTTATCAACAAAAATTATGTAAATTTGTTCTGCTTCATTTATTAATTTTACTGTCAAGGAAATGCAAATTTAGGTAACTAGACTTTGCACTGGCTGTTTAGATTATTTTTCCTATGAATTTTTTATCATTCCCATATTTGGACTGTTGGGGGTTTCCAGATTCATCTATAACCCTTTTGTGGATTGCATTTGTTTTTATTGTATGCTGAATCACAACATACTCTCTGTCAATGGATATCAACACAGATGTGTTTATCGCTAAATGTCTGTTGATTCTTTTATATGCCAAAATATCTTGGTATTAAATGTGGTAGAAATGAAGTAGCAATCACAGTGATTATTTTGATTAGCTCCACAAATGCTATTGGCAGCCTCTGGTCATGGCAGTTTTCACTGAAAAGTTTCCAACTCAGATACTGAGAGTCTCTTGGGATAATTCAATTGAGAACAGATTGGCAGTAACTGCTCAGACTTCTACTCTTTCATACCTTCTTCTTTCCTCTTTCCCCTACTTCTGCCTCTTCATCTATAGCATTCTCAGTGTATTGTATTCCTCGTACCACCTAATCTATGCTAATCCGATTGATTTATATTTATCAATTATTTATTAATAATTTATATTTTATAATTATTTATTAGTATTTATTAATAATCAAGATTTCTGAACAGTATGAGAATGATTATGCCAAATCCATGAGCTCTTAAGTGATCTTGGAGACACTAATAGTGTTGGAATTTTTTGTCATCTCCTGAACTGGTCACTGTGAGAAGCTGCAGGCAAGTAAGAGAACTATATTGGTGTCTCTGGCCAATACATGAATGAATGAAGTTCCTCAGGGGGAATGGGCATCCCCTAATTTAAGTACTGAACTTTAATTCTATCACAAAATACAGCTCAAAATGATCTCCCATTCATTACATAAATTATATCTCTTGAAACTGCGACCAATGTGTTTGTGTGTGTTGGTGGGGGAGGGTTGTATATGGCTGAGAGAGAAAGACAGAGACAGAGATCTTTTCCCAGTCTGTTGGTTGCCATTTTGTCCTATTGACAGTGTCCTTTGGCTTACAGAAACTTTGCCATTTTATGAGGTCCCATTTGTCAATTCTTGATCTTAGAGTAATTAGTTATATGATGATAAAAAGGAAAGTAAAAGACCATGTCTCTCCCAGATGAATATTTTTTTTTTTTTAACAGCAAAGTTTTGGAAGACATCAAGATTGCTCTTTGGATTCTCTGACATGCTCTAGAGTACTAAATGTTCCATAGCTTCTGTTGCTGCCACTATTGTGTTGGTGTTTGTTTGGTATTGTTTTGTTGTGTGTGTGTGTGTGTGTGTGTGTGTATGTGTCTGTGTTTGTGTCTCTGTGTGTCTGTGTGTATTTGTGTGATTTTTTTTTTTAATTTTTTAAAGACAAAAAAAAACAGTTTTGATGCCTAAAGACATTAACAATTTTTCAATGAGTATACACAATTTCAGAGGTCTAACTTCTGCTTTTTTCTATTCTGTGTCTTATTATAAAAGTCTAAATGAAAACTCTTAATTCAGTGATGAATCAGGTCTTGGTATATGCCTAAAATACCAGGTGCCTTGTGGCTGAATGTCATCCATAATTGCTAATAAAGTTATTTAACCTCTAAGTTGCTCCGGGCATTATTTGTAGATCTGTTGTGTAACACATTTTTCTTTTTTGTCCTTTGGCATCATTTTTGGTTTTGATTTTCATACAATCTATGTTACTCATTTCCTTCCTTCCTTCCTTCCTTCCTTCCTTCCTTCCTTCCTTCCTTCTTCCCTTTTCCTTTCCCTTCCTTTCCCTTTCCTTTCCCTTCCTTTTTCTGGATTTTTTTCCATTATATGCCTTTATCCTACTTTTATTTTTTTAACAATCTCAGTATACCTGTACCCGGGACAGTTCTCGTCTTCCATTTCTGCACATGTCGTCTTGTTATGTCGCTTGTACAAAATGGTTCTCTAGTGTAAACCTCACAAATATTCAGGGTATAGTCTACAAGATACAGTTCTCCATAATACGACTGAAACTCACACACATATACAAGCATCAATAATTATGTGATTTTAACACAACGTATCATGATCTTTTACGGCTCATCTCAAAGTATGCTGATATATTAACACCTTACCAAAATATTTATAGCTCAGCATTGTGAAAGTTGATCTCCAGAAAATCTGTGCTGCCATGTTTCTTATCCACATATGTATTGCTTACTCTTCAACTCTCTCATAGACTTGCTATACTTATCACAGTTGTAGTTGCTTACCAAGAAGAATGACAACACAGAGAAGAATAGCGATTAGGGCTCCTGTGCTCAAACCAGCGGAGGACAGGAAGGCTTCTGCATGGCAGGTCCGCACGCGCCCATCTCTCTCGCATGCACAAACCCTGATGGTGAGGGTGCTGCTGCTGCTGAGAGAGGGGATTCCACCATCAGAGATCATAATGGGCAGATAATACACATCCTGCAAAGTTCGACTAAATCTCCTCCGCCTTGTCAGAATGTTGGCTGTGTTATCTATGACAGACATAAGCAAAACAAAATAGACTTAGTAATCTGCCATTAAAGATTTGCATTTCCTTTCACGGACACAATAGGTATATAAGTAAATTGTTTAGCTTATAAAACGGACAGTAAAACACGAAGGGGCAATTATTAAAAGAATTAGCAAATACTCTCAAATGGAGGGACAAATTTGAAGAGTTAATAGATCCAATTCAGGAGTAGAGTGGAATGCAAGAGCAGAAGCTAAAAACAGTAAACGTTTTGGACATAGACATAGTAGCTGAAACAGTTCAAGTGCACAAGGCATGAAGCCAGTAGAAAGCCATGGAAACTTCTGAGAAAAGACTCTGGTGAAGAGAGACTGAGGAGGCATTTCTATCATTTTAGTAAACTTCTAAGATCACTTTCTTTCCGTTGATCTTGAATACACAACACAACTAGACAGTAAGACTCTCTCTGAGCATTGTTTATAGAGAACACAGAAACAAAGCTGAAATTAAGCTGCCAGCTTCTTTCTCAATGTCCCCCATAGCAGTGGAAGGGGCTATGCAGGCTGTAGGGAAAAGGTCAGTGATCTTACCTCATTGTGGACCCTGTGTAACATTAACATTGAACCTCCTGATTACAGTTAAATGTGATTAGCAACAAAAGCAATCAAAACTAGTTTATGGGTACTTTGAGTTTTCAAAATAACTTTTATGAAATGGGGACCTAAAGCTGTCTCACTCTTTTTTTTTTAGCTAAAGATCTTACTTTTGGAAAGAAAAACAGAATTTAGAAAAAACAAAAAACAAAAAACAAACAAACAAAAAAACCCTTTTGCCTTGAAAGGCTTAGCTTGCAGGGCAGTGGTGGCGCACGCCTTTAATCCCAGCACTTGGGAGGCAGAGGCAGGTAGATTTCTGAGTTCAAGACCAGTCTGATCTACAGATGAGTTCCAGGACAGCCAGGGCTATACAGAGAAACCCTGTCTTGAAAAACAAAACACAAACAGGCTTAGCTTAGCAGAATAATGAGCCCTGATAAGTGATAGCCTTATTTCACTGGAACCAGAAAAAAATATACTAGATAGAACACTCACTGAACTTGAACAAGAAACTTTAGGAAAAAACATAAAGTTGGAAAATAAACATATAAACTCTCTAACATAAGTCAGGAGTAAATGGCATATATATTTTATCCATATATATGGATTTTTATTTATTTATTTTTATTTATATATATGGATTAAAGTATATATGGATAAATATTTGAATAGAGAAATATTGATGTAGACAATATAGAGCTATCAAGTAAGCTAAAAGATCATAGAAGTATTCTCTCTCTGCATTATGTTTATATATATATATGCCATCTACTGTATCAAAAGTAACATTTTAATCCAAAATATGAGTGTAGAGTGTAGAGTAATTCCCATGATATGATGATATAATTAAAAATATGACTAAGAATTTTAAAATAACAAGGTAGTACCTGTCAAGTACAAAATTTAGATGAATAAAATGTCTTTAAGTAAATCCAGAAACTGCTAAATTTCTTCCAGAATATATTAAGATAATTGTGTTTGCAGTAGATGCACTAGGATTAAGTGCAGAAATACCAACAAACCTGTTTTTCTACTTTAAAAGAAGTCTTTATTCATTATAAAAACATGTTTCTTATTTGGAAAAAAAATATGCAACCGTATTAGCTGAATAAGTTTGATGCTGGAGCATGTATTTATTAATTTATGAGGAAATGTCATAATAATACCACGATATGTTAGAAACAGTGAAATTCGAAGCCTTTTAAAAGCAATTGTATCAACTGTAATAGTTTATTCATGAAGCTTTGGAATGAAGGAATACTTTGTAATTGATAATTTTGTCTTATTTTATAATGAATATATTTACAGTAAAATATGTTATGGTATGTGTGTCTGTCTTTCAACTTCTGTTTAGTGATGATAGAAGGCTATAGAATAGAAGTAGTACAATGGAAATTACTATTGACCATAGAGTTTGGATATAATTTCATGAATTAATTTTATGAATACCATGTTTCCATATTTTTTGTAAATCCATATAATAGATTCTAATATCTGACCTTCTTTTAGTAAACTAAATGGAATTAAAGTTGAAATAAGACATTCTTTAAATACATTTTCAATGGGTAATAGGATTCATTTTAAAATCCAACATATCTTAGAAAGTACTAAAAAAAATTTCTTGAAGAGAAAAGAAATATATACATATTCCTAGTCATTTTAGTGGATTCTTTTTTTTTTATAATGAAATCTTAAACATAAATTTATATGCAAACAGACGACAGAAACAATCTTTCCAAACCCAACACAGCAGTAGAAATATTTGAGATTTTCTGCTGTGTATCTCTAATTAGAACAAAGGTTTATGTTTCGTTTGTTATTTATTGATGACAGCTGAGTACAGCCCCATCCAGATACATGAATAGGCAGGATTTTATATTCTCAATATTCCTTGATTCTTAGGCAGGTGTAAGAATCATTCTTAAATTAATGATTAGAGCCTAGACATGACACACGTTTATCTTGGTTTCCTGTAAAACTTTGCTTACATAATAGGATTTGATATAAACATCAATAACTTCTGTTAGTTTCTTATTACATTGCCATGTATTATGAAATTGAAACTAAAACGAACTAACCAAAAGCAATCCTTCCACAGTACAAGCTACTGGACTCTTTGGGAAAGAGTCATTCCCTTTGTCTCTTGACTTCCCCTTCATAAAACTCCAAGAATGACTCCAATTTCAGTGGTCCAGCTCTGGACTCTGTTGTTTCATTTAGGTTTGCAAACATCCTGTGGCCTCACTTGTCTGTCTGCCAAGATTCCAACCTACCATCCAAAATATCAGTGTGTTCTCATTTGCACCCTGTAAGGACATCCTTTGACCATCTGTCACTCTTCCCCTTCGTAAACCTTTAAATTCCAAATAAACACAACAATCTAATGATTCTTCTTTTAGATTCATAATAACTTTGCAAAATTATATACTAGTTACTATACTTAGCACGCATCTTTTATAGATAGACAAAACTTTCAAATGAGACAAGAAATCTATCAATTAAAATTTAATTTTATCAAATATAGTAAAGTAGCATTTCTGAGTTCTTTTTCCCTGTTTGTCACACTCATTAAGAAAACATCTATCACTCTCATTAGGAAAATATCTCTTCCTACAGTGCAGTTAAAGATTTTATCAACACTTTCATAACAATAGTCAAAAAATCGTTAGTCCATTTGACCACTAATTATATACAAGAGCTATATGCCTATACAACATGCACACAGGACACTAAGAAGAAAATATGAATATACATGAAACAAAAATGAATATCATGATATCAGAAAATGTTCTCATGAAGAATGTGAGTGTTAATTTAAGAGAAGAATAAAATAAGAAAACATTAGCCAGGTGGGAGAGTGAGTTTATAACAGCACTTGAGAAGCAGAGGGAGAAATATAAACTCTCACACATGACAAACATGTTCATAGGCAGCTCACAGTCCCCATGAAATTTATTGACAGACAGATGTCAAAAGAAAAGAAGGAGAATGGAAAGGTGATGATGCATAAGGAGGCAGTTGGGTCCTAAAACGTAAAATACAAAATCTAAATACCAAACAATTCATAAACATAGCATAGTGATACAATCTTAGTATAGGGGTTAAAGTAACTCTGATAAAATTCACGTGATCCCCAATGGAGGAGTTAGAGAAAGAACTGAAAGAACTGAAGGGGGTTGCAACCCCATAGGAAGAGCAAAACTATCAAACAACCAAACCCCCCAGAGCTCCCAGGGAATAAACCACCAACCAAAGAGTACACATGGAGGGACCTATGGCTCCAGTCGCATATATAGCAGAGGATGGCCTTGTTGGGCATCAATGGGAGGAGAAGCTTTTGGTCCTGTGAAAGCTCGATCCCCAGTGTAGGGGAATGCCAGGGCGGGGAGGCAGGAGTGGGTGGCAGTAGGGGAGCGTTCTCACAGAAGCAGAGGGGAAGTAGAAGGGGATAGGGGGTTTGAAAAAAAGAAAAGAAAAGAAAGAAAGGAAAGGAAGGGGAGGGGGGGGAGGGGAGGGAGAGGAGGGAGGGGAGGGGAGGGGAGGGGAGGGAAGGGAAGGAAGGGAAGGAAGGAAGGAAGGGAAGGGAAGGGAAAGGAAGAAAAGAAAATAGCTGAAGCAGTGCCAAAGAAAATACATCTTCAGTCCCTGAAGAAAGTCTTTAGTCATTTATGGTGAACACATATTTCTACTCTTTAAATTTGTTTAAATGATCAACTCCCCTTCATGTAGATGTTGGGCAGGTTACTCCTGCCTTGTTGTGGTTCTTTGCAAAGAATATAACGAGGTAAAATAGGGCTGACTATGTCTCCAGGAGCAGAAAGCAAAGACACGTGTATTGAATGGTTTTTATATGACTTTTTATGATATTTTTTTTCCCACAGAGAATGAGCCGGCTTTCCTTTTGTTCTCATTGTGAGCAGAAGAATAAAAGGTGAGAGACTGTGGGTTGGTAAATCCAGGATGAAAAAGTGGATTAAAACTACTGCACAAAAACAACGCCACATATCACCAATGCCTAAAACATTCCGAAAGAACAAAAGGGTATTTTTCTATTTATACTGAAAGATCTACTAAATCTCCTTGCTTGGTAGAAATTCACACTTTCCTACTTCAGGGTCAGATGGCCCGCTCAGTGTTTAACTTTGCAGGATTCACGCTCTGAAAGTGTACAGCCAGAGAACAGCACAATTCTGTCAGGTGAAGCCAGATAAATGCCAGTAGCTGGTGACCCTGAGATTTGACTGGTAGGGGAAAGGAGAGCCGCAGCAGAATAAAAACATGTCCCTGCTCCTCTTTGACAGGAGTTAAGTGACTCAGCAGGGCACAGTGGCTGCAACATCCATTAGAGGATGTTGGATGCTTGGTTTGTAACTTAGGGGCGATTATGTGTGCACTATTTTGTTTAGGAATGGAGAAATCACTAAATGTTTTCTTGAAACCCTGTGGATAAAAACAGAATTTTAAATGTTTACGCTCGATGGAGAAATTAAGCACATTACAGCACCAGCTGCGAGTTCTTATTTGAAGGCCAAAAATAAAACTATGGGGATATTGACTGCTATGCAGCTGACAATGCTAAAGAAATATAAAAAAGCACTAAAAAGCTCCCAAGGGCTTCTAATGTGTCTCAAACAAAATGACTATATTGCAATGCCAATGCTCTGTGAAATTTGAAAGAAAGAGCATCAGAAGATACATTAAAAGCTACATAGTCATGATTGAATCGATCCATATGCAATTTCTCCTTACAGTTTTCAACTAATACAAATACCAAATATGTCCACCCAAACCATCATTATATTTTCTTTTAAAATATAAGCAATTCATTATGTATTTTTGGAAGGAAAAATTAATGTTACAAAAGCAATTTAAAATAATACAATGAAGGCAAAAAATAATAATAAAAATTAAAACACAGAAATAGAGCATAATTCTTTAATGACTTGTGAAGTAAGTATAGTAACGTCTTGGTCAACAGCCTGTGGACACAAGGCATGCTAGACCTTTACAAGAGAATACTATTGAGTGGAATTTTGTATTACCGCTGTGCCCTTTCTTTTCTGGGTTCTGCTTTCCACCTGCCATTGGGTGAGTACTTTTTCTCATCAAGCTTGTCTACGATGCTTTGTCTCACCACAGACTTAGAGCAGCTTGAACAAGAGACCCAAGGCTGAAGCTTCTGAAGCCATGACTCTTACTGAGTTTTTCTCCTTCTCATTAATTCCTTCAAGAGTATTGTGATAACAGGTTTGGGTAAATCTGATTAAATAATAAGTTTCAATATATTTTATTTTAAAATAATTTATATTCTTTTTAATATTTTGAGATTAAAGTATAAATACATAATTTATCCATTCCATTGCTTTTATACTAATCATCTTACATACTATTTATCAGCTCTCTTACCTTTGCTTTCTGTTAAATTCATAGTTCCTTTTTCTTTAATTTGTGATATATATATATATATATATATAACACACACACATATATAATATGTGTGTGTTTGTGTGTACGTGTGTGTATGAATGTATATATATATATGCATATATATTACATATATACAATGTATCACAAATATAACTATATTTTAGTATATCTATATGCATCTATATCTAAATACATGAATATACTTGCTCTGTTTGTATAATGCTACTTAAATACATATGTTTTCAGAGTTTACTGTTTGACACTAAAAATCAAATCAGTGTACTGTTCCCTGGTGAGAGATTTATTTTTTAAAAATATGATTAAATATATAATGAAGATATATATCAAATAAAAGCCTATCTTATTTGAAACAGTATTTACTACCAGGAATCGTAAATGGACTAGGAAGCATACATGTTCTAAGCTAAACATTTTTATTACAGTAATGAAAGTGAAAATGCAGTGAAAACAATAGGAATTTATAAAATGTATCATGTATGCACATATACATAAAACGGAATGTTATTTAAATCTTAAGGTGACAATGAATTTTAGTATCCTACAAACTGGGTAGATATCACTGTGCAAAGTTATTGATGATCTATTTCATTGCTAAAATCTGTAGGATTTATGAATACACTTTACAGTTAGAATTAAGCCTAGGATTTAGTCTGTCAAATCAGTTTTCATTAACTCAAGCCTCATCTCTAAAGTCCCAGCAGGAAGTTCCTGAAACAGATCAGTCCCACCACAGCTGTCATGTAAATGAAGCTGTACATTAGAATGTTAAGTTATTCTGACATATTAGCAAAGCCATGAACAAAGCTGTCCATAACAACAGAGCCCTGACCGAATCCATTAATGATGTGTTGGCTGATAGTTTGGCTACAGCTTATTTACTACAGCTGCCAAACCACTAAGCTAAAGCTATTTGATGGACGGAAGATTTTAGTGCTAAAATTAAAATTTTACCAGTTGTCCGGGAAGGTCCTAGAAGGAAAACTTGGATATCAATCAACAAACGTTGCATTTGTTTCTCGCCACAGTTTTACACTTACTGTCTTTAAGACGGTTTTAAATTACTTTTGGATTGCTTTCTGTATGTAGTTTCACCTGTACATATGTATGTCTACCTTGGGCATAACTATTTGCAGAGATATCAAAAGAGGGCATCATATACCATGACCAAGTTTATATACATATATCAAAAGAATTATTCATTTTATTATTTTAATATTTTAATATATGTGATACATATTTATTTATTGAACTAGGGAAAACAACTTTTTGGATGAATCTTGTGGATTTCTATTTAGAGTTGCTCAACGTTTCCTAAGGATAACGAATTGATTATGTCTGCCGAAGTGATGAATGGCATATTCATTTAGTTATGTCTAAGAATATACAAGTTTATCATATTTATGAATTATATTTCCTGAAGTAAAATGTGACCAAGGCCATGTAACATTTCGCCTGATAGGTTTTTCTAAGCACTGCATACACTGATTCATCTGTCACCTGTATAAACCTCCTTGTTCAAAACTGTGCTCTATGTCACTCTATCTTGCCAAATCACACTCCTGCTTTGCAAACACAACGTTAATGCTCTCTCTGCAGTCAGTTTGCTGGCTTGCATTGCAAATCGCATCTCATGGGATTCTGGTTTCTTGAACCCATACAACAAGAGCCCCAGAAGCAGGAGTGGCAGGCAATTCAACACTGTGAATTCCAGACAGCTAACACCGCTGTCTGACACACTGCAGAGTACATGCCACTTCAAAGATTAAGTAGCGGGAGCAAAAGAGTGTTAACCAAAGAGCTGACAACAGATTTTTCTCTTAGACGAAAAAAAAAAAAAAAAAAAAAAAAACAACATTCTTTCCAAACTGGGAAGGGAAGAGAGGTGCAGACTAGTGGTGCATTGCAAACTGGACGTGCACCTGCTGAAGAGCAGTGTGAAATGTTAGTCAGAGAGAAAAAGAGATGTCTGTGCACACTGCCTTACGTTTAAAGACAAGTAGGTGTGTGGCTTTGAGTCTTTCATTATTGCATGCTCACTGAAAATGTCCTAAGCACACTTATTATTTCACAGATGTTCTATTTTCTACTATCGTATTCTTTATTTGCAGGTGATTATGTTCTGTGCTCAATCCATTGTTTCTGGGAGTCGAATAATCACATATTGAGTATTTCTTACTTTGCTTTTAAATAACTGAGAGCTTATTTATCTTATGTTTGTCTTTATGACACAATATACTTTCTCATAACGGAACTGTATGAGAGCTCCTAGTAATTGTTGCATTTTCTGAGCATTCAGAGGGTATATGGCCTCTTACCATTAGTAAGAGAGTGAAGTAGAGCTCAATGACCTGGTCTATCATTTTCCTCGAGTTCATATATTTGCTAGGATGACTGACCAAGCTCTAAGAACCTAGCTACCCAATTCCTCATCCAATACCCCAGTACTGGGGTTACAGAAGCACACTGCCAACCTTGATGTGTATGCAGCAGCTTTGGATTTGAACTCAGGTCCTCATGCATGGAAGACAGGCATTCTGAGCCCCCATACTATTCTTCCAGTGTGGTGGAGCAAGCATCCTTGGGGGGACATAGTTGTTCATATTAAGTATATTATAAGACTTCATGAAGAATGGTTTCTTTGGGAGAATTTTGATTCTTATGTTAGCCTGTGAACAAGTCCTCATACCTTGTGCTGTGGGGGATAGAAGGACTAGATAGATCCTGAGTCTGAATCTTCCTCACTGACATTGTTACTAAAGGACTGTGTGTTATTTTCTCCTCTCTCTCCCTCCCTCTCCCTCTCCCTTCCCCTCCCTTCCTTTCTTTCTTCCTTCTTCCTTTCTTTCTTTCTTTCTTTCTTTCTTTCTTTCTTTCTTTCTTTCTTTCTTTCATTCTTTCTTTCTAGATATAGATAGATAGATAGATAGATAGATAGATAGATAGACAGATAGATAGATAGAGAGATACATACATAGATACATACATAGATACATACATAGATACATACATAGATAGATTCTGATGGCTTCCATTTTGAGCTAGCAAAACAATGGAATGTTGTTTATAGGGAGACTTTATGAAGCAGTGAGAATTTTAAACCTTGTATACCATTTCTAGTTTCACTGTTGAAAAGCAACACTCAAGTCTCTGTTTGTACAACTGTAAAATAAACTCTGGGGGCGGACAAAGTAAAAAAAAAAAAAAAAAAGAGAGTGACATTTTAGATAGGAAGGATTTTTTTTTTTTATTTTGTTGAGGGGGGTTGTTTTGTTTTGTTTGAGTCTTATCTCTAAAACTAATACAGATTATTTGCAAAAGACTCTTTTAACATCATCCACTTTTTTTTTAAATTTAAATTTGTTATCTGTAAATTTGTAAAGTTCTTCATCTGTAAAGTTGGAGGATTTCTAAGCTTATAAGGCAATATTTTTATAATTTTACTTCTTTTATATTTTGAAGATATGCATATATACATATATAATGACTTTTTTAATCTGTTTAATTATATATAAATATTATATATATATCCCCTTCCCCAGGATTGACCATTCAGTACTGGATAACCAACTAATATGCTACTCACCAGGGAAAGAATATTTTTCCTTTTATTGGCAGTTTTTACTTGCCTGTGGTTCATTATGTAACATTGAGGCCTCTTGGCTTTTCTCTGTCCTCATCTGTCTGTCTATTTTTGTTTCCATTGTTTAATCTTTTCTTTCTTTTTTTATTTGTAATAGACTATACTCTGTAGTACATACTGTCAACTTTAGTATTTCAACTTATTTGACCTGTAGTACATGGATTGCTTTACTGTTACTATGATAAAATATCAAGAACAACAGCAGCTTAGGGAAGAACGAATTTATTTTAACTTGCATATCTAGAAGCTTAGATTTCCTCATTGATGGGAGATGAAAGCATGGAAGCAACAGCAAGAGGCTAGATGATCACAATATCACCCATTAAAGAGCAGATAAACAGAGCCTGAAGCAGGCAGAACGTTACACTCTCAAATCCATCCCTAATGGAAAATGGCCGCCCACATGTTCTACAACCTGCTGAAGAGCAACCAGCTGAGGGCCCTGTTTTCAAGTACATGAGCCGATGGAACATTTTCTCATTCAAACTACAGAACCTATCATGTCCTGTTACATTCTGCTTAAAGAGATGGATCAGATTTCCAACAATTTTCTGAGTATAATTAGGGACCCTAGAATTGATCCAATACCTAAATATCTTCTTGGAAACTTCCATGAAGGTTTGGATACATCCAAAAGACATTTTTATTTAACCATTCATGTTTTCAAGGAAAGCTTTCCAAGATGGAATGAGATTGGTATGAGGTTATGAACTACTATTGCATGTATCTCCAGAACTTTCAGTATCTACTCCCCTCAAGAAAGTTAGACTTTTAGTGTAGCCTGTCCATATTTACCTTTGGTTGCAGTATGCCTATTGAGCACATTGTATGATGCAGAGCAGAGAATTTTAGCAGGTTTATAAATGTTAGAATAGTAACTGAGCCTTAGAAGCAGAGAACTTCGGGGTTACATTACTGAATGTAGCACAAATGACAAACTGCCATAAACTAAAGGTTCTAGAATGAATCCCAAAACTTATAGAATGTTCACCAGTGGCTGCTCAAAATATTAGAACATTAGTAACTGTAAAGAAGGTGGGATGATTTAGGTCCTGAGTCAACTACTTTAGGTTAGTTTTAGCACTGTAAAGAACCATTTATTGCTCACCTCAGTATGTGAATTAAAAGCACTCTGATGATGAAGTAAATCCTTTTAGAATGTGTGTTGCTTTCACCAAGACGAAAAAAGCTAAATGTCTCTGAGCCTTCTTGCCCTGAAATTCTAACAGTTCTGTATTACCGTAATGTATGTTTACACTAATGTATTTGTAGATATTTATAATCATTTTTGTTCTGCTATTCTAAAACTTTCATGAAGCTATTGCCATAAAGGAACATGAAAGTTGGGATAACCTAAAGCTGTGTTCCCAAACATGGACATTTATATTTGGCTCAGTAATGAACTGTTTCTTATTCCCATTGAGGTGTGTTTAATAGCACTGTGGCCCGTCCTAATTTTCAGATGATTTGGAGATCTACCCATTGCTCCAGATTTGTGATAAATTTCTGAGTCAATTACAATTTTATTCTAAATATCAAAGATTTTAGTATATTAGGAGCATACTGTAGAGAGAACTGGAAATGTGTGTTTAAGCCAAATTGTAGTTCATTGATTACAAAAGGGAACCTTGAATATTGGAAAGCAAGTGTCTTTTAGTGGGGAAAGAACCAGTGCAGCAAGATAATTAGGAAGATTAAGATTCCAGAGAAGAGGAAATCTGAGCAGTTGACAGGTAGCAAATGGTGATTTATTTGTTCTACCTCCTGTGGCTTTTCTTAAAGCCTTGAAGGAATCCAGATTAAACACTGGAGACAGAGCAACCTTGAGAGCTCTTGAAAGTTTCCAGGGATGGTATTCTACCTGGAAATGGAAGATCTCAGATGAGTGTGACTGATTTTCTCTGAAGCGTTTTTGCTAAAGTGGAAGGATCAACTGGAAATTACTTTTGGGTGTCTAGCAGAGAGCTGAAGCCTTAAACTAACATTCCTTGAAGATAAGAGAATAGCAAACAATAGCTCACTATGTCTGTCCAGGTGACAAACAGCCAATGAATCTAGGAGTAGAGTCACGGCACAAGTAGACTCTCAGTAAAATTCTCCAGACTTCTAAGAAACAGAGGAAACAGATACCAGTAGATTCTACTCAGCTTGCCTTCAGACTGGATTCTTTGGATGGGTTTGGAAGAAGCAGTGAATCTTGTATGTGGAAAGTAGTACAGTGGAAGCAACTCTAAGTGCTGCAGTTTGGATGTTTCAATCCCTTCCACAGTGAAGGTTAGAAATTTAATCATATCTATATTACTGTTGAAAGATAGGGTCGTAATTAGAAGTAAATAGATCTGTTTATCTTGAATGGATTTATGTCACACTGCAAGAGCTCCTATGATTAAATTAGGCTAATATTCACAATAGAACTCTTAATATGGACATGTTCAAGAAAATACATGAAAATATGTCATGATTCTCCAGTGTCTTGAATGTCTATTATAAAAATGGCCACCAACCAAAGCAGTGAATGTTTGGAACACGTTTTTCTCTGACAGACCTCCTGCCTCCCTACCAGATCATTAGTTCCATGCTGGGGTTTTCTTTCAGAATATTCCCAGCGTATGTCACTGTGATTAATGAAAGCCAAGTAAGCCCAGATAACTTTTAGTAATGAAAGGAAGCATTCTTGACAATTTTAGTTCTTCAACTTCCTGATAAATTAGAAGATTCCAAATTAATAAGGAGCTAAAATGAGTTATAACACATGGAAGCAAAACATGAGCATTGTATTAAATCATGTTATTCAGAATGGAGTTCATAAGAAACAGGGGAATCTTATTATGATACAGACAGAAGAAGATCCCTTTATCTGGTACAAGGAGCCTAGTTACTTCCTATTGACTGATCTAAAACGCCAGAGTTACTATACTATCTGTCTCAGATGATTGCACACACACACACACACACACACACACACACATAAACACACATACACATAAAACTTCTTTATATTAAGAGTCACAAGTAACTTATAGGTTCTTATAAGATTTATTTAAATGATAAACCAGCTACTGTAGGGGAACTATCTTCATGCTCTTATACCATGTTAACATGTCATCATGTATGAATGCACAAAGAAGGCTTCATTCAGTGCTTCTGAACGAAGACAAACATATATTTTATATATGCCCCACTAGTCTTATAAAATCTGATTCACATCAGTTCTCCCAGGTATTATACCAATGTGAAAGGGATTAGGTAAATAAAGACTATATAGTGCAAAAATCCGTGAAAGATCATCTTCTGAGACATATATCTTGGGCAGGAGATGGTATTTAAAGAGTATAGTCCTAGTATAAGTGATAAAAAATAATGTATCATCCCTGAATCTTAAAGTTTTACCCAGTTATTGCAAATAACTATGCTTTTTTTCCCTTCTTACTCTCCATTTTCTATGAAAAAAATTTAAAGTACTCATTCCTAAATCTTACTATGTTACTTGTTTTAAGTTGTTGATTTCTATATCTTCCTTTTAAGACCAGAAATGGAAATCTAGTTCCCATACTATATGAAGTTTAATTCACTTCAATTTATTTTTCATGGCTTTTTAAAATATAATTTCTACCTTTCCATAGATGTTGACATCATAGGATTCTTACCCACTTGTTTGTCCTTTTTCAGATTCAGTTGTACCCTAGGCATATAAGACTCACTCGACTTCCTGTCCAAACCATTTAACTATTCTTCTCTTCTGACACTAAACTTTTATCATCTTTAACTTGGTTTAAATATGCTGAAGACTTGATTCTAACTCCTAACTACGGGACAAGAAGTCTTATACCTAAGCACATCAACTACTGTCTTCATTCTTACTACCATTTCAGTGATGGTGGTTGTACTGGCCAGTTTTGTGTATCAAGCTGGAGTTATCACAGAGAAAGAACCTCTCTTGAGGAAATGCCTCCAGGAGATCCAGCTGCATTCTCTCAATGAGTGATCAAGTGGGGAGGGCCCATTGTGGGTGGTACCATCCTGGACTGGTTGTCCTGGGTTCTCTAAGAAAGCAAGCTGAACAAGCCAGGGGAAGCAAGCCAATAGGTAACATCCCTCCATGGCTTCTGCATAAGCTCCTGCCTCCAGGTTCCTGCCCTGTGTGAGTTCCAGTCCTGACTTCCTTTGGTGATGAACAGCAATGTGGAAGTGTAAGCTGAATAAACCCTTTCCTCCCCAACTTGCTTCTTGGTCATAATGCTTTGTGCAGGAATACAAACTCTGACTAAGACAGTAGTGGTAGATGTTAAAAGGGGCAGGAAACGGATCCTGGATGCACTATTGAAAAAAAAAAAAAACCACCACACATTGTAGAAACTGACATGGAACATTCCCAATTGACAATCATTGAATATGTTAGATGATTTTCTATCTACACTGAAAAACTCATTAGACTTATATGGCACGCTACATCATTAATGTGGAAATTAAAAGAAAATATCACTGCTGCTCTTTGATAATATTGTTATGTCATTTTGTATATGTATTTACTTTAATGAAGTAAACATACTATATACACACTTTCCTGTGTTACTCATCCTATTTCTCAGTTCTGCCTAGAGTTAATTGTGTTTTATGTTTGTTCCAAGTATGCTGAGAAAGGAGTACATGCTCCCTATTAGACTGATGTACTATTGTCAGCTACCAGGACTCTGCCAAGTGGTAAATTATAGACCACAGTACACTCAAACAATCCACAAAAAAATTTGTAGGGAACATTGGTGCTAATTAGAAAATTACATCTACCAATTACTAGTCCCCACAAAGAGCAAATAAGGGCGTTGTGGACAGGAAAAAAAATCAATGGACAGAACATGTAAAAAACACATCTTCCACAGTTACTAAGTTTGCTAGAATTTGTTTCTCCATATAAGACAGAAGATTAAACAAAAATAATTTTAAAATTATCCTACAATTATGTGTATTTCCTGTCCATCTTTAGAAAATATGCACAATAAGAAGAGAAAATACAATTTGCACATCAGTTCTTGATAGTTTTGCTAATGCAAAATGATTTCACTCATGACATCTGGCTTTCTGACCTCTCTGGGACATATTTTTTTCACTTTTTCTAATTTAAAAATATTTGTTTTGTCTTTTAGCAGTTGCTGGGGTGATCATAATCAAGTTTGTCAGCTAAGATTTCTCTTAAAATTTGTCCATGAGCACACTGCATTTGTATCTCTTGTTTAAAGGAATGCTGCTTCTGAGTAAATTCCATCACTGTTATTCGTACATATGGCTCAATTTTAAATACCAGATATTCACAGATCATAACACATTAGCACCACATTGAGTCTGAATGCCAATTTGCAAGCTGTTCATGTGTGTGGAAGACTGAAGCAAAACTAATCATGCTTGTACTTGCTCAGTCAAAACAAGAAACACATAGATCAAGAAGACATATTGATATTCACCTTCATTGTCCTTAAGTGTGAAATTTGGGTTCATGGGTAGGCGTTCATCAAGAAAGAAATTAAATCTCGGTCCATTGGCAAAGTCATCTTTATCAGTGGCAGTGATAGTGTGGATGACCTAAAGAAAAGACACACACTAACAGTAACTTTAATTTGTTTATTCCCTTGATTTTAATTATACTGTCATTTTAGTTGTTGTAATTAACAGATTTTAAATATCTAGTTGGCAAGTCAAGTATTTAAAATTAAACACATCAAAGAACCAATTAACTTGCGTTTTCATCCAACTTTTGCGAAAGACATTGTAGTTTAATTTATAAATGCCCATGCTTTATGACATCATGGTACAAACATCTATTTTCTTTGTGACCCATGGTACCTCGGGGCTTATTTTTATTGTTACTCACAATAGCATGGTTTTTCTGGAAATTTCTTTTTTGAAAATAGGAAGCGTTTTTGCATATGTATAATATTCCAGTGTCTGGGAGGTAGGGTCCGGGTAGAATATTATTGCTGTATCGTTGCCTCTGTACATTAATGTAGGGACAATAGAGTCTACCATTTTAAGGATTCAAGAGAAGCAAGAACAACAGTGCAGGCATTAAATTTTATACGAGAGAAGATTGAGTAGAATGAACTGCAAAATGCAATCTTTCTAACAGGGGTGCAGGCCACCAAAAAACTCTCAGTGATTTGTTGATGCAATTTGTCCTCTGTGGTGCTCAGACACAGGAAGGAGTCTCAGTTGATATTAACATATGTTCAACAACAAAGTAAGGTAAACTACATGAAAAAAAATTTCTGGTGGCAAAAGAGAGAAGACAAATTCTAATTACCTTGGCCAATAGTGCCTTAAAAATTAAATACCCAAAAGAACAAGAATATATGATTTAAAATATTAGTGTTGAAATTATTCAGGTGGTTCACTTATATTTGCTTTTAAATAAGGATAAAAACACTAAAATAGCTTCTACTGACAGAATAATTATCAAAATGCAAAAATAATAAGATTTTTCAAATATCAGTATGTTTCACAAGAGAAAAAAACATAAAATGAAAAAATAACATGGTCTCTCCATTATTAAGATGTTTTACAAAAAGAAAATAACATTTGAAGTATAACACAGTGAAAACTCAAATCCCTCTCTATGTACTGAGACCATTGGCTGGTAAAAAGATAACTTAGAAAAAACAGGAAAAAAAATTAAAAAAAATCCTGATAACAATAGCATGCTTTTATATCCTAAGACAGTATATAATAGTCCTGAAGTGACAATGTGTTCTGGACATACTTAGGCCTCAATACACACCTGTCATCAATCATCAACCTCTGCAATCTCTGTGGGAACTATTCCTCAGGCTCCATTCCTGATTTGTAGAGGAAGAAATTTTTATCTTGCTTCCTAATTTATTTCACTTTGAAGTATTTACTTTAGAGTTGAAAGTTCATCCTGTTGTTTTGCCTTTCCACTCCAAGTACAACTACTTCTCCAAACAGATCTCTTCTTCCCTTTTGACTTTTGACACCAAGTAGACAAATGTGCTGAGAGAGAATCAAAGCAATCTCACCATCTTTCTCAAATGTGCAAAAAGCTTCAAATAGAGTTCAAAATGTTCTGTCAACTGAGGGATATACTTGCATTCTCTGCACATCAGATCTTAATATAATTTAAGTGAAAATCATGTCTGATTTTCAAATTAGTTTCAAGGTTAAATATACTCAAATGCTACACCTCATGTAACAATGTCCAACACACACACACAACACACACACACACACACACACACCGATGCATGCCCCATGCACAAATTTGTACACACAGGGATAAGCATGCATAAACACATTTTGTTCACCATATTTTCTCAAAACTAAACTTATACTCATGATGTTCTTCTATTGTGAATTCTTAGTTTTTAATTCTACTCTCCCTGCAATATTTTTATAACATTATGAGTTATATGCAAATTGCTTCCTAACAGAACTTTGAAGAATTGTTAAAGAACAATTCATCTAGACCAACTCAGAAGTTTACCTTAAGTTTATAGGGAGTATAATAATTTTTCTACTCATGTTAAAATGAACTTAGAAAAAAAAGTTTGTTTGTAACTCATCTTACAAACCTGAGCTTCTGTGGGGGTAATTCTGGGGTAATTTATTGTATTATGATTTCTCTTGGTTTACTTGGCTTTATATTTTTAAAGAAACCTTTCCACTTTTGTGAATGAAATCTCAGAGACCTCATTTACTGCATCTATTTGCTTGAAACAACCTACAGTGTCATCCATAGGGAAAATGACAGATGAATATGACAACATGCTTGTAAGAGTCCTTTGCACCTCGTACTCTAACAATGATGATGGTCAAGTACAAGCATATTTAAATTTTCATTACTTTAAATTTATCTTCATGCTTTTGTCTCCTTTGTCTTTATTACTCTTATTTTTAATTCTATGTGTATGTGTTATTTCATCTTATCTTTCTTAAATATATGAATAGTCCTTGGTAGGTATCTTAGAAAATACAAACCTAGCACATAACTAGACAAATAACAGTTCTCCACAGTCATATTTTTCAAGGTCATTTTATTTGCTGTATTAGGGACACTTCTGTTTCTGTGACTGTTTGTGAGGTGCAGTCTCTAACAACTTTAATCTGATTCTCATTATTTCCTAGTTCCACACAAGGTCATAAAATCCACACACTGATTAATCATAATATATTTGACAATTCAGGTAGACGTGACAGACAAGAAGACAAAAAGATAGTCCTCCTTTTAAAAGTGAAGTCGGAATCAGCTTGATATTTGCTAGTTACGAGTTAATAAACACTGAGAACATTTGACAATATCTAAAAATAAATGTTAGTGGTTTTAAAAATTTATTGAGCATAGTGTATTGATATGAGAGTAGATTATTAGGAAAAAATCAATGTAACAAGTTTATGTTAACATATATTTTCTACTTGAAAACATATTTTTTTTTTTCTTTGTGAACTTCAGCACTGGTGACAGAACTTGGAATCTGGCCCTTGGTGGGATGCTTATCACAGTCTCCTACTGCAATCTACTACTGAGCAACAGGACTGACTGAGCAACATGACTGCCTGCTGTCTTAGCACTTTGTCCAGCACACTCTCCTCAGCGCTCATACGAAAGCTGAAGTGTTGAGAAACACTTGGTATGTTTTTTTGAAGTAATCAGTGATTTTATTCTATTATCAAACCCTACATAGGATCACACAAACTTGTTTTATAATAAGACAAACTGTTGTGGGTAAAACGGATTGAATTATGATAGACTATAAACCTGTAAAATAAAACGTGTTACAGTTTTCATACGAAGTTATATAATTGATAAAAATGTATGTGATGTGACAGAACCTATGGTGAGTAATCAAATAATTATGTTTTGAGATATAGTCTTTTATATACATTAGTTCATCCTGACTTTCCACCCTTTGATGTAAGATGACCTGGGATTTCTGATCCTCTTGTCTCCTCCCTGTGGTGGTGAAGGGCTCACAGGCTTTGCCATCATGCCTAGTTAATGCTGACCTGTAGATAGAACTCAGGGTTCTCTTGATGCTAGACAAGCACTCTAACAACAGACCTACATTCTTAGCTTATCTGAGTTTACCTTTAATGCATACTAAAAAGGCCACAGCATATTTGATATGAATAAAAGAAAACTTTCATGGTTAGACAAATATAAATTCTTATGGATTCACTGTAGTTTAGGAATTGACTCTAAATTTCATGCATACCTGACTTTCTGTTTAATGTGATTTTCAATAAAATTATATACGATATATTTTCAGAAGTATAAATCATATTAACTTGGAGTACCTCTATGCTCCTATTTATAACGGTATCTAGTCTTTCCTAACTGCTGCTGTACATGTTTAGAACTTTAAAAAGTGCCATTATATACCATAGCAACATCCTAATATGTTTAGGTGATTAAACATCAATAGGATTATATTCAACCTTATAAACAAGCTATAGTTGTAGGTGTTATTTCCTACAAAGGAAACATAAACAGACTTTATTAAATTTAAATTTTTACAGAACCCAAAGTTTAAACATTATTGTATTTTTTATTGGATA
Source organism: Mastomys natalensis (assembly GCA_021653895.1). Classification (NCBI taxonomy): domain Eukaryota; kingdom Metazoa; phylum Chordata; class Mammalia; order Rodentia; family Muridae; genus Mastomys; species Mastomys natalensis. The sequence continues at coordinate 99,367 of JAJTUV010000818.1, forward strand.
TTTTCTTTATTTACATTTCAAATGTTATTGGAAATTATACTTAAAGATTTTTTTTCTCCAGAATGTTAAATTCACTGGAGTACCAGAGTTGAAAACATGTTAAACATAAAAAACAAACAAACAAACAAACAAACAACAAAACACACACACACACACACACACACACAAAACAAAAACAAAAACAAAACCCAAATGCTACATGTGTTTTCTCGTTTTGAGTTTTACATTATTAAAGGTTCTTTAAACTTAGTTTTGCTAGTTGGAAATTTGATTTTTGTCATATCCTTCCTTCACCCAACTCTTTATGAGTTCCACGTTTTAAATAGATGTAAGGAAGTAAATAGTGTACAGTTCACAGTCAAAGGGAAGCCATCTAGGAGTATTAAGGGAACTTATGGGTAACAAGAAAAAGAAACGGATTAGTAGCAGCGTGTGGAGCATTAAATAAAGCATGTTTCATACTGGTATGAAATTGACCTTATCAAAGCAAGTAAGTAAGATAAAGTAAAATACAAGACACAATATCCTTACCAAAAGCTAACAGTGTTCCTGGGCTACCTTTGAAAAAAAATCAAAGTAACACAAAACAAAACAAAACAAAACACCAAAAAAAAAAAAAAAATCCTCTGAATTTTCAAAGTCTTCCAGAAAAGGATTTTATTTGCTACTAGAATTTCATACAAATATAAGCTATTGATTATTTCTCTTTTTCAATTCTTCATATTGTAGTTTATTACTTTCCTTTTATATTTCTTATCATGATCTTCTCTTTCTAAGTGCTTTTTTGGTTCTGTTTTGTGGGAGAAACCTTTTTATTCTTAGTTTTACATTTTCTCATGAAGCATCAGCTCATAGTATTATTCTACCTTTGATTATGTTATAGATACATTGTTACATTCATCTTTAATAGAATTAGGATCTTTTGTAGTTATCCAAATTTACACATGAATATTTCATGCATGTTTTTTTCCCTTTCTCTTAGAAGTGAGATCAATTAGAATTGATAAGGACCTGATCCAGGACATTTGTATTATCTTAAATGTATTATACAACACTGACATATTTGGGTATTTGTCACAGACTACTGTTCTTACCTCAGTTCTTTAACCTCCATCAAACATTAATATATTTTCTGGTTCTGTATTCCTGTTAGTCTAAAACTGGTATTTTTAGACTAAAAACATATGTACATATCCTCCTTCCATTTAAAATTACATAAACAGTGTTTAAGTTCAAAAAATACTATTGATCCTCCCTTATATCAACATGGAAGCACAAGTATCATTTCTTTATAAGCATCAAAAATGTTAATTAAATATAAGGATGAATTCATTTTTATGAACCCATGTGGCACTATGTTTGTTTGATGCAGGACCTTGACAAGTTCTCCCTTCCTGCATTCACTGTGACAATTGTAAAGGCAAGCTCCAAGAAAGAATATTATTCTCTAATCGTTTCTCTTTTAGAGAAAGCCTATATCTGTAACTACCAGCCAAATTTGCTGAAAGTACTGATTTGTCTCAGCTAATTATGTTGTGAGACAGCTGTGTTGCTATACGCAGGAGAAGTTCATTTCACCCAATAGATAAACATAAGCAGTTGACTTTGTAGAGAAGGGCCATATAGCAAGAAGTTGGGTATCTCATCTTGTAATCTCAGGAGGCCTTAGAGATACAAAACTCCTGGAATTCTCCAGTGTAATGCTAAAGTGAAATGGAAGCTACGAATAATTCTGTGAGACTCAATTGACTCCCATGCCTTGGCTGAGAACAAGAATGCTACCCTACTGACAGTCTTGTAGTCTCTAAGAAGACTCTACTAGCACATACATTAGTTTGGGTGAGCCACAGCAACCAAGGTAATCCCTGCATTTTGTTTAGTTATGAGTTACATCTATTTTGTCATAGTGCAAGTAAGACAATATCATTTCCCATGAGTTTTGTTGCTTCAGTGACTTCAGCTATCTTTCACTTGTGTTTCTTCTAATGGAGGCTACAGTTTATTCAGCCTCTGTCCCTGCCTGTCCTTTACTTACTCTCCCCAACCTACATTTCATAGAAGTTTTTCACAGTGTAAACACATAGTCTCACACACACACACACAAAACACACACACACACACACACAAATGCATGCACCTTTCATAACCAATATTTCATCATGTGCATCACTTTTTTAGAATCCCAAAGTGATAGGATCTGGATTCTCCTCCCAGATATGGTCTCTAAGCTTCCTCAACCATGAGAGGACACTGCTTCTTACTGAATGTAGGACTGTACCTAGACCATTCAATACAATTTCATTGGCATGATTAATGGGTCATACCTAAATGAGCTCATTGTTCTGAATTACATTGTGATTTGGGGAAAATTCATTTTTTAGGATGCTCAAAAGATACCTATTTTTACTTAAAACCTTATAAAATTATTGCCACTAAGCATAAAAAAAATGACCCTGAGGGATTTGGGGGATAATAGCTAACAATAATAGAAGTAAAGCTGCTTATTTTTCTTCCATTCAGATGGTAGGAAGAAAAGAATTAACTTACCTCACCAGGCTTAGCATTCTCACAGACAACAATATCATATTCCCTGGCAAGTTCAGGTGGATTGTCATTGACATCCAGAACTCTAATACCCACGGAGACATGGCTCAGCAAATCAGGATTGTCTGCAAAACACACAGGGATGTATTTAGTATTTCAACACACACTTTAGAGACTTGGCTTACAATAAATCTCCTTAATGCTGTGGCTTGCCTCTAGCTCTGAATGCTATGCAGTAGCAGGACTGTTGGCAAAAGACAACTTTATGAACGCTGTCCCTGTAAGAAGTCATTAACTTACAGAAAAATGCAAAATGAACATCAGGGCTTGACATGAATACCAAAATGATATTTTTTATATCAAGGAAATTACATATTATTCAGAAACTGGAGTGAGAGAAAGCTATCAAAACTCTTTGTAACCGTTCAGAATCTAAGGGATGAAAAATTTGTTTCAGCGAAACCTCAAGAGCACACCTGCTATCAAACAAAACAAATAAACAAAAATTCACAAACAAACATGAAGCAATCTGTAAAATGTTCAAGGTCTAAATTGTAAGCAATCTCAAATAAAATAGTAGGGGAGTTGTTCTTTGTGGTTACTGTTATTACATGGGAGTCTGTAGTTTGTAATAAATATGTTTAATTTCAATAAAAAGTTAGCATGGAATTTTCATGTAACAAATATATTTAAAAACATTCAATTTTATAAAATAATTTTTAAGCTTAGTCATTACATTTCTCAAAAAGCTCACTAAGCATATGTTGGAGGATAAAAGAAATATTTATTTGCTTTTTTTTTTCTTTTTCAATTCAAAGTTAATGTTTCAGAAATCCTTGCAGAAAAGTAAAACTTCATTGTCTTTAGCTGTCTTGTTCTTGATCTATATGTATTTCTCATTTTCTGGTTGCTACTATGTCTTTATGAGTCCATCAAGAAAATTATACATTAAGAGTTTACTTGTAGGGCTGGAAGGATGGTACAGTGGTTAAGAGCACTGACTGCTCTTCCAAAGGTCCTGAGTTCAATTCCCAGCAACCACATGGTGGCTTACAAACATCTGTAATGGGATCTGATGCCCTCCCTCTTCTGGTGTGTCTGAAGACATCTACGTGTACTCATACACATAAAATAAATAAATAAAATAAAAAAGAGTTTACTTGTTATAGTATATACATTTAGAGAAACCTGTTGATACACACTGAGAAATGAAAAATTATGAAAATCATAATTCTTATACATATATAGATTCCTTTTTAGGCTTTAGGTTCTTTCCTAGGTCTTTTTCTTTAAAAGGACATAAAGACTCCTCTGAAAGCAGGCCAAGAATGTGGACTGGCCATTACAGGACCCAGGAACTGGCTCACCACATTAGGGCGGGTGTGAGTCAGCGAGAAGAATTCAGGAACCCGGTCACAATGACAGGGCAGGACCACCATGTCCTTGAAAAGAATGTGTACAGGATGTTTCCACACCTTGCCCTGGTTTATGACCAACTAAAATAATAAGTCAGGGTTTTCCACTATTTTTATGATATGGGTTGGGACTTTTCCGCTGTTTCTCGTTTTCCCCTTTTCCCCCCTTGTTTGTGGTTTTCCCCTTTATGTTTTCCCTTGAAACCGGCAGTGGGGTCAACTCTACTCCTGCATGAGCTAAAGAGTTGACCACAGCCAGCTGTCTCCACCCTAACAAACCTCTGCTTGGTTGCATCCAGTTCCAGAATCTTGTGAGAGTTACTGGGTGGTAGTTTACCCGAGACTTGAGTGGGGGCCTCCCCTGAGTGAGGGTCTTCAACACCATGCAATAGCAGAGAACAAAACAAAATAAAACAAACTATTCATAGTTTACAAATTGTTTGAATGCTTATAAAAAAAGACACTAATAATTCTGAAAATTTCAAAGGCAAATCTTGATGTCCAGTGTCCAACCTTTTCTCATTGCCACATGATAATAATTTTCAAAGTCCATGCTCAAGACAAGCAATGCCTTACTACTAAGTAACCAAGCATATTTGTATTGGGTGTTAAGTAAGTTAATGATGCTATGTTGGGTTGCATTTATTGGTCTCATGGCCACAGCAGCTCTCAAGCTAAGAATGGGAAACACTACAAAGAAATGAACAACTTATATATATATTATGAACCAAATATATTTTAGGAAAATTTTCAGGATGAGAAAATGTTTGGCATATGTTATCTATACTTAATGATACAACTAAATTCACTCATGTATAATTTGTTCTGCCAATATTGTTTCTAGGAAATGTGTCCCATCTTCTTTTTCAATCATTTAAAAAATTACTTGATACAAATACAAGACAATTTTCTAATGACAGTATTACACATTAGTAGGCTAAATAAAATAATAGATAAATATTCCCCTAATGTATTGAAAATAAAATTCTGTGGTAAATATAAATATATTCACACACATATATGATACATATATATATATAAACACACTCAGATACACTCATACTTGCACACACACATGCATGCACATGCATGTGAACTCATGTCACATCACACACACACACACACATATATATGTATATATGTATATACATATATGTATATATGTGTATACACACTACACACACACACACACACACACACACACACACACACACACACACACATATATATATATATATATATATATATATATATATATATATAAATGAGAGCTGTGTAAACACTGGAAGTGAGGGAGAGAGTAGAGAAGTAAAGAGGTAAGGGACAGTGCTTTACTCAGGTTTCTATTGTTGTGATAACACCATGACCAGAAACAACTCTTGGGGACTGACTTTATTTGGCTTTCACTTCCATAGCACAGTCCAACATCAACGGAAGTCAGGGAAAGAACTGAAGATGCGAACTAAAGCAGAGTGTGTGGTTGGTTGCTGCTACCTATCTTTTTTCCTGATGCTTGCTCAGTCTGCTTTTCATATGCAACCCAGGAACACATTCTCAATGCTGGCACAGTCATGGTTGGCTAAGACCTTCCAAATTAGTCAAGAAAAGGTTCTACAGATTTGCCTCCACACCAATCTGACGAGAACTTTTTTTTGTTGTTGTTATGATTTCTCTTTTTAGATAACTGGAGTTTGTTTCATGTAACAAATCAATAACCAGAACAGTGATGAATATTCACAAATAAATGCAAGTTTTATCAACATAGAAGATTAATTAAAGAACACATGTAACCACTCAACATAGAAACAGAAAACAAGATATAAATGCATTTTAGTGACATTCTAGTGACAAACTAAATGGAAAAAATTTTCAACATAAATTATTCTTAATGATGAAAATTAACAAAACCAATTAACCAGAGATAAAGGAACTGAAGAGTAAGTACTCGGAAGCTCTATACTCATAAGGTTTTATTGAATTTTATTGAAGAAGAACTAACAAAATTAATATTAGTATTATGTCTGTGTTTAAGGAGAGAAAACTAACAAAAGCAAAACTTTCCATATGGATGTGTAGATTCACTTAATTAAATACAAACCCCTGAAAGCTTCTCAAAAAACTGATATTTACTCTAAAATTCATAAACTCAAATGCTATTCAGACTTATAGGGGAAAATACCATAAAAGAGACTTGAGGTATGACTTATTGAAGTTTTTGTATCATATTAAATTAGGTACAGTGGCAGTGTCCAGGACACAGACAAAGAGAAACAAAAAACAGAGCACAGGGTGGCTAAGGGCCCTGACATTTTCTGTAGGAAACCCCACATGGAGGGGGAAATGGGCATAGAGAAAAGATTTCATTCTACTTGATGTCCACATAACAATGAGAAAAAGGTGTTAACGCTGATACGTATTACAATGGGAAATTATAATTATTTATGCTGACCAGTTGTACGCTGAACCTTAATACATCTTCTGAGGGACAGAAATGTGTAGCCTCAAAGTACACATAAATTTTGAAAAGAATATTAACATGAATATATGATTAAAGTGAAAATTTCAAAACCAGGAATATAATAGTCATGAATGTAACAATGACAAACTTGAAGACTGGGATTGTATCACCATATCACTTCTTCCTTCCTGTGACAAAAGACCTGTGTTTCAAAATCCTCCTGTGGAAAAGCATTTGCACTACAGAGAGGAACATAACACCAGCACAATACAATAATATATGGAAAAATTAAAGATAATGTGAAAAATCCAAAATCATTAAATGAATGAAGGTTTGTCAATGTGTATTAGCATTCTATGCAGACTCCATTGACATATCATCCTACCGTTGATAAAACTTATGCAAGAATAAGGTTGGCCCACATACAATTTTTTTTTTGGTTCTGTATTTTTGTAACAAACATCTAGCATATTTATGGATTTATGTGGAGTAATTTCTTTCATACATACACCACGAGGAAACTAATGACAATTTCAAAAGAAAACAATAGAATTCAAACAACAGATAACGGAGGCAGTAATGTGTACAATGTGTTTATATCATAGGAAATGTAAATGAATAGCAGCATGTCTGTTATGTGTAAACCCAATGTAGAGGTAAGTTACAAAACTGAGTCATTTTCTCAGAAATGTCAGAAGAGCATTTCTGCATAAAATAAAATTATATAATACAGGAAAGCTCAAATAATACAAAGTTAAATAACAGGGGAAAACCAGAAATATTTTTTTAGGACAATGCTCTTAACAGTAACACTACCTTTGCTTTAAAAAAAAATTAAAGATACACTGTGTGTGAAAATTATTTTCTGGAATGTGGATGTGTGTGGATGTGTGCATGTTCACGCACATGTGTATCACATGTGCTACAGGATATGTGGGGAGGTCAGAGAATACTTAGAGTGTTGATTCTCTCATTCTGCCATGAAGTTCAAGCCATTAGGCTTGACAGTAGGCATATTTGCTGGTTGAGCCTTCAGGTTGATCCTGTCTAATCTTAAATGAATGTATTTATTTAAAATCTTTGGTCCTTCTCAGAAAGGGGAACAAAATACTCATGAGAGCAAATATGGAGACAAAATGTGGAGCAGAGACTGAAGGAAAGGCCATCCAAAGACTGCTCCACCTGGGGATACATCCCATATACAGTCCCCAAACCCAGACACTATTGTGGATGCCAAGAAGTCATGCTGACAGGAACCTGTTATAGGTTCTCCTGAAAGGCTACGCCAGAGCCTGGCAAGTACAGAGGCGATGCTAGCAGTCAACCATTGGAAATTAGCACGGGGTCTCCAATGGGATCCTCAATGGAAGAGTTAGAGAAAGGACTGAAGGAACTGAAAGGGGTTTGCAGCCCCATAGGAGAAGAATATCAACCAACCAGATCCCCAGAGCTCCAAGGGACTAAACCACCAACCAAGGAGTACGCATGGAGTGACTCATCGCTCTAGCTGCATATATGGCAGAGGATGGCCTTGTTGGGTATCAATGGGAGGAGAGTCCCTTGGTCTGTGAAGGCTAGATGCCCCAGTGTAGGGTCATTTGAGGTCGGGGAGGCAGGAGTGAGGGGTGGGTGAGTGACTGAATGAGTGAGTAGGTGGGTGGGTAGGGGAATACTCTTGCAGAAGCAGGGGAGGGGGGTGACATAGGGGGTTTTCAGGGGGGACTTAGAAATAAAATACCAATAAAAATAAATAAATAAATGAATTTAAAATAAATCTATTTGCTATTATTCTATGTAATGAAATTTTGAAGATTTTTAGATCAAATAAATTTATTAGAACAATATAAAACATATTAAATGCAATAGAGCTAATAGATTCCTATAATTCTTTCATATAATTATCAAGAACAATTATTTTATCCTCTCTACATAGTGAAAGATAAGCTGATATGTGTATATTATTCTGATAATAATAAAGATAAAATAAATACATATTTGATTATGTTATTTAAAGACTGGCTTAATTTTGTATGTTTTTTTGTCTTTCTCTGTGTGTCTGTATGTGTGTGTGTGTCTGTGTGTGTGTGTATGTTTAGGTGGAGTTGAGTCAAGTTTTGTCCTCTAGCCTGGGTACCCTGATACTTGTCTTGGAACCTAGTTTGGCTTTCTATTCAATATTTCTCCTTTTGCCTTGCAAGAATATTCCAGACATGTGCTGTGTCTATTTCATATAATAAATTTTGACAGTCAAAGTAAAATGAGGTTACAGCCTTTGTTTGAAACAGATTTGTAATGTTGCTCTATGCTGTATTATTTTATTCATGTTTTAAAAATAGTATTTTAATCCTTCTTTTAATATTTTAAATAAGTGCATTATCATCAGAGATATTTAAACACTAATTCAAGAATTCTACAATGGTGGGGAAATTTGCAAATTTGCTATTTTTAGGTTTTAATTGAGTTTTCTTATAAGATGCATTTAGGGCATCATTCAAATATTATAGCCATAACCATGGGACAAAGCAGAATGTACAGTTTATCCTTGAAAAATTCAGAAATTAAAAAAGTATGTCATGCTGCAAATTCTGTGGTTGATCCTATAATATGCTCATTATATGCAAATGTTCACATCATCAGTGACACCATTACTCACATACACATTCTTTTAGTATCATACTTTTATAGCTTGTCTAGAACTCACTTCATGGACCCGAAAAGCCTTGTATTCACAGACATACCTATCACTGCTTCCAAGACTCTAGGATTAATGATATATGTTACATTCGCTGGCTTATAGTATAAATTTTAGTAGTTTAGTTCAAAGTTTGCATTTTAGTAAAAAAAAAAAAAAAGATAACTGCCAATTATGCAAAAACAAATTCAATAAATGAATACTTTAAAAATCAGTCATATTTGTCTAATTTCCTTAAATGCAAGGAGCAGAGAGATAGGCTTATACATTACAGTTTAAGGTTAACACTTTGTTAATTTATTGTTTGTTATTGACACAGGGTCTGAAGTATTTCAGGTTGGCCTCTGGCATGTAGCAGAGCATTACTGTGAATTTCTGATAGCCCTGCTACCACCTGCTGATTGTTAATATTACAGGCCAATGCAAACATACTGTGTTTTGCTGTCTGGAGAATCAAACAGAAATCTGAATATTATGGGAAGGTCCTCCTTGATCTAATTCAATTTCCCAGCCTCCAGCTGCAGATTGTTTGTTTAATTTTTTTTTTTTTTTTTTTTTTTTTTTTTTTTTTTACAGCGAGGTAGCCGGGAGCTCAAGGTGTAGTCACGCTGGTCTGGTAGGCTTTATACTTTTGGTGGTACTCCTTTCTTATTTGTCTAAGTTGTGGAATAATAATAACGGGCATTAGCCAATATGTCTGGCCCAAAAGATTCCACTGTAGATACTAAAGTCAGTGTAGGTTGATGGTAGAATATTTTTTGAAATACTACAATAATCTTTTAAAGTATTTTTTAATAGTCACTCCTTACTAACTGACTCATTACAAAAATACCACGGTGGATAACTGAGTTTATACCCTTTCAACCAGACTCCTTTCTTGTCTTCTCAGTTGCCAGGACCTTCGCCTTCTTCAAAAATATACTTGTCATTTTCTTCACATGATCTTGCAGGGAAAGATAAATTCAGTAGCCTTCAGAGACTTGACCTCTTTTGTAACAGTGTAGAAGTTTTGAATCTGATCCTCCAAGGAGATGATGTCATGCTTACCAAGAGATTGAGCAATCAAGAAGTTATGCGTCATAGCAATTTCTGTCTCATTAATTTTGCCAAAGCATTTTAGATTTCAGTTTGGGGACTCCCCGTGCAATGTATCTATCATTGTCCTCAGGCAGATAACTGCAGATTCATTGAGCTTAGTGAAGATTCCACTGGATAGCCGCCATAGGCAGGGAAGTCAATGTTTCCAGATACTTGGGCTTAAACCAATGTTACCTTGAATTCTGATGACAAATGCTAATTTGACCTTTGCAGGTCCACAGAAATTCACAGCTTTTCTTTTCTTCCCACATTTGAATCCCAGTCCTGATTCCCTGTGATACTGTTTAGCTTTCCATGAGCTTCCTTCTTGCATTTAGAAACCTATTTGGGCAAACTTGCATGTTTTTTACCTTCAACTCTGTAAAATTCATTCACTTTTCTTACAGGATCCTGACAGAGGGGAGCATTCTTTTACGTCTCTGGATTACCCTATAATTCCAGCTTATTAGAGGAACAGCAATAAATTTGTTTTGTTTATTAAAAATATTTTCCAAATGTTCCCTTTATTGTATCATAAAAAAAATCATTAGGCAGGCAGAATATTCAAACTTCATTTTCTCTGTCACCATATTTGCTCGCTTGGGAATGAAAATAGTTTGGGTGCTTTTAGTTGTAGATTTTAAAATTAATGTTATGAAAGTCACATAATATCACAGCAAAAATTGTGATGTGATGACTGATAACATGATTCAAAGATCTACAGTATTTTATTTCCACCTACTCTGTGTGTCTGTGTGCCTGTGTGTGTGTGCTTGCAAGCAAGTGCATGTGTGTGCGGTGTGTGTGCCTGTGTGTGTATGTGTATGTGTGTGTATGTGTGTGCATGCATGGTGTGTGCGTATTTTGTTGTGTGCATGCATGTGTGTGTGCATGTGAGTGTGCTGTGTTGTGTGTGTGTGTCTGTGCTTGAGAATGAAGGCACGCACATGCATGCCATGTGTACCCAAGAAAGTCAAAGGACAATTTCTGTCAGTTTTCTCCTCCTCTCTGGTATTCTGGAATTTGAACTCAGGTCTTAGGTCTTTTGGCAAGCTTTTCACCCACTGAGCCAGTCCTGTAGATTTGTTCGATTAATGAAACTACCTTCATATTTAGGAGAAGCCAGTTTATGTATATTCTCTCCTTTATTTATTCATTTTTTGCTAACTTTCATTTTATTTGATCTTGCTTTTTTTATCAAAAAAAATCTCATTTTAAATAATGTATCACTACAGATAATATGATTTTCTTATGTTTGAAAACCCCTCAAGCTTTGTTTTATAATAGACAAATAAAATTGTTTATAATAAATTATTGAAGCAATGTTAAACGACTGAAAATTAGACTAACTTCACATGTGTAAAATATTGCTATCAAAAAGGGAAGATAATATTTCACAAACTAAAATATATGTTGTTTAAAAGTGCAAAAAGCAGGAACGTGGAATTAAACCATTTAAAATACACCTCATGAATTTCCAATTTTTTTTCCTCAGTGAGGATAATTTCTGTTTATTTATTTCATAGTCATTCTCCAATTTCCTGGCTGAAATGAATTACTTAAAAGGAACCCATTTTCTTGAAGACATGGATTTGTCCAATTTACACACAAATCCAACAATTCCCTATAGGTCTTCAGTGTGATCGCTTGACAGCAACACCAGTCAGAGGCTTCAAATTTAAGCTGCGCCTTTGATCTTAGAGAAATGAACACTGTCTTTGTTCTGTAAATCATACGTCTAGATTCAAAATAATTCACTCTTATGTGAAATTAGAAACCGTAACTCTTTATATTGATTATAAAATAAATTAGAGACTATCCTTTAACTATGTAAAACTAATTCAATAGGTCAGTAAGGCAGGTCAAGAAAACCTAGCTGAAATGTGTCCCTTGATATTTTTAATATTTATTTAACCATTTATTTCCTGCAGTAGTATTCTTACTCATAAGAACTGTTAACAGTTTTAGCTTTCATCATTGTAGAACATATGAATTTATGACATGATCAGTTCTTATACGTCATTTCAATTTGCATTTATAATTATGGCTCTGTGCAACCTAAAACATCACCCACAATAGAAGTATTTATTTCTGAAAAAGAAAACCAAATACATCAATAACAGGAGGAATAAAATCTTTTCCGTATTTTCATTTTTCTGATGAAACAATATAAATATAATACCATTTTTTTTTTCAAGACAGGGTTTGTCTGTATAGCTCTGGCTGTCCTGGAACTCACTCTGTAGACCAGGCTGGCCTCGAACTCAGAAATCCACCTGCCTCTGCCTTCCAAGTGCTGGGATTAAAGGCATGTGCCACCACTGCCTGGCTTACCATTTTCTTATAATATCATGAATAACAGAAAATTGTTCAGTTAATTTCAAAAATTGAAAATCATAAGAAATGTTTTAGGAAACAATGATACTATGCTTAAGTATTTTCAAATTAAGCTTTGTAGTATTTATTGGGATGATCATTTCCAAATAACCAATTTCTTCATGAAGTGACAAAGATTTACATTTTAGAAAGTATTTAAATTGTTTTAGGGTTATGCCTGAAAACTTATAAGAAGGTCACAAACTGAGTCATCCTAAAAGCCGAAAAGCAACTTAAATGAAAGAACTGGTTGAAAACCATTTAAAGACTTCTAAATATAGCAATTATTCTGATTGGTCTTAAATTCTCTGAAATTTTATAATTGCTTCACCTTCTTTTGAATTGTATCACTTAAAAAAAAAAACAACCCGAATTTCATTATCTTAAGGAAACTTTGAACTACACACTACAGGAGTCTAGAGACCTTGATTCCACTTTTGTGTGTATCTTACTATTGTGTAGTATTTAAATTCAGTGCCTAAGTACAATAAATTATCTAGTTCAGAAGTAGAGCTCAAGAAAACAACTTTCTGTTTCAGGGAAAAGAACAAGTGTGAATTTCTTATGATGTCCTACTGTGCATCGTAAATTATCCTGAAAGTAAGCAAACTCTGAAGATACTACTCTGGTATATTAGACAGTTGATGATAGAGAAGAAATCTATGTTTCTTGAGAGAAAAAGACATATTAAGTAGTGGGTTATAACTCAGCAAATAGAGGCTGGTTGTTTAACAATTAAATGAGTTAATTCCAAAGAACCCATGATAAATTCAGCAATTTATTTATTTATTTTTTATTTTTTATGAGCCTGTATCTGTGTGTCTGTGTGAATGCATAGGCCATGAGGGGGAATGTCTTTCACTAGGAGAATTTGTGTCAGATCTCATAGGGTTCCCTATGTGAACCCTATGAAAAACAGTGGTTGTTTGAAGCCAAGTTGGGAGTTCAGAACTGAACCCAGATTCTCTGATATAGCAAAAAGGCTTTCCTACTGCTAAGCCATCTTCTAGACCAAAACCTGTGGTGAAAATTTTTTAAAATTACTTGATCTATACAACATCACATCACAAAACAGTTGAGGACAGACCAATTACTGTGGCTGATTTAGACTTCAAGCTGTCTGCTGTGACCTACCACAGCAAGAGCAGAACTCAAACTAGACTTTCTCTCTAAACTTATGTCTTTTATCATATCATGGTAAAAATCATGAGAACTAAATCACTGTACATTTTGGCTAATCTCTACTTTTTCACATGTGCATCTACTCATAGGGGTGTTTTCATAAACCAAATTTATAAAAGATCATTTTAATTTAAACAGAAAAATATACCACAGAAAGAACTGAAAGGAAACTCTGCCCTTAAAAAAATGTGTATACCCCAAATGACTGTAAAAATGAGTAGTCATAGAAGAACCATCTATACTAGTTACCTAGATCTGGCTAATGAAAATGGAAGGGAGAACTGCCAGTCAAGAAACTTAAAATAATCTATAGCATAATCCAGTGGTTGAAGCTATAATTAGTGTTATTGTTAGTTAGCAAATAATATCATGATAAATATTTGATCAGATAAATATATTAGTTTATATGACATGATGATGATATTATGTTCATATCCTTAAATGTCCATAAGTGAACACAATTATTTTGTGTGAATTGTGGATAAGTCAAAATAAATCTAGGAAACACTTATGCCTAGCTTGAAACACACACACACAGACACACGTTATATATCAAGTAACAACAGTAAAGGTTTCTTTTGTTTAATTTTGTTTTTTTGTTTAATTATTTATTGAAATAAAATCTATGTACTTTATATATTAGCAATCATTTTCTTCCCAGTGAAGTCTTTAAATTACTTTAAAAGGACAGACATGCATAATATTTACATTTACAAAATTTGAATAATAATGTTTCCATGTAACTCTTGCTTCTGGTCATTACAAGGTTTTGGAATTTGAAGGTTATGTAACAAGGATAAAATGTGTTTTCTCATCTTCAACAAATTATTACACTATGGATCACCAAAGGATTTTTTTTTTTTTTGTTATTCAAAACAGGGTTTCTCTGTGTAGACCTGGCTGTCTTGGAACTCACTCTGTAAATCAGGCTGGTCTCGAACTCAGAAATCTGCCTGCCTCTGCCTCCCAAGTGCTGGGATTAAAAGCCTGCGTGTGCCGCCCGGCCTCACCAAAGGATCTTAACATAGAACTTTGCACATAGTAAGATAATAAATGTACATGTATATGTACTTTCTACAGAAGGTCTTATGAGCTTTACGTTTCTGTTTATTTGGTGTTTTGAAAGTGTCAACGATTGAAATAAATGACAAATGGGCAATACCTAGAGAGGATCAGTGTTAAAGGGTAAGTGTCTGTGAATTTATATGGTTGTCATAAATGGGCAATACGTAGAGAGGATCAGTGTTAAAGGGGAAGTGTCTGTGAATTTATATGGCTGTCATAAATGGGCAATATGTAGAGAGAATCAGTGTTAAAGGGGAAGTGTCTGTGAATTTATATGGCTGTCATAAATGGGCAATACGTAGAGAGGATCAGTGTTAAAGGGGAAGTGTCTGTGAATTTATATGGCTGTCACTGTGAATTCGGAAGTGATTGCAAATGGGTGGTAAATTTTAAATCATGGAACTATAGAAACATCTGCCCATTTCATTAATTGTCACTATCATGTGATTGAAGAAACTTTAGAAAAGTAAAACCAAATCAATATCCCTTCTGATTAATATCCTAATAGTCATTTTCCAAACTAATGCAAGGATTTTTATAGAAAACAAATGGTAAAAGAGTAAGTGTAGAATATATATTACATGTGAACTGCTTCAGTATATTAATATACATATGTACATATATGTGTATATATAAACATATGAATATATATACTCATCTAAAAAGTTCAGTTCCAATTTTTTCATCTATATATGATATTCTATTTTATTCTAATATATACTAGCATTCTCATTGTATATATAACAGTCATTAGTATTAATTTACCATTATTTTCAAGTATGCTTATGGTAGTAATAGGCACTTTTATTTATTATGTTACAATGTGCAAAGTATTATATTAAGATTCTTTAGTGATCCTCACAGCAATAATTTCTTGCAGATGAGAAAATTCATTATGTCTTTGTTATATAACCTCTATATATTGCAAAACTTCATAATGACTAGTAGCCAAACTTTACTGAGAAAATATTATTCCATATTCTGTAAACAACTATTATGCATGATTGTCTTATTAAGGTAATTTAAATACTTTAATGCAAGATATAGATAGGTAGATAGATAAATAGATATAGATATATATCTTTTATAAACTGATACAGTAAATTATATGTGATTAAATACCCTTTACAGTTGTCACTCTACAATTTCTGAAATCCTTGACACACAAAGGTATTAAAGAATATTTTCTATAAAATTTAATTTTCTAAATTTTTAAGTTACATAGGATTGTTTTTAAGCCCCTTTGGAACTGAATAGGTATTTTGGAGTTTTTTTTTTTTTATGGAATGAGTTAAACTAAGAGAATTGAATAATATTGAATATAAATTGGTATGTACTTAAATTTCTTGTAATCATAGAATTATTGAAACTTAGGTGAATAGCTTTTGTTTGATAATACAATCTAAAATATTTCCACTAATACTTATTAAGCTCTCTATATAGGCACCTGGGATATATGACTGGAAATATGTTTCACAATACACATGGGGTATCTTTAAAGATTATTATATCAGCAATGTTCCTAATACTAAAACCATAAAATGCTTAAAATAACCTCAACATCATTGTTGGTTGCAGAGTCCTGCTTAGCCATGTAAGGAACTGAATGGTTCCAGCCCTGGAACAGAGCCATAAGAATTGATGATTGTCAGGGCTTAATACTTGTTAGTATAATAATGTTCATATGTTCATGTTCTTCCTTTGAGGAATGTCCTCTCTGCCAAGGTTAATGATTCCATGATTCAGCATGAGTCTGAGAGGCTAAGGTATATCTAATGTCTCAGCAAAACGGTAGAATTCTGTGATCTTCAGGACAGCCTTTAAGGCTGTAGGAAAGAACTCTGAGACCATGAGTTCAAAAATATATAATTTTTTAACTATGCAAAACTAAGGATGCAATATAAATTAAGTGAGTAACTTCTTGTACTTATAAAAACAGAAGCAACTAAACTATGAGCCAATAGGTCAAAAGACAGACAAACAAACAAACAAAAAAAAGAAAGACAGATTCAAGTCAGCCTGGGACAGAATGAATTTAGGTCCAGGCATGGTCAAAATGGTTACTGCAGGATGGGATCAAACTAGCTAAGTTTACTAAAGGTAGGCAGATCCCTGACTTATTTTGTATGTTTAAAAAAAAATATGCACTTGCTGTCCTTTCCTAAGGAGCTAAGGTCATGGAATGCTGATTTGTGGGATGAGGAAAAGCAATATGGAGTAAATGACTGAATAAATAAAAGAATGGAATTTTGATCTCCATGAAATGAGCTAGCAGAGAATTACAGCCCTATAGCAGCTATCATTATTATTACTACTACTACTACTATCATTATTATTATTATTGTTTTAAATTTTGCTGTCAGGAGATCTCTGGAAAGTGAACATAGCTATTTAATAACATTTTCTAACAGGATTTCTGATTTGGTCAGAATATTCATGGAGAACGAACTATACTCTTTTAGAATTTTTTTCTAGAAAATACAAGAATTTCTTTGTGAAAACACTCATGAGTTATCCAGAGAGCTTTTAGAATTTTTCTTTCTAGCAAGATAGAGCTGCTTCCAGCAGAGAACTGTTTTGAGCAGAGCTGTTTCTAGCAGAAAGTTATCTTGAAGAGAATAGAGACTCAAGAGATATCTACAGAGATCTGTCTAGGCAGAAATCTGGAGCAGAACACAAACCATCAGCTTGGACCCATGATTTGACTTTGAGTCCTTTGTTTCACTGCTTACAGACACCCCTTCTCAGATACCCTGTTCAAGCTGAGGTTTGCCTTTGGCAATTGGTCGCATATATCAATTAATGTGAAAATGTTAACACTTCAAGAAAAATGAGTAAATATGTATATTTTGTTTTCAATGTGAAAACTTGTTTTAATTTCTTGTACAGTATGTCACAACCAATAAGTCATCAATTATATCAACATATTAGATCAATGTAAAAGTAAAATTTAATATATATTATAATTGGACAATGTAAAATTGTTGATTGTTGATATTTTGTTAAGCACCACATGAATAACTAAGAGCATCCCTACAAGATCCCTGCAATTATGGATGCATGCTAGATATTAAATAAGATTTTAAAGACAGCAAATATGAATTATCCTAGTAAATATCTCAAAGCAGCAGGATTGCCTACAACAACAAGAAGTGCTTTGTCTTTCTGAGATGTGAATGATGATGCATGTTCTCCTTATGTAATGATATTGCAAGTGATACTCATGTTACTGTGAATGCATGTACAAAGAAATTGGTACAGTGCAGGCAGTGGTGCGCGTGCTTTTAATCCCAGCACTTGGGAGGCAGAGGCAGGCAGATTACTGAGTTCAAGGCCACCTGGTCTACAGAGTGAGTTCCAGGACAGCCAGGGCTACACAGAGAAACACTGTCTTGAAAGACCAAAAAAGAACAAAAACAAAAACAAACAAAACAAAAACAAACAAACAAACAAAAAGAAATTGGTACAGGTTATTGACTATAAGTCAACAGAACTCAAGGCAATAAACAATATAAAAATGACACAAACTGAAGAAACATTAAAAAATGTAGAAATAGACCAGATCAAAGAAAATTTGAAACCTATTTCTCTGAATGCTTTCTAAATTAATAGATGTCTTCTAAATCTAGAGGAAATGCATTCATTTTTAACAAATCAAAATATTCTAAGGAGTTTTTATTAAATACCTACAAGATGTTTCGAACCCTTCCAACCCCAAACTCATAGTTTACAAAATGCCTTCCTTCATGTCTAAGCCCAACCTTTATCATCATCTTCACTGAACTTCAATTACTAAGAACACACTAATGTATGTACGCTTGAAGCATCCCTAGAAAGATTCACTGAGCTGGAAGACTGAAAGACATAGCCCTGAGTGTCACGTGGTACAGTCCTGTGGCTGGAAGTCCTCAACTGATTAAAAAGACAGCCAAAATACATACAGCCACTTACATCCTGGACTGCCTTGGATCTGAATCACTTACTAAAGCCGATCTTGTTTTAGTTCATCTAACAAGATGTGTGAATAATATTCCTAACAGGTATTTTAAGTTCTTATTTGGAGTATAAATTTTGCCTGTCACTCCTCAGCCTAGGCATTGACATATATACGCATGCACAGATTTTCAGATAAGTGTTTTATTTGTCTTGACTATTGGTGAAGGCAATACCAATTTCATTGATGATATTCCCTTTGTGTGCCAAGGGAAGAAACTGTGCCAATCAGGATTTCTGTGTGTGCTAAATAAAATTGATAATATGAACACAATTATGGAAGACAGATGACATATATCAAAATATCATAGTGACAGTAACCAAATGATATGTAGAAGCTCTGGGAACTTGAAACCACTCATTCTCTGCTAATAGATTTTTGAATTATTATATGCACCTGCTTAAAAAATAATTTCAGATTAACGGCAACTGGGACTACATTCATAACTCCTAAATTTAATTTGTACCACCTGAAGTTACTAGTCAAGCAGTTGAATTAAATTTAAAACTTGTGGTGTTGTTCTTTAAATATATTTGCATGAGAAGAAAAGAGTCAGTAAATAGAGAATGTATAAAAATGGCTTTTAATAGGGAAAGAGAAATCAAGAAGGAAGGGTGAAAAAAGAAAAGAAAGAGGGAAGAATTGGGGACAGGGAGAGATAATCTTGTGGGCCACACATTTCATAGTGGAAAAAAATTAGGAAGAAGACTATTCCTATATTTAACAAAATTATACTAAGCAAAATAATTCTGTCAATAATTTTAATAACCATTTTGTTCAGCTAAATTAGATGAGGAGTTTCTTATGTGTGAAATGGTAACATATAGTAGAAACAATAACACTTAGCCACATGTAACATGATATCATCTGCCTGTAATTAACCCTTCCAGAATATTAGTCTAGAGAGAAGAAACTGTACATTTTTCTAATAAGTTGAGAAAAATTTTCTAGCAATTATTACATTTGAATAGTTCTAGAGATAAATATTTGTAAAGCTCAACAGACAACTAAAAATGAAAATAGTAACAATTATAAAAAACATAGCAAAACTGGAAGCTATGAATAAAACCATAGTGTATATATTTCAAAAATACCCAGTTAGAGTGCTGCTCCTGGCATATACCCAAAAAAATGTTTCACCATACTATAAGGACATGTGATCCACTAAGTTCATAGCAGTTTTATTTGTAATAACCAGAAACTGGAAACAACCCAGATGTCCCTTAACCAAAGAATGACACAGAAGCTACTAAAAACATAGTCGTCATGAATTTTGTAAACAAATGGATGGATCTAGAAAATATCATCCTGACTGAGGTAACCCAGACCAAAAAGGACATGCATAGTATGTACTCACTGATTAATAGCTATTAGCCATAGAGAATAAACATGATTGTCAAGGACCACCAGCCTTGGCTTGTAGAGGGGTTCTGAGAAAAGGGTGTCTGGGAGCAGGGAAAAGAGTGACTCAAAGTCACATAGTGGATCCAAGCGGTGTTCTGCTTGATACAGCTTTTCCAGTCAGCTTCTCTCTATGCACTGCTTTCTCTCCATGGAGCCCTTTGTCTATAGTCTACTTGCTTGTTATTCTAAGAGATCTCTCTGTCCATGTCCTGGTTGCTTGTTATTCTTGAGAGAACTGAGACAAGCTAACTCCAGGACATGCTTCAAACTGTCAGGTCAGGAGACTAGACCTAAATTTCTGTTTCCTAGAACTGGCAAGTATATGCATTTCCTCCATGTCTGAGCCTAATCTTGCTCTGTCAGAGGCTGGCCCTGAACTCTGGAATTGATCTATTTTTGTATGCATAAACAAAACTTAGCTGGTTAGATCTCCTGGATCACTACTCCCTAAATCTCTTTATTTCCTTCCTTAGTAATTTTCTAACAAGTTGGCTCACAACACAGCTATGTTTATTCCTTTAGATTCATGAAACCCTTCATATAATTCATACTGCATCCTTATTTTTGTATAATTGAGAAATTATATATTTTTGAATTCATGTATTTAGGGCTCTTGCCCACAGCCCTAAGAGCTGTCCTAGAGGTCACAGTGTTTACCATTTTGCTGAGACATACCCACACCCTCGACTCCTGGTCATGCTGTTTCTAATCATCTTGGAGTCATTAACAGGGAGGACATTCATTAAAAGGAAGGAGCCGTCCACTGCTAGCACTGGTTCCAACAAATATGTATATTATTACAAAGCAAGCCTTGCATACATAGCAGCCATTAACAATTGTGGAGCTCACTCTGGGGCCTACACTGGTGGGTCCAAGTGGCCCATTTCACTCTGTCCCCACCAAACTATGCCACCATGTTACATAACACACCCAACAGACCCAAAAAAGGATACGTTACACAAGAAAGAAGGCCCAAGCAAGGTTGATTGAATCTCATTTAGAAGGGTGAACAAAATAGTCATTGGAGGTAGAGAGAGGGATGGGCCTATTTGCAAGAGGGAATAGTAAGGTTAATGGGGGACAGGATCAGGTATAGGAAGAGGCAGAGAGAATGCATGGAAATCTGTAGCTGTATGAGGATGTTTGGGGAATCTCTAGGAAATCACAGAGACTTGGCATTATGGAAGCCACCAGGAGTCAATTCAGGTGACCTTAGCAGAGATGCCTAACAGTGGGAGCATGGAACATGAAAATGCCACCTCTTGCCAGGTTGGACTCCTGTGGAGGGATAAAGACACGATCCTACCCTCAAATCTTACAATCAAAAATTTGTCCTGTATTAAAAAAAAGAAAAAAAAATGTAACAACCAACATCCAACTTGAAACGTATCACATGTACATGTACCAGTCCCCAAACACTATTAATGATAATCTGTTACACTTGCAGATAGGAGCCTAGTATAATTGTCCTCTGAAAGGCTAAAACCCAGCATCTCACTCAGACAGATGCAGATATCCAGAGTCAAACATTGGACTGGTGTCTGGAACCCTCATCGAAGAGTTGGGGAGAATCCCACAGGAAGACCAACAAAGTCAACTAACCTGGACCCTCGGGGCTTTCAGACTTTGAGCCACCAACCAGAGCTTACGCTGTCTGGAATGAGGCATAGGCACATATGTAGCAGATGTGAAGCTCGCTCTCCATGTGGGTCTACCAACAATGGGAGTGGAGGCTCTACCCTAAAGTATGACCGTGGAATCCAATCCCCAACAGGCTACCTTGTCTGGACTCACTGGTTGAGAATGTGTCTAACTCTGCAGTGCTTTGATGTGCCAGGGTTGGGGGTATCTAGTAAAGTCTCATCCTCTCAGAGGAGAAGAAGAGGATAAATTGGATGAGAGACTCTCAAAGGGTGACTGGGAGAGGCACAGCATTTGGGATTTAAATAAATTAAATTAAATTAAATTACACCAGAATTTGAAATTCACAGATATGGGAATAAAATCACAGACAACAGAATCTCACTATATGGGTGTGGTGAGTGATAAAGTCACTCACTTACAAGGTGATTTAAATGTAGAATACATAGGAGCCACAATATCTGAAGACGGGTTTTGAAGTATCATTTCCTTGGTGAGACATAGCTATTGCAATCAGGATCGCAGAGCAGGAGTAGATGACATCACTGTGTTTGAATAGGAATAGACTCTATGGTTGGGCATAAAGGGAGGATTCAAGGATCCTTTAATGCCAACTATTAGCTGTTGATAGGTCCAGAGGAAGGGGACTCACGGCCTTCCTTCATGTACACACTAATGGCTTTGTCCTGCTCTAGGGAATATTTCCATTCCACTGCTCAGATTGTCCTGGTTAAACTAAGTGGGTCCTAAAACCAAACCGAAATTCTGAATCAGGAACAAAGGATTGATATTACATAAAAATAAGAGTAAGCCTTTTAGGAATGAACAGCAAATAAATGAGGGTGTGGGAGAGAGAAATCAGAATATAAGTGTATATAATTATCAAAGAACACAATAAAAAAAGATATAAGTAGTCTTGACTGAGATTTAGAAATTGCCAAATACAAACAGTATGAGTGTGAAAGCTTATGTTACACGGAAGAGAATTTTATGTGTCTCCTTCATTTGATTATGAACTCCTAAGGTATCCAGTCACATTTTATTCTGTAAGTGTCTATGGAAATCTTTTAGTTGAGAATAGCGTTTAAGTTGACAGACTAAACAAAGTTGATTTTCCTTCATGCTGTACTTGAGCATCATTCATAAAGACCTGAACACAGCAGAAAGAATCACTCTCAAGGAACAAAGAAATCCCTTCCTGATCGCACACATCCTGAAGTAGGAGCTTCTGCTTATTCCAAGTCAGCTTCTCTGCCAGCCTGTCTTCATGATCTAACTGCATTTTAGAGCTATAAAGTCCACAAAGTGGTGAGTCAATAATGTCTTAATCAGACTCTCCCAGTTTCTCTCTCTCTCTCTCTCTCTCTCTCTCTCTCTCTCTCTCTCTCTCTCTCTCTCTCTCTCTCTCATTCCTTCCCTTCGTCATTCGTTCCAGAGATCATATGTAGATTGTATTCAACCCCCTTTTGCTTCAATTTCTCGACAGTGCATGTTTTCCACAGATAGTATTTTACAAAGTAGTAACTCACCAACATCTGTGATAGATAATGCAATAAAGTTTTTCGTTCTAGCCTTATAGGGAACTTTTTGTATATAGCATACTCTAGTACCCTCTTTACAAAAATAAAAATGATATTATCCACAATTGGAGTAAAGACAATTCACACAATTTAAATCAACCTCAGCAAAATAAACTACCTGACAAATGCTTGCTCTTAAAAGTCATTGGATTATCTAATGCACAGAAGTAAACAGAGATTACTGTCAGTTCAAATATATATTTTGTTATGCTTCAGTGTTCTGTCTCTGTTATGGTAATATCTGTTGTCCATGTTTCACTGCAGTATTCAGTAAGGATAGTATATCAAAAAAAGGATAGCATGGAAGAGCGAGATGTCTAATTAATGTGGGAAGTATGGTAGTCCTTGTGCTAACAGATAAGCATAATGGGAAATAGGAATGTTAAACACACAGGAATGTCCTTCCAAGGAGAGTCTTCTACAACTTGTTTTCTACCTATAAGGCTGGGATTTGACATAGTTTATGCCATTGTGACCTTTGTGCTATCTATGTGCTTGAGATCACACTGCCCCCCCCCCCACTTAGACCCCTAGTCCCTTACCACGAGCTTGTTTTTCTCAGTCACCCTATAGCATCTACCTTTATGAAGTATGTCCCATGCACTTTAGAGAGTAGATATAGTCAAGACTTAAGTTTTGTTGCTTAAACAGGATTGAGTTAATTAACACCAAAAAAAAAAATGTTTGTTTGATTTTTTTAAACCAAATTATACCATGCTACATATACCTAAAATAAAGAACTCATGGTCAGACTTTCTACGTTTGAATCAGCACAGGTTACTTAGTTATATGTTGAACTGAACTACCATCTTCACTTCTGTGAATCATTACTGGCCATGGTAGTCACAGAGCCCCGCCACCCCCATACTATAGTTCCTTTTGGTCACAGCAGACAATAAAATTATAGTCCAGGCACATTGTTGTTGCTTTTTATGTCCTTATTTGACTGAGGCATCACGAACCTGAACGAGGGCAAAAGGATAGAGGAATCAACTCCTATTCACATTCTATTTACTCAAAGTCTCTATGATTGACTTCTTTACTGAATGTACACAGGTTTCTTGATTGAATTCTTCATTGTCATACTATAACATACTATAACATACATAACATACTATAACATTGCACATATAACATTGTCTGTTTGGTGAGGGAAACCACAGTGTTCTTATTCCCTTGGCAGCCTCTCCCTACATAGCCTAGGCCAGCCTCAGTTTCTGTCCTCACATTTGGGTTGCATAGGATGACATATGTCCTATGCACCCCATGCCCAAGTGCGTTTGCCTCTCCTAAATTGTCTTTTCTGCCCCAAGAGAGCTCTTAGTTGCATAATCCCCACAGTAGAAAAAAATAAAGTGCTTTAAATATTAACCAGCAAAAGCAATTCTACAGTAAAATCTACTCTAGAAAATATTATGTTAAGAAGAGTTTTTAAGATAATCTAGAAAAATAGCAACTGCATTCCTAAGGAGAACATGTTTTGCCCATGTGGCTAATGTTGAAGTTAAGGCTCACAATTATGGGAGGTCTTGTGCCAATACTACAGGACAATTAGGCTTGGCAGTAGGTAGCAGCCTGTTTGCTTCTCAGAAAGTAATCTCCCAACATGGTTATAAAATCTTAACTACTGCTTATTCTTTCTGTACACCTGTTTATGGTTAGGATTAAATTATATTTCAGTAATGCTCATTGAATGGGTCTCTAAGGCTTTTTTATTACCAACTATAAAATGTAGAAAATTACAGTTTACTATAATGTTTTACTTAGTAGATATATATTAACTCTTTTCCCACAAGAAGAAATAGCAAATGAAAAAAAAAGTCAAATAAATAATTAAGATTTACCTATACAAAACAGGACTTTCCTTTAGTAAAGACTACAAACGATGCATTTTTTTTTACATGCATGCCTCTGTCCATTTATAAGGTGGTTTCTCCTAAATGCAAATATCTTGGGGGAATTAAGTGATGATTCAGAAGTAAATAACTGTTCCTTCCTAAATTCCAAGAACTGGTTCTTTCTTCTGAAAGATTTACTTAATCTTTCAACATTCCTTTATAGATTTAACATATTATTTCAAGTTTATCACCTGATTTTTAAATATTATTCATTACTTACTTAAATGATTTACCAAAAGGATGCAAAACTACATATTTGTCCTAAATATTAATAAAATAAAAATTATCCAGAATGATATGAAATGAACCCAATCATGTGTTCTTTATAATAGCAATTGAAAGGATCTAGTGGCCATCTGATTACCAATATTATGATAAAAATATAATTTCAAGAAACACAGAGGCCCTTGAAGAACTCAGTGGAATAGTGTCTCCTGGAAATGACAGGACCAAGCATTTATGAACTCACAGTAGTGACTGCCAGCACAAATTCAAGCAGTGCAACATTTCAGCATGGATGTAGAGGAGTTCACAGTGCTCCCGTGTCCACTACTAAAGGACTATGGAGAGTCCATGACTTGGTTAAAGTGGGTTGACCATGTTCTAGTGAATGGCCACCAAGGTAGGTTGGTCTTACTCTAGTGAATGGCCTCCTATTTGTGAGTATGTGGGTGACACAAAATCGGTTTCTTAGGCTATGAGAAAGAAAGAGTACATGAAGTTGGAAGGAAACAAGAGGAGCAGCTGTGGATTAGAGAAGAATTAGAGGGAGAAATAGAGAGCTTGTAATCAAAATAAATTGTATGCCAGTGTGAAATTCTCAGGATTGATCAAAATTATGATTTTTTAAAAATGAATATAAATAATATGGACAGAATATACAAAGGTTGTCATGGATTTGCATGGAATTATAGTAAAGATTCAGGATGAGAAACAAGGATATAGCTTCACACCCTTAGCAGAGGGTAAGCAGGGCTGCCAACTGCAATATATAGAATTTGGGATGTCATGCGCAGGTATATAAATGTGATTCAGCGTTATAGGAAAATAGCTGGTTAGTAAAGTGATTTGGCATGAAGTTACCATGTAAAACAACACTTCTACACTGAAGAATATAGTGAAGGTAATGCAATAGAAACACTCTTACCCTAGAATTTTCGTGCAAATCGAAATGACAACATCATTCATAACCTAAAAGTAAAACAACACTGAAACCTAGCAGTAAGGAGAGTTAAATGAAATGTGCTAGACACTAAACATGGGAATCTGTATTTGGTCATGAGAAGCTATGGAGTCCTGATGACTCAGTCTACAGGACAAATCAACCATTGTTTGTCTACAATTGTTCTGGAGGAAGTACTAATAAGAATCCATTCTAGAACCACAGGGATGTAGCTTTGGCTTCCATTACTTTGCAGGAAAATAAAAATGTTTCAGTATTCATTGTGATAATGGAGGAACAACTGAATTATACACTTTTAAAATAGACACACTCATCAGAATGACTAAGACCAAAATTTCAAGTGACATCACATGCTGGCAAGGATGTAGAGCAAGAGGAACACTCTCCAATTGCTGATGGATGTGGTAACTTATACAACTACTTTGGAAACCAATTTGGTGGTTTCTCAGAAAACTAGGAATACCTCAAAAACCAGTTACATCCATCTAGGGCATATACCTAAAAAATGCCCCACTATATACAGGGACACTTTTTTTAAACCACGTTTACAACAGCTTTATTCATAGTAGTCAGAAGTTGGAAACAACCTAGATGTCCCTCAACTGAAGAATGGATAAAGGAAATGTTGTTCACACAATGAGATACTACTCCGCTATTTAAAACAAGGACGTCATGAATTCTGTAGGCAAAGAGATGGACCTTGAGAGTATCATTTTGAGTGAAGTAGCCAAGAGCAAGAAAGACGTGTGTTGTATGGACTCACTTAAAACTGAATATTAGCCATAAACTTTAGAACAACCACGCTACAGTTCACAGATTCAAAGAAACTGGGTAATAGAATGTCCTATGGAAGGATGCTTGAATCTCACTCAGAAGGGGACACTAAATAATCATCGAAGGTCGATGTAGAAAGGGAATCTTGGTATTGGAAGGGTGTGAGAGGTGGTAATGGGGATGAGGATCAGGTGTGAGGAGAAGGACAGTGGTTGAAGGCTAGAATTGAAAATGAAAATCAACATGGGCTATTTCCTCAGACCTGCTAGGGGCCTGGGACAAGGGAGGATATGAGAATGACCCTATTTGCTATTCATATAGGGGCTTGATCTAACCCCCCTAACACATTTAGAGAAAATGTGCAGTGTGACCTTCATGTGGGTCTCTAAAAAGTGGGGCTGTCCAGGTCTCTGTTTCCTGACATTGGATACCCTTTCCCCTACCTGGACTATTGGTTGGGCCTCAGTGGGAGAGGATGTGTCTATTCCAGGATGGGACTAGCTATTCCAGGGTAGGGTGTGTAACCATGGGATGGTCACCTTCTCTGAGAAGAAGGGGAAGAAATGTAGGGATTCGTAAAGGTGTGACTGTGAAGAGAGGAGGGAGGGGCTGTGAATCAGATGTAAAGTGAGTAAATAAATGAAAAAAAATTAAAATGACAGACATCTACCATACCAATCATATCTAAATGTATGTTTTAAAACATTTTTTAATTCCTGTATCATCCTCAGGAAAGAGCACGACTTTAGTTGATATAGCAATATTTTTCACTATTAAACACCTCTATTACTAGATTTATGTTTTGGTCAGAGGTATGTTAAAATATTTCATAAAGACTTATGCCATTTTTACTTATAATTTTAAACTGAGACTGTATAGTAACTTTGTACATTTCTCAACACATTAAGACACCATTATCAAGAAAACAAATCTTTTAATAAGTTTTGTTTTAATTTTATTGACAGGCATATTTTCCTTTTTGAGTGCCAACATATTTTTTAATCAAGCATAGGTATTTATGTAGTGTCCTCAATTGATGTCCAGTTTTTCAGCTTTGTATTGTAAGAGTTGGTTAAAAAGAGGTTAGATAAACTGCTGATATTTTCCAAGTAATTCTTTCACTTAAATTCTATAAGAGCTAATTCAAGCATTGGTATTATACTGATGTCTCAGGGCTGAACTGTCAGATAATAAGTACCCTTATTAAAAAGACTTGGTGATATAAGTGAAGTATAAGTGCATGAAACAGAAAAGTAGTAAAATTAAGAGGTAAATCAAGCACTCTTGACTTAAAGATGAGGACTAATTATTCCATAAAGCCAATTTTCTAACTTCATGCTGGGAGGAAAGGGAAAGAAAGACTCTAAAACTTACTCACTGAAACCAGATATTTGAATGACTTCAACTATACATTCTGTGAGATTCTGACAAAATAAAATTTCGGAGTACCTTGCAGGACACAAATCTGTGCATATGATTTTATGCACGGTAACATTCTCTCCTGGGACACATAAAGCAGTTTACCGATTTCTGAAGCAGTCACTGTGATATTGTACCATGGTGTTTCTTCTCTATCCAGTACTTTTGATGTCTTAATGGTTCCAGTATTTGCATCAATATTGAAAATTCTCTCCTCTTCAGTACTGTGGTTGATGAAATACCTGAAAGTAAGAAAACAGAAGCCTTCTTTGTAAGTGATGTTCACTAAGAACAATATAACACAATAAAAGGAGTTATTAAATCAAGTGAATTAAAATCTAACTATATATTTGTGTCTATATTTGACTTAAAAGTCTTTAACAACTACATTTTATCAAACCTATAACAGTTCTTTAATAGTTGAAAAACATTTCAAAAATACTGCAGAAAAAAATAACAAATTCTGTGAATTTTTGGGTTGTGAGACAAAAGGCTTAGCAGTTAAGAGAAAATCCTCCTCTCACAGTTAACCTAGGATCACTTTCTCTTTTTTTGTTATTTTTTCTATTGGATATTTTATTTATTTACAATACAGATGTTATCCCCTTCCCCCATTTCCCTTCCCTAGAATTCCCTATCCCATCTCCCCTCCTCCTTTTTGCTTTTATACCATTTTGATTACATGCAAGTGTTAAGGTCAGTTCTAGGTTGAGGAACTAGCAGTACAATAGATGCAAATAGTCAAGGAACAAGCAAGACAATAAACACAAATAGTCAAAGAAAAAGGCAAGGCATTAAACCCAATTACATCTCGTGATCACTGTTTCTAAGGGCTTATCAGGATGACCGAAGTATTTGAGCCTACTTCCCTGTCCTAGCCCAAGGTCATTTTCATGTCTGAAGCCTACTTCCAGGATCAATTTCAAACACCCGTATCATGTGGCTGTCAACTGGTTTTATCCAGTTATCATTGTAGCACATAAGAACCATGTTCCAGTTGATGACCCAGACCCATTAATGTATAGTCAGCACAAAGTCGTCTTTCTGTTCTTATATATATATATCACGAAGTGAAATGGATGGCTTGAGAATCGGGGAGGAGTTAAAATGGGGCAATGAACAAAGCAGATTATAGACACGTAAGAAATATTGAAATGATTAATAAAATTGTATTAAAATGAGTTTTCATCTCATACAGACAATGAGAAGAATTTTAAATGACTGAAGAAACGCTTTAAGACATCAAGCAGTCTTAACTCAAAGATGGGTACTATTCATTCTAAGGGCAATTTTCTAATTTCATTCTAGGATTAAAGCAACATAACTATAAAGGTTACTCAATTACATTAGTACATTAGTACACTGATGCTCTCTTGTTACCTGAGCATGTGTTCTGTGTCGTGTTATGCTGCTCAACTGATAAACCGACTTATTGAGATGGATTAAAGAGTGAAAGATTGACTCATTATAACTATGGTGTCAGGCAGATAGATGTAGAGAGTAAAAGGAAGGACAAAACATGGTGTGAATTCAGAGTATGCTTTCTAAGCTGGAAATGTAGACTAAAAGTAAATCACCCTAAATTCAATACATTGGGAGTGTAGCACCCAATATGAAAGGAAATTGAAAGAGAAAAAAAACTAGGAGTACAGAGGAGACATAAATAGCTTTTAGAGATGGAGAGCAGGTGGTAGAAAAATCCCAATGAGTGTGAAACTAAATGTGAGGGTGGCCAAGAACCAAGACTACAGAGTCCCAAGCAAATTCGGACATTGACAAAGAAATGAACACAAACAGCCAATAATCATATGGATAAGTATGTAACCTCCTTAGCTATCAGTGAGATGCAATGTAAAACTACCATGAGATTCTATCCCTGCCACACACACCCCCACCCCCGCCACAGTTGAATGACAATCACTAAAAAGTAAAAATAAATGCTGTTAAGTTTTCAGGGAAACCAGAAGTCTTTGTACACTGATACTGTGAATCTAAAATAGCCCAGTCACTGTGAACAGTTACTATGAAGATCTCACAAGAAACTAAAACTATCTATATCACTTTTGGGATTACACTGGGAGACTTGTTCCATAAACCATGGAAGTACTTGCACAAAATATTTATTGCAGCACTATTTATAGTAGTCATGTTAGGGAATTAGTTCAGATGTTTGTCAATAATGACTAGATAAGTCAAATGTGGAATATATACAAATAGAATTTCATCCAACAATACTGAAAAAAATTATGTTGCTTTCATGAGAATGGCTGAAACTAGATATTGCACACATATGGGTATAATCTACTTTAAACCACACACTCATACGCATGTGCACATGGTAAATGGAGAGTGATGATGACCATAATGTAGAAGCAAGATTGGCTGAGAAACAATATGGAGCTTTAGGAAGAGAGAGAGGAAAGTATAGGAGGTGAATATGGTCAATGTATAGGAAATTCCAGAATGTGAATGTACTTATGAAACCCATCACCATGTAAAATGAACACAAGCCAATAATTATTATAAACATAAGCAACTTATAGTACATTGTAACCCTGCTACTCCTACATTTGTACCTATTACATGTGAAATAACCATGAAAATAGTACATCCACATATGTAAAATCTTCAGTATCCATGTGACTGCATTAGGAAATGGCTAAGAAATTAATGGAATACAACTCTGGGTGTGCATATCAGGATATCTCATGAGAAAGTTAGACAATGAACCTAATTGTCCAATCTGATCTAATCTAATCAGTGCAATAATGCTTTGATGGACTCATAATTCCATTAATGGGAAGTGGAGAAAAGTGGAAGGTGGAAATAAGTTAGAGGAAGTAGTTCACAGGCAGGAGTTTGAGACTTATCTGCCCGGGACATTGTTTGATGCTCAAAAGGAGGTTCCTCTGATTCAGGATTCCGCCATATGGCTCTCCACTTCATAGTGGGTTGAGAACATTGGGCGTAATTACAAATGGGTGAATCCTTTTAAAAATGTGAAACCAAAGACACAATTCTTTCATATTCCTTTTCTGTATGGTAAATACTTGATTATCAATGAAAATAAAACTATTGAAAGATGCTTGAAATATTTAACCATTAGTAAAGTGAGGTATTCATACTCTTCTAGACTTAGACTATATGAAGTACAATGAACTTGGAGCTAATTGCTAATTGCCCAGTAGTCCATAAAAATATTCTAATTGGACGAGTTGCCAATGTAATTCAATTACAATGTTGGCTAATTTATCACTAGCAGGTACGTGCTTCTATTTGCACCTTTCCTAGCAAGAAATCTTCTGGAAGACTTTATTTTCTTACACAGAATTATGAGTTATGATGATGTATTTTTACAACTTCCTATTATATTTTAAACACTGTGAAAATAAAAGAACTTCAATTTATCAAAATAAGATGTACATTTATTATTCAAATTAGATTTCACTTATCAACAGAAAGATAAGCTATGACTATAATAAACAGTCGATATCAATAATGACTGCCTTTAATCAAGTACTTTTTTTCAACAAATGTTACTTTTTACAACTCATTGAGTTCTTCATTGGCCACTCAATTTTCCTGGGATATTATAGGCATAGGGTAATAGTAATTATGTTCATGCTCAAGAATATTAGAAAGATTGTTCTTCATTTCAATCACACATCTCATTCCTCACAGGTACTTTCTGTATTCATTATATTCTCTCTCTTTCAATAAAAAATTAATTTCTAGTATGTGTCAAAAATATATTTCTATTTGCTCTAAAAGTATTAGTTAGAATATTGTTTGTTTCTCT
This sequence comes from Mastomys natalensis, assembly GCA_021653895.1. Taxonomy (NCBI): domain Eukaryota; kingdom Metazoa; phylum Chordata; class Mammalia; order Rodentia; family Muridae; genus Mastomys; species Mastomys natalensis. The sequence goes on from JAJTUV010000818.1 coordinate 131,868, forward strand.
GTTACTATCTTTTATATATTTGTAAATATAGCATGTATGTGGTAAAGAAAATTCATTGAGAATTCTTTGTGGTAGATGCTTTGTAAGGTAAATTGAATAATTTATTCAATTATTATGAATAATAGTTGAATAAAATTTAGTAGATGCATTAACCATACAAATATCCAGAAAATAATCATTCTAAGTAAATATTCCAAAAGCAACACTTGTCATATGGTACATCAGGTATTATACTTCAGTGACTAATGAAATACCAAGCAAACAAAGCATAGATTATGTTACACAGAATATATATTATATACTAGATGCTTATATTAGCTTGAAAGGTGTCTGTATTGTTATCCAAGAAAGAACTGGGTGGCAATAGTGTTTAATCTCCATAATTGAATGATTGAGGTCCCAATATTTAGCACATGTATCTAAAGATGATGTTCACCAATGAAAACCCAGAGAAGCTACTCTAGTCAACTTTGGGCCTCTTAAATCTCAAGAGTCATATATATGTGACGTTATCAACTAAAGCTTTAATCTGTGTGGTTTTAGTAGCAATAGGTCATCAATACTAATAAAACACAAGATAAAGGCAATGAACTCTAGTTTTAAACAAGGGACTACCTTCTCTATATATCTTCATGTTTTATTAAATTATTCTGGTGGAATATCACCATTATATTTAGAGCTTCTAGTACTATATTGATTAGGGAATAGTTAAAATTGAACTAAAAGAACAACATAAATTTGTCTATATTGTCAGTAAACTAAATTTTACATAAATTTGTCAGTTGAAAAACGAAACACTAGGAAATCCATCTTTTAAATTTATTAGTTGCTACTTTGTCTTTCCTATAAAAATTACAGGGCAAATATTCAATCTATTAATTCAGTTTATTCCTTTCCAGTTAGCTTCTTTAGTGTTGCAAATGTGACCATGTCATTATCGTGAAATCTCACTTTCCCATGAGTTTTTAACATCTACAGTTATTGGAACATGCTTCATTTGTATTCGATCATAAACCATGAGATCATTATAGGAGAGTGTAAGAAGGTCAACATTCCAGGAATGATTCAGGAAACATTGTTGCAGCATAGATCTACCCAGGTTGTAACAAATCTCAGAACAAGGTATGCAACTTTTACATTTTCAGCCACTATTTAAAAAATAACATGTCACCCTCTGCAAACTTATTTTCAAATTGGCTAACAGTTCAAAATATAATAATGATTACATTCTGTACATTTAGCAAATGCATTGTGTCATCAGGATCATGTAAAAATTGATTGATACTTTCTGCTCTCTTAAAATAATTCAAGCAAAAAAGTTTGTTTCCTAATATATGTGTAGAAAAATTCAGATTATTAAATCACAGTTAAAGAGTAAAGTTACAGACATATGACAATTTACATAAATTTAGCCAATAATGAGAACACCAATAATATTCCATTTTATTTACTAAATATTTATTTCATTTTATTACTTTTTTATATTGAAAGACTTAATTATATGAAAAATTTTATTCTTCAGATAGCAAGACTAAATGACAGGACACTGTCATCCCCATACCACCATCTCTGTGTATATATCCAAGTATACAACAGACTCCAGTTAGAGCCATGGACCATTGGCTTTCTGGTCTCCTGAAACATTCCTGCTTCCTTAACAATTGAAACACGAGTTTCAAACAGACATTTGTTTTCATTTCATAGTTGAAATACACGAAAGACACTGTGTGGTGTATGAAAAATTATTCTCACTCTTCATCGCAAATCTAACATTTTACAGTGCTTTGTCAAATGTGTTTTTTTTAAATGCCTTTTACAATGTAAATTCTAAACATTAGCAGACTTTTTCACAGATTTACAAATGTTTGGGGAATAATAACAACCAAAAAAGTGTTTGGTTGACATTTCTTAGGTCCTATCCTTGAAACAGGATCTTCTATGTCCCAGTATGTCAAGTTGCTCAATTTCATCTCTAATAAGTCAGGAAATAAATGTAGGTTGTTAAACTAACAGTGGTTTGGTGCTTATAAGCTGACAGCCTCTAATTTTATGTATATTTTAACAAAAGGTGATGAATGTATTTCTGAAAATTGTCTGTTATTTTGATTTAAACAAACAAATAAAAACAGAAGACAAAACAAAGCAAAAAGCCTTGATATGATTTATTATAAAAAATGTGAGTAATCTGTTGAAAAAAAAGTTTGCCATAAGAATAAAATCAAGCAAATTTTCACAAATTCCTGTAAGGTTGTAAATCTTTGTTACTATCAGTTCTACAAATGAGAAACTAATTGCATTTCCTGGCACATGGCAAGGTGCAGTAGGTTTCCTTAATTACTACAAACATTTGATCCCTTGGAAAGAAAGACTTAAGGGGTTTGTTTTTAATATCGTTATTGTTTTCTCTTTTTATTTTCATTGTTTGCACCTTGAATCCTATGTGAATGACACATTTTTATTAAAATCGACTACAAATGTTATGTAAATTATACACCAGAACAACAGCTTTAAAGTTTCTAATTATTTCAAGGCAACTGAAGTAAAATCCTTTTACTTTTTGAATCAAAACAAAACATAAAATAATGGTTATGCTAATAAACCTATTAGCATTTGAAGACAATGTATCAATCATCTCTTAAGAGCAACATCTAATGTTGTGAATGTTCAGTTCACTTTCCAATAACAAGATGTAATCACAATTAGAAATATCACAGAGCAATAAATTATTCAAAGAGCTAGTTACCTTTTTTCTGATTGATGGGTGAATGTGGGCACATTCACATGACTATGCCACACTTGACTTACAAAGACTAACACTATATTCCAGATATGTCTTTTAAGCTTCTTTTTTATGATTGCCGTTCCTATAACTGTTCGCTTATATTCAGTTGTATCAGTTTCCCAGTTTTAGTTTATGTGTATTTGGTACCAGAGAACTCTTTGTGATCTGGTTCTGTTATTGACTACAGCTGGACAACTTGAACTCTTTCTGTGTTTCTTTCATTCAGTGTCCCCAGTGTCTAGACACATCTATCCATCAAAATGCATAGTTATAGATATGGTCTAAGCTTGGAAGACTGGAACTCTCTTAGTGCAAGAGACGACATCCCAGAAGTAGAATCAATTAGCTCCTTTTTGAACATCTGAGGAGATGTATTGCTAGTCATAAAGCATGGCAGGCTTCCCTACAACCCAGACCCTCTAGATCCTCATATAGAACCAAGAGAAAAAAATGGGCACTGTTTAGAAGCCAGTCAGCCAAATGGCAATTATGTCTTTGTTACGACAGGTGTTTCTCACCATCTTGCAACCATAGCTTTCATTAAAAGGGTTATATGACCACATAGGACCACCTTTTTATGACTACCTGCCATACTAACTGTCTTGTTATGACCACCTTGCACCATGTCTTTATTTCAGGAGGTCATTTGGATTAACCTGGTATGTCAACATTCTGCTCCTGTAACATTACCTATTTGCCTGCCAAATTCCTCATTTGGAACCTCCCTATATCCAAATTATAAAAGCTTTGCCTTCTTCATATCCAAGTCTGACCATCCAAACCCTGTCTTAAGGGAGGCCGCTTTGGCACATGAAGAAAGATGCCTGTTTTAATTTCATTGGCCATGAGGATCTATTTTGGTCCTCTTTCTTCACCCATTTTTGGAATTAATTTTAGATGAACTATTTGTTGAACCTACATATTTATGCACAGAATTTTTTCTTTGTACACATGAATTCTTTAAAATAATGCTGAAATATTAATAGGCATATAAACTAAAATATGGGGTGTCTCTACAAAACTTAATGTAGTGTCATAACTTAAAGGTTGTTGATGAAAGGATGTGGAGTCTTTGTTAGCATTTCTTCTAGGCTTCATCCTACACTTACCTGGCAATAGCCAGGTATGTCTGACTCATTATAAAAGGAGCTGCTTTCTCCCTGCTGACGCTCTTGCTCTCTTATTCTCTTCCCTCTCTGTCCCTATTCTCTCCATTCCCCTCCACCTTCTTTCCCCATATGTCCATGGTCAGCCTCTTCTCTCTCCCTCTCTCCCTCTCTGTCTCTCTTTCTTTCTGTTTCTACTCCCTTAGTTCCTCTCCCCATGCCCTAAACAACCTCTCTTCTATAACATGCATATAGTATAAAGTACATAGTAATAGTATAGTGTAGTATAATATAATATAGTATAGTACAATGCAGAATAGTATAGTAATACAGTATCATGTGGCTGGTACGTCGGGATCGGGGTGTATCAACATTGTCTTTCAACGGCACCCTCTTCCACCTAACCATACCACAACTATACAAAATTTATTCCTGGCTTCCTTTTATTTTTTATAAAATACAACAATCTCTTTTCATTACCATTGTGATCTCTGTTAAATTGTCATTGATTCAGTAAATTATCTCCCACCCACAATGTGATATGAAACTGTAAATTCTGTGGGACACATAGGAAAATAAAGCTTGAAAGTACGAGGGGATTTGTTGGAAGAAATTTTTAAGTGTCAAAATAAGGAGCATGAGAGGAGATCAGGTGCCAAAAAACACCTAAAATTCCTCATATCAAGGTGGGAAAATGTCAGAGATTTAAGTTTTTGTTTCCGTGAATGAGAACTAAACTACAAGAAGGAAACATTATGGGAAAAGCTAGATATGTTTAGGATTTGAAACAAATGGTGGAAAAAATGTTACTAATATTCTGAGTAAAGAAGAGGATTTAGATAGGCATTTGGAACAACAAATTGATGCTCTTTATCCTATTCAAATTATTAGAAGGAGGTACAGAGTTTAAGAGTAAGGAGCCACCTCGAGTGTCATGCCAAATACCACTGGATTCATGTTAGTTCTAACATTTACAGTGGTAGTCATAATTAGGAAAGTTTAAAGATACTTGCAATGTATTTAGCATAATTGTAACACCTCTCTGGATGTTTTAATTTTGCATAGTGAGCTTATGAATTTAAAGGATGCTACTCTGCTGAGCATTGATGCTGCAGATAAAGCTGATTAAATTACTCATAACCTGAAGTCAGTATTTCTATTTTGGTCAAACTTCAAAAATGGCATATATAGCTTGATCATGATATCCCTTTTTATCCTGGGAACACTTTTATTCCTGCCCATCATTCTAAACCTTGTCTTTAACAACATCAACATGTTGGCAGCCAAAGTACATGGCTTGAACCTGAAAATAGACTCCCAGAGTTATTAAATTAACAGGCTGACAAGGCAAGGACAGGTAAGATTCTGCACAGAGCCTTACTAACATGAGACAGAAGTGGATTGCTTTGGATAATGCATATTTCATGACTGGTAAGGAAGGCATTATTGTCAGAAGACCTAAGAAAGGCTCAGTCTTGTTTATGAAATAAAAAAATGGGGAGAGGCAGGGAGCTTTTGGCTGCTTGTTAAGAATCTGACATTGGCTAAGGACAAAGAAATGGGCATCAGGCAGGAATTTGACATTAGGCTAGAACAAAAAAGTAATTTCAGGCAGGAATATAAATTTTAGACTAGAAGAAGAAAGTAGGCTTCAAACATGAAAATGACTTTGGGCTAGGACAGGGAAGTTGGCTCAGATATTTTGGGCATCCTGATAAGCCCTTAGATACAGTGATCACTGGAGTGTTCAGGTAGTTGGGTTTAATGCCTTGCTTGTTGTTCTTTGACTATTTGTGTTTATTGTCTTGCTTGTTCCTTGACTATTTGCATCTATTGTACTGCTAGTTCCTCAACCTAGAACTGACCTTAATACTTGCATATAATTAAAATGGTATAAAAGCAAAAAGGAGGAGGGGGGATGGGATAGAAGGTTTCTAGTGAGGGGGAATGGGGAAAAGGGATGGCACCTGAAATATAAATATATAAAATATTCAAGAAAAAAGAAAAGAAAAAAGAAGAAACTTCCTAAATGCTTAGGTTTTCAAGTATATAAATATAAACAAAGGTGTCCAAGTATATGTGTTTTATTCCTTTTATCTTGTCATTAACAAAACAAAAAACCCTGTTATTATGCAAGAAAATATGAATTATGTTTTATATGTTATTCTAAAATTTTAAAGTATGAAAAGCAATTTTATACTTGGCCTTATGTTAAACCTTTTATTATAACTCTATTGACATCTGTGATATAACTCCTCATGTAAATATTATAAACTTGAGGTTCACAAAGTATAATAAATACCATTCATCTGTTATTAAAGAAACATTGGTCTTTGGCCTTTCAAGTGTAAACTCTGAGTTATTGCTCTGTATTTCCTTGAACATGTTATCATTTGTGTTGCAGCTCTATCAGTGAATTCTACTTTGTACTATGATTATACTATGACCTTACAATTTTGAAAGATTTTATATTTCTTTTACAGAAAAGGATAAATGATAATCTAAGCCACATAATGTGGAATATGAATGAATCTTCAATTGGGGATCAGGGTTATTTCCCAGAGTTTACCTTTTAAATTCTATTCAGATATCTTTTTTTTTTTTTTTTACATTTTTTTTCCTCAATTATATTGTATATTCATTAAACCAATGGGAAAATTAATCTGCTTTCACAACAGGTTTGCGAGGGGAGACATACTGTCTGTCTGCCTACCTCTCTGTCTATCTATCTATCTATCTATCTATCTATCTATCTATCTCTCTATCTATCTATCTCATGTGTGTCTATGTCTGTCTCTGTATGTGTAGGCTGTGGTGTCCATGTTTGTGTGCAAGAATGATCACAAGTGTAGATGTCCATGTGTGTGAGTATACAAGTATGTGTGTGTATGTGGTGTGTGTGTGTGTGTGTGTGTGTGTGTGTGGTAGGTTTGAGGTTGATATGAGGAATCTTTATCACTCTACTCTCTTTTTATTGAGGTAAGCATCTTATTGAACACAAAACTAATGATAAGGCATTGTCTATGTACTGAGTGGCTTTCAGGGATCTTTGTTTTTGGACTATCATGATTATAAGCTACAATTTTTATGAGATGTTTAGATAATATACTCTGATCTTCTTACATAGCAAGCTCTAAATACACTGACTCATTTTCCCAAGTCCTCTATATATTAATAATTTGATCATCTTTAGTCTGCTAATTCATTAAGATAATTACTTATTTGTAATAATTTGAAAACCATTGGAAATAACATATATAACTATACTTTAATTTATTTTAAATTACCTTAAGACATAACCTAAATCTTCAAGTACTTATGAGATCAAGAGTATAGCATACCTTACTAAGCTGTTAGCGCTGTCTGGATCCTGTGCCAAGACAGTGCCAACAGTTGTCCCAATCTTTGCATTTTCATAGACTTCCATGACATAGGAAGGCATAGAAAAGAGTGGTGGTTTCATCTACATCCCCAACGATGATCTTCAGCATGGTGGCATCCTTAAATGGACCCAAGTGGGAGAAGCGGAAATCCAGATGTGTATTTGCTCCTTCAATGTTAAGTGTGTAGGACTTCTTTTTTTCATAGTTCAGTGGCTGCAGAGGAAACATGTTGACAGCCAATGTTAAAACTTCCACATTTTTCAAAGATGTAGTTATTTTCTCATGAAAACCATATGAGATACTTACTTTTCTTTAAAAAAATAGCTATAATATTTTCTCAAATTATGATATTAAAACAGATATAACTGCAACTCAAGGCTTACTCCATAGAGATTTTGCATAGCCTTAAATGGGGTGATAAGTACATACAGAAATAAATTTCATTTGGAAAACCATATTGCTTTTCAGAGACATATTCTAGTCCACTCCATCCTCCACTGTCCAGGAATTATAAAGTGGTTATTCTAAAAATATCTGCTGTTGACTTGTTTAAAATTTGAAATGAGTCTGCCAGTAGTGTGGCACATGCCTTTAAACCCAGCATTTAGGAGGCAGAAGCAGGCTGATCTCTGTGAGTTCAAGGCCAACCTGAATTATAGATCTAGGTCCAGGACAGCAAAGAAAACACAAAGAAACCTTGTTTTCAATAACAAAAACAAAACACAACAAACAAACAAAATATAATGAAATAACTTATTACATTTATCTGGCATTATTTTGTAATTATTTTTGTATTTTAAATTGGGGGTTTTGTGATTTTCTATTGCCTTAAGTTTCTTCTAGAATTGTGCTCTTTATCAGGTAGATCTTTTAAATAAGTTTTCTTCTATTCAGTTTATTTTCTTTTCACTCTATTGTGTGTATTCTTTGTGGTGTAGAAAATATTTAGTTTGCTTTCTTACTTTGTACTTATGGTATTATTTTATCTATCATGTTTCTTATATTCCTTGTTAGATTATAATATTAGGAGCAAATTTTTAATACTAGTCTTTTTCTCTTTGCTTGCTTATACCTGTTTTTGGTTTAACCCATATTAATAAGTTATTAAAATCATTTCGGTTTCTTTTTTTATATTGGATATTTTATTTATTTATATTTCAGATGTCATCACCTTTCCCCATTTCCCCTAGTGGAAACCACCTATCCCATTCCCCCTCTTTCTTTTTGGTTTTATATCATTTTAATTACATGCATGTATTAAGGTCTCTTCTAAGTTGAGTGTCTAGCAATACAATAGATGCAAATAGTCAAGGAACAAGCAAGACAATAAACACAAATAGTCAAAGAACAACAAGCAAGGCATTAAACCCAACTACCTGAACACTCCAGTGATCACCGTTTCTAAGGGCTTATCAGGATGTCCAAAATATCTGAGCCTACTTTCCTGTCCTAGCCCAAAGTCATTTTCATGTTTGAAGCCTATTTCTTTGTTCTAGACTAAAATTTATATTCCTGTCTGAAATTACTTCTTTGTTCTAACCTAATATTTTGGATTCCTACCTAAAATTACTTCTTTGTTCTAGCCTCATGTCAGATTCCTGCCTGAAGCCTACTTCCTTGTCCTTGGCCAATGTCATATTCCTGCCAAACAGCCTATTTCCTTGTGTTTGACCCATGTCAGATTCTTGCCCAGCAGCCCCAAAGGCTCTCCACCTCTCCCCCTTTTTTATTTCATTAACAAGACTAATCCGTTTTAGGTCATTCTGACAAGAATGCCTTCATTTCCCATCAAGGAATATGCATTATTGAAAGCAATGCACTTCTATCTGGTACTCATTATAATTAGAAAGAAGTTTAAAGACACTTGCACTGTATTTGGCACAATTCTAACACTTCTCTGGATGTTTTATTGTTACATAGTGGGCTTATAAATTTCAAGAATGCTTCTCTGCTGAGAATTGAGGCAGTAGGTATATACTGCAGATAAAATTACCCATGGCCTGAGGTCAGTATTCCTATTTTGGTCAAGCTTCAAGAATGGCATATATAGCTTGATCATGCCAGGCTTTTTGTCCTGGAATACTTTTATTCCTACTCATCGTGTTAAAGCTTGTCTTTAAGAACATCAACATGTTGACAGCCGAAGTACATGGCTTGGACCTGAAAATGGACCCCCAAACAGAGTTATTAAATTAACTGTCTGGCAATCCAAAGTTAGGCATTCTTCACAGAGCCTTACCATTTTAAAACAGAAGTGCATTGCTTTGGGTAATGCATATACTATGATAGGTAAGAAAGGCACTCTTGTCATTTCAGTTTCTTAATTTAAATTTTTCCAATAGGTGTTTGTGTTGTTGAAGAGGGAAGCCAGGGTATGATGCATAGGTAAATATTCTATATTTAAAATACACCACCACTTCTACAACTAATACCTACCTTCAATTATACATATATATTTATTAGAATTTACATATATTAAAATATTATAAATGAATATGAATATTAGAAAAATGAATAAATATATATTGAGCATCATGAATATTATTTCATGTGCAGTTATTTCAACCAGTGTTTTGTCCCAAAATGGCCTTCTATTATAATAGGATTCAATATAATAAACAGATATATTTGTAAGTCATATTGATTGTTATGCATAATAATGATGCAATCTGATAAAAATATGCATATGAATAGGTGAATTTATATTTTGAGAAGAACTGAAAGTTTTGAAAATGCTAACCAAGTATATGTTTATATATGCATGTAGGTCTGTTAAACAAATTGCTTTCAGATTTAATTTAATTGCAGAAACTTTGGATAGAGAAGTTAGTACACAGGGTTTGAGATGCTTTCTTTCACTTGAGACCTATTGATGTCTTTCATCCCTATTTAGGCTCCTGATATTAAACTGCCCTGCCTAACATCATAGCCTTTTATTCTTGGTGGTATCCGTTATTGCCATTCCTTTTAGAGGAATGTGAGACCGTAAAGGATAGCTTGGTTTCTGGTAGAACACTGGCTAGAAATAGCCAGAGACACTGCTATAGACGGCATACATTTTGCCATGCTCTCAGACTCCAGGCTCCTGACATGCAGCCAAGACCTCCATTGATCAATGCCATTCAGTCAAGTAGGGCAATACCCTACCAGCCTCTCCACAGGTAGAGGGCATGACTACAGGCCTCAGGGCCTCAAGAGATTTCCATATTAATGAGATACCTAAAGGCCAGAGAGCATAGCCAATTAAGTATTCCTTCACAGACCCTCCTCCTTACAAACAGTATTTAACCAAAGTCCCACCCTGAAGGTAGGGGTGTACAACCAGATTCACTTTCTACAATGACAATAAACCTTTTAAACCCATGGACTTCCTTGTGTCTTTGGGCCAATGTGGAAATTGTGGAGAAGGCCTTTGACTACTGAGCCACTGCTTAATCTCCTCAGAAGACCTCTCTAAGTTCCTGATGCGGAGCTCTGTCAATCAGGCAAGCCAGCCTTGACCCATCCAAGTTGAGGCTTCCCTCCCCTTTGTCTCAAGTCTCAGTTCTTCTGCGGCTCCCAGTGTGTCTGGGGGCCCAAGAACAAAGACCACCGGCCTCCAGGTCAGCCTCCTCAGTCCAGAGACACCCACTGAAAAGCCCTGCCCCTGAGGAACTTCAGGCTGAGATCTCCCCATGCCTGGGCGGGTACCACAGCTTCTGTTCAGCACCACCTGGAGTGAACTCAGTCAAATTCCCAAGCTTATGCTCCCTGGAGCTGCCGGATCCACAACTCTGCCCAACAGAACCCATGCTCGCCCACACGTGAGCTAACCATCCCGCAGAGGGACTATGATATTTTGCTTTACCTGAAAGAACTGTCCAAGTCATTTGGATTACTTAGACTGGACAGGACAGATTTGCCATTTACACCAGCAAACTTAATCTTAACAACTTAACTTAGCAAACTTAACGGTTCTGAATGCTTGGACATTCTATAACAAAGTGCTGGCAGATCAGCAGTCCTATTAGGCCCATATCTAATTTTGCAAGTAGACTCTTTCTGATATTCAGAGATTATGGAGATGGCAACCTTATTTATTTCTATTTGTATGAAGTATTACATCCTTTTTATGAGTCTGTTACTCAGACTTAAACATCTCTTACAGACTCCATGCTTAACTGCTGTCATGATGGAGATAAAGCTTCATCATGTGACTTGGAGGAGTCATGTATGCCTCATTCAACATTGTGAGAATAGGTACCTAAAAGATGTCCTTATGGGGATCTTATAAACACAATCTCCAGTACTACTAATGATTTTTTTTCCATCCATTCTTGATTGCATAAGAAGTTGTCCAGGATAACAAAGATTTTGTTTCAAATCGGAGGCTAGAACTTGGAAAACTCCTAAAGCCAAAGTGACCTGGGCAAAGCTGGTCCATTGGAGACATGTAGCAGCTTTTAAAGCTTTTTAAAAAATCTCAAAAACTCATATTCTCAAAAGTTGAACATATGTAATTCACTTATGTACAGCTAGAATAAAAATCTTCTACATTTAGATTTATATGTTTTTAATGATGGGTTAATTAAATCTGCAGTCTGTAGTCTACTAATTAGAAGTTGTTTTCTTCAGAAAGAACTAAAACTAAAAACAAATCTCTAAAATAATTAATTCTCTCATTCTTTTCTAGATTCTACTTCCTTTAAAAGAAATACGAATGTGACTCTGATTGCATTATAAATCTAACACAAATTATTATAAGGTATCCCAAAACTTGTGAATATTTGCTGCAGCTTGAGGGCCAAACAGGTGCTAGAAAGATGTTCTGTGTTAATGAGCCCTACTTACAGAGGACCACTTTCTGGTTCCCAGTATCCACATGGAAATCCCATCAGTTTGTAACTCTACTTTCAGGGGAGCTGACACCGTTCTGACCACCAACTATACCAGAGATTTACATGGTTTATATATTATGGCACACATATTGAAATATAAAATAAAAATAATTAAAATAAACAATGACAAGCAAGAATTATGGATGGACACCATCCTCTTTACATCTAGACCAGACTACGTATCTAGATATGCCACTGATAGGAAGCAGAAGGCAAGGGGTCTCATATTTGGGTAAGATCACTGTTTATAAAATTATTTGTGAAACTTACTTTATGTTAAACTTTTTGACCAATATTCTTATCATTCTAAAATTTGGGTCATATTGCTCCACTAATAATAAGTCACATAGCTATTCTCACAAGACCAAATTTTAAAACATCCGTCTTCATTCATCCATTGTTACAGAATATTACTCCCTTCGACTCGGTGAAAACAGTGAAGGAAATTTTGCCCACATTTGGTTTATCTTGATGGTACTATCAAGCTGTGTATCAGAGAGAACAGAACAGAAATTTTCTGGCAGATCTATTTCATAAAATAAATGTCACATATCTTAATGCTGCCCAAGTAATGGTAAGGTGCAGGTTGTTTGTATGGACACACGGTTTCATGTTGATGATCATCTAATATAAGTTTAACTACCTCTAGGCAGACAGAACCATCCTAGGACACTTGTTTGCCAGGAACAGCAGATGGATGGATAGGGACCATCTGCAGCCACAAAGGAAGGAGAGAATAATTTCAGGTTGTGTCAGAAATTTAAAAACAGATTAACTACTGTGAATCAGAACGCATTAAGAGTTTCTGTTCTGTATGCTAACTGGTGATACTGAATTGCACCAATATAAAAATTGATAGGAAATATAATTATTTATTTATCCTGTATATCTCAGAATTATTTATTCAATTTCAAGTAAATTATTTTTGCATTCTAATCACAGAATTATATACATGTGGCAATATATTACCTATGCTATAACTTTGGTAAACATGTAGAACTGCCCAATGTTTTTGAATTAAAAATTCTACAAATTCTTAGATATTTTTGAATCTATAGAGTATTCTCTATAGATTAAACTTTCTATGGAGCTGAACATTCCTTGTTTGCAATCACATGTCTTTAGCCCAAGTATAATCCATCAAACAGAGTATGTTACAAGCAGTAAACTGTATTTACCAGGCCACATAAAACAAACTGAAAAAATATAGAAGTGAAAATTCATCCAGATTATTGAAGTATCATGAAAAGCAAATACCAAGAAACATCTAGGAATTTGTAAACTAAAATCATAGCATTTTTTTTTTTTTTTTGCTTAAACAAAAGAAATAACTATGGTCAGATATGACATGGTAAAGGCAATATCATATGGTATTATAAAACCAATGATCATTCATGAAGAATTAGGGCTCTAGTGTAACTATGTTTTATAATGTTAAATACTTATGTTTGTAGATTTTTCTATGTACATACTGACAGTCATTCCAGTTTGATCAATGATGCAGTACTCAAGCTAAAAGTGGAATTATGGACACAGCGTTGCTCCTTTTAGTGATAAGAATTGGTATGAAAACAATGGACTCCAGACCTTGACAATTTGCTCATTATTACTTACAGATTCTGTTTCAGTCATGTATTTGTTGGAGGTTGGGTGTGACTATGTGAATCGTTCTAGTTTACAAGACTGTAAAGCCGGGACAAGTCTCCTGGGTAGAACACTGCAAGTCTGCATCATTAGTTTGTATTTACTGTGCACGGTGGCTAAGCTCATTTAGGTTTTGCATTGAAATATCATAAACATTGGTTAATGCTTTTGGAGAACAATTCCAGGCTTGAGAGCAAAACATTCCTCTGTGGGTTTGTATGTTTGTTGGTTTATTGGTTTGTTTTGTTATGTTTATTTTGTTTTGTTTTAATATCACTTGCTTTAAGAACTTATTGAAATGCAAACTCTGTGAACTTTGTTTATTCAGTTATCTATTGTGATAATGGCTATTGAACTTAGGGTATTGAATATGCAGAGCAAATAGTCTGCCACTGAGCTATTTGATATATCTAAAATGAATTAATTAATTATAAATTAGAGTGCTACCCTCATTAGCATCTCCTGAAAGAAGCCATTTTCTGACAGGGGATGAGTGAGGCATAGATCTATGAGTATACTATTATATCATCAGGGACCATTTTATTGGCATATCTATTTAGCAATATCATAATAGCAGATTTTTCCCCTGGTACTCATAACCTTCAAGTCTCAGGTTATTGCTACATTTTTGGAGTCAAATGTGTATTCCATCTAATTGTGTAGGCCTTAAATCCAAACAAATACTGGTTGTTCAATTTAATAAAATTTGTAAAAGTATTGTGAAAGAATATTTTGCAGGCAAGTCAACATGTTCAACATCCTTAGTCATCAGGGAAATGCAAATCAAAACAACCCTGAGATTCTACCTCACACCAGTCATAATGACAAAGATCAAAAACTCAGGTGACAGCAGATGTTGGCAAGGATGTGGAAAAAGAGGAACACTCCTTCATTTTTGGTGGGATTGCAAGCTGGTACAACCACTCTGGAAATCAATCTGGAAGTTCCTCAGAAAATTGGACATAGTACTACCTGAGGATCCAGTTAAACTACTCCTGGGCATATACCCAAAAGAAGCTCCAACATATAACAAGGACACATGCTCCATTATATTCATAGCAGCCTTATTTATAGTAGCCCGAAGCTGGAAAGAATCCAGATGTCCTTCAACAGAGTTATGGATACAGAAAATGTGGTAGATTTACACAATGGATTACTATTCATCTATTAAAAATTATGAATTCATAAAATACTTAGGCAAATGGATGGAACTAGAAAATATCATCCTGAGTGAGGTAACCCAGTCACTAAGGAACACACATGGCATATACTCACTGCTAAGTGAATAGTAGTTCAAAAACTTGGAATACCCAAGATACAATTCACAGACCACATAAAGCTCAAGAAGAAGGAAGATCAAAGTGTAGATGCTTCAGTCCTTCTTAGAAGGGGAACAAAATACTCAAGGGAGGAAATACAGAGACAAAGTGTGGAGCAGAGACTAAAGAAAATGCCATCCAGAGACTGCCCCACCTGGGAATCCATCCCATACATAGGTACTAAACCCAGACACTATTGCAGATGCCAAGAAATGCTTACTGACAGGAGCCTGATATATCTGTCTCCTGAGAGGCTCTATCAAAGTCTGACAAATACAGAGGCAGATGCTCTGCAGCCAAACATTGACTGAGCACAGGCTCCCCAATGGAGGTGTTAGGGAAAGGATTGAAGGAATTGAAGGAGTTTGCAACCCATAGGAAGAACAACAATATTAACCAACCAGACCCCCCCAGAGCTCCCAGGGACTAAACCACCAACCAAAGAGTACACATGGAAGGACCCATGGCTCCAGTCATATATGTAGCACAGAATGGTCTTGTCTGGCATCAATGGGAGAAGAAGCCCTTGGTCCTATGAAGGCTCAATGCCCCAGTGTAGGGGAATGCCAAGGCAGGGAGGTGGGAGTTGGTAGATGGGTGGTGGAGCACCCTCACAGAAGCAGGGGAGATGAGGTCTGGGATAGGGGTTTCCAGAGGGGAAACCTGGAAAGGGGATAACATTTGAAACGTAAATAAATAAAATATCCAATAAAAAAAAGAAAGTAAGGAAACAAAATAATAAGAATAGAAATACATAATTTCTCAACTATGCAAAAATATGGATGTGATATGAATTATAAGGGGTTTCATGAATCTAAAGGAACAAAGCTGCTACACTACAAGTCCATTGTTGGAAAGATTAAAAGGCAGGGAGATACAAAGGTAGGCAGATTCCTGACTTTAAAGTCAGCCTGGGACACAGGAAATCCGGGCTCAGGTGTGGTAGAAATGGAATTTTCAGGACAGGGTCACACCAAACTAGTTTATCTTCTGTGCTTAACAGAAACAGGCAGATCTCTGAACTCTTTTGCAGTATTAAAATGAAAGGTGTGCTTACTGTCTCCTAAGTCTGGGATCTTCGGATGCTGATTCATAAGGAAATAATACTCACAAGGAAATCTGAAATAAATGGATGAATAGATGTGTAAATAAAATCTGGGTTTTTGGTGTCCATGAGATGAGCTTACAGAACTCGATAGCAGTTCCTCTGAATTTTTTTTCAGAGAGAGTTTAGCTCACTGGAGGTCTCTGAAGAATGAAAACAGTTCTTCTAGAATTTTTTTCTAACTGGATTTCTGACTTGATTTAAAGATCCAATAATTCTTTATAGCATCCTTTCTGACTTTGGTCAGAAAACACATGAGCTATCCAGATAGCTTTTAGAATTTTTACTAGCAGAGAGAGTTGCCTCAACCAGATAATTTTTTAGAATAGTAAGAAACAGCTGTCTAAAGAAAAGCATACCTAGTCTACACAGATCTAGCTCCACGGGCTGGACCTAGGCCTCCCTACACATATGTTGTAAATGTGCAGCTTGGTTTTCATGTAGGTCTCAAACATCTGGAGTGGGGGCTATCCCAAAACTTGCAGCCTGTATATGGGGTATGGTCTTCTAGCTGGGTGCCTCATTTGGCCTCAATGGGAGAGGAAGCACCTAGCCTCTCAGAAACTTAAAGTGGCAGGGTGGGGGATACAGGAGGAGGGGTACTCAGAAAAGAAGAGATGGGGAAGGATTGTGGGAGGGGGTGACTGGGACGGGTTATAAAGTGAATAAACAAAAAAATAAAATTAAAAAAAAAAAAAAAAAAGAAAAAGCAACCACACACACACACACACACACACACACACACACACACACACACGAGAGCAGTCCAGAAAAATATCAGTAGAACCTAGGTCACCAGCTTGGATTCACGAATTGACTTTGAGTTATTCTCCTCACAGCGACAGGACACCCCTTTCTCAGAACCCCTCTCCCAGCCAAGGCTGATCCTTGGAGTTCCAAGAAGCTTGTCTCCCAGACACAACAGAACTAAAAGGACACATGAACTCTTAGAGACAATGAGAACTTACATAATACCTGCACATATTCAAGACTGATAAAATTCAACCATGGAGACTGAGAAATGGGCACAATATCCTACTCCTAACCAGGAAGCTATTTATAGCTATCTGCTAAGAGAAGGAAAGAAATTCAATTTTCTTGAATGAATTGAAACTTAGTATATCACTAGTATGTTTTGACAATACTTCATATCTATCCAGTTTTCTGCACAAGAAACCATATTCTCTGACTCATATTCATATTTCTTATGTTTAAAATAATTCTTAGTGTATGGAAAGTGATGAATAGTCCATTCTTCAAAATTATACTTATGTTTAACATGTTACTTCATTGACACAAGCATACTATTTCTGAAATATGAATTGTCAGCAGCTAACCTGTACCCTATATGTTTAACATAAATAGGTTCACTTAATCATGAATTATAATTAATTGTTCAATTGCTCTTCTCATACCACTGAGGATAAGAAGTCATAAAAATTGAGAAATGTATTAGTGGAAGCAGTTACAAATGAATTGAATGTGTTTTTAATTCAGGCTGTGTACTCCCCCTTTTAATGATGAGGTTATATTGTCAAAATCTAATAGACAAGTAAATAGCTTGGGATGAAGTAGATGAATTAATACAAAGAATTAGACTTTGTGTGTATATATTATCTTCAGTAATAAAATAGCTATTCATCATCTTTTTAACTATTTGTTATTACATGTAAAATTAGTCAATAAGCTCTTATTTCTAACTATAAGGTGTCTAGGTAATTTCATGATCTCTTTAATTAAAAAATTACACAGCTATGAAATTAACAATATTTAGACAAATTTCTTTATCTTCTTGGTTTCTGCAAGACGTAGTTACCCAGGGACAATTTTACTTTCCTTGGGCAATTGGATTTCTCTTACTACTCTTTAGATAATGCTCAATACTGTAATTTAATACCTCATTATCAACGAGTTCAGTGTGATTTTCATGGAAGATTTTACTCTCTTAATTTTATCTCATTACTCTTAGTAATTGTCTTTACATATCATTGCTCTTTCTCATATATAATACAGCACTTTTGTTCCTTAATATAAATCCATTTCATATTAATGTAGATAGCTGCCATCTATCACATCAAACTTGTTCTATCCAGCTTTACATAGTTAGAACATTTTAATTGTCTTTCATTAATTTCTTCTACTGTCCCTTCAAACACCCTCGAGTGTTTTTCCTCTCAAACTATATTTCCATGAAAACTATATGAATTCTGAAACTATTATCTAGCCAAGGTATATGGCCAAATTTTCATGGAGTACAAGGTAAAAGGATTATAGGTTCTGGTCTTCTAAGTAATAGGAAAGGGTTTCTTTTGTGTAATTTATGTGTTGTACCTTCATTTGGATTTGTATTTCACAGTGAGTTGATAAAGATTCAGTTAAGTTCCCAGTTCCACACATTAAGGTTCAATTTTAATTCTGGAAAACAGACAATCCAAAATAATATACAATATCAAAATATCATCATTGCTTATATTTCTCTTCAAAGTTTACATTTTAAATTATGATATGTGAAAATAAGAAAAAAGAATATCCACTAAACTAGTGTCTCTCTTTTCTGCACTTCCTTGCTTGGTATGCTTTGTCATCCTCTTATAGGTTTTCCTGGTGTATTGGACTTCTGTGGGGATGAGAATTCTTGCATAAGCTCACTTTTATAGATTTCACTTAACAAAATCATGAACATTTCTTTGTGTATAATTGCAATATCAATAATAATTAGAATATCATGTTTTATTTTTGTCACTTAAAAACAAATGAAAATATAGTTAAACTCAAATAATCATTGTAAAGGTGATTAGACAGAATTTTATGTAAGTATATGAATATCTGTATATATATATATTACAGATAAACATATACACATATAAAGATATACACATATATACATACAAACAAGTATACATATATACTAAGTGCATAAATATATTATATTTCTATATAGAACATACATAAAAAAATCAAACATTTTCAGTATCCATGAGTCAATATAGCTGAACTAATCAAAATGTTTTACCAGATCACCAGTTTTCAATACTGTGACATGTAATATTATGAATTATTACATATTTAAGACAAAAGTAAACATTTAGTTGTTCATAATTATTCATTATTCCAAGATCATGGTCATGCCATCAAGGATAGAGTTTTCTGATTTTAGGCCTATGGCAGATTTTAGGCCTTCAGTGTATAAGCAGGGCTGCCCCTGACATTTTCTCCCTTCTCTAAGTATAGATGCTAACACAAAGTCTTGGGTCTCTGTGGAAAAACACTGAAACAGATGGCTATAAGCTATCGTAAACAGGCAGCTTTTGTGGAAATTTACCAGCCTAAGTAGTCATAGATCTTGTAAATAGGTAGCCTCAGTGGACAGTACAAACTTAGATAAGGACAAGAGTCATAGTGACCTGTCCCCTGAACCTTCACCCAGCTGATACCCTGTTCTGAAAGGTATCTGTACTCCCGCTGAACACCTATGCTCCGGTGTCATGGTGTCATTCCCTTCCCCATATCCTACCTTTTTGTGTTCATAACCCCTGTGTGAATAAGTAAATTACGATTTGATTTAAATAATTAAATAAATTTAAAAAAATAGAGTTTTTCCAACACCTTTCATTTTAAAACACGATTGAAATACAGCAATCCAGTTGATCAAACTGAAATTTGGACTCTTCTTTACACTGCTTCCAGAAGAGCAAAATAAATTCCCAGATATTAGAATTGTCTAAAAATCAAACAACGCTTGGTTTAAATTTTAAAAGTAGAAAAGCAAACAATTTTTCCTAATGAAGAATGTATTAGAATCACAATGTGAAAATCATCATTATTCTTTGTGTTTGTATACACATTCAAACACAGTTGTTTTGTCTTATTTGCTTTTCTTTGTGGTCCAACAAACATTAAAATCCATAGAAAAGTAATTAAGAACAGCAAAATTCTTAATCATTCATTCAAAGCAAAAGAATAACCATAAGAATCTCAATAAACATAATATTTATAAAAACAAATGTATGTTATTTGGCACCATACTAATATGATTAAAATAGAAAATATATTGTATAAATCTTTTAATTGATTATAGTGTCGCTGTAGTACACATGTAGTACACAGAGTTCTTATATGCATGTAATATATCAGATACACAAAAAATAAATATTTAAAAATTACTTTATATTTTAAAAGAATTGATATTGAGTTTTCACCAATAGAATCCAATATTTCCTTTCTCCTAAACATCACATGCTGTCACCAATGATATCAATTATTTTCCACAACCTGACAGAAATGTATTTTTGCTGAAGATATCACTGAAGTAACTGAACACAGAAAAGTCAAGCTGGTTCGCAACTAGAATCTTCATCTCTACTGAGAAGCAACCAGGGTGCTGGAATTTATTACAACAGAGGAGAAAGTGATTATCAATATCAATTAGCTCCATACCCTATGACTTAGAGCAGCATCGTGTGTGTAAAATAGACTGGTGAGAGATTGACATAAATATTATGGCTAACCAACCATTCTTAAAAAAAAATAATAAATTTGAGGCTTACTGCATTAGATGGATCTCATATCAGACACTGTCAGTCTGGCAAACAAACAAACAAACCCACAGAGACTAGATAGGGAAAACCTACTTTATTATTCTTTTAAAGCAACATAGCAATAAAATTATTCCCTTTGACATATTGCTATACTCAAAGTTCAGAGGATTAATGGCTCCCTATTAGAGAAGCCTCTCATTGTGGTAGATGGGAATTAATACAGAGGCCCTCAAATGTGTAATCTACAGAGAATGAAAAACATTTGAGTACTCCATCCTACTTAGATGTCTTGATCATACCCTTCCTGAAGACTCTGGGATCTATGCAGAAGACAGGATGGGAAGAATGTAAAAGCCAGAGCAGGTGAATGACTCCTAGGAAAGAGTGTCTTTCTAAGACTGATTTGCTTATATGTTCACAGAATCAGAGACAGCAGCATACTCAAGACTTCATGGTCAAGTGAGGCAAAGCATCAATGCTCACTAGGAATCTATGTGAAATTGATACTTAAAGAGAGGATAAGCAATTGTTCTCCAATGGAATGACAGTATCAACAACAGTCAAGGGCAGGCCTTATGTTCAGAAGTAATGGGCACCACAAAATGTGCTTCTTATTTTTGTGTGAGTTTTGATGTGTTCTGATTTGGTACTATTTATTGTTTTATTGTTTTTATTTGTTTGTTTTACTTTTCATTTTAAAAGTATAAAGAATATGAAGTTGGAGGAAGTAAGGGAGACCTAGGTAGAAGATGTGAAGGGTTGAGTAGGAATGTAATCAAAATACATTATTTGAGTTTTTATTTCGGAAGCCAGTATTTGCAACTCCAAAAAGCTATCTACAGTAACAACAAAAAATAAACCTACTATGACCCAGTTGATAGAACAATCAAATTAATCAAGGTTAATGGTGTAGAAGCTTCCATAGGAAGGAATATTCAAGCTAGGTTGAAGTGCATTTACAACAAAATTTTGGCTGTCTGTCTTTTGTAAAGAAATATCAAATTGAAGTTGTCTTTTATTTATGGGAAAAATTGAATAAAATGCCATATGTTACTCTCAAAAATAGATAAGAACAAGATGTTATGTCTTGCATTAATAAATAATGAAATACAAAAGAAAAAGTTACATCATCGTGAAAAAATTAGTTGATAAAAGAATTACAATAACAGATAAAATTGGAACCTTGAAGTTAGAATGGCAGCTTCTGGAGGAATGACTCAGTTATCCAGAGCAGTTGTTCCTGCAGAGGACCTATACTTGCTGCCCAGAATTCACATGGTGCTCCATAACCATACGCAATTCTATTTCCAAGAGATCTTATATGCTTTTCTCACCTCCACAGGCACTACACAGACAAGTGGTAAATATAGACACATTCAAGCAAAATGCTCATACACATAACATAATGCAAATAACAACAATAATACCTAGAACACCTTCTCCACAGCGATCTTTTTTATAAAGTCACCCAATAAGAGGTTCTGAGAGCCTACTAGACAGAACCCATCCTCAAGTTTCAGATGCATTTGTGAGAGAAATGAATGAAGCTTACAATTCTTATCTTCCTCACCTTTCCACCTAGTCAGGCTCCATTAAACTATGAATGAAACTTATCAACGAGTATTTACAATGTTCCATGCAACGCGTCAGTGAATTCAACTTGGCAATTTCCTGATGAAGCGATGATATGGACCGGGATGAGCCAATGTGCCTGCTGCTGATTTATATAGCAGTACTGATTTTGATCTCTGAGGAGATTAGCTTTTCTGCTTTGCTGACTAAGGTGAGCTGCCGTAGAGATTAAATAAGAAACAGGTTTTCAAGGATTGTTTTATCTATATCTTGCCACCTGAACCAGTATCTTATGAAGTTTAAAATACACTGGAGAACAGAGTCCATTTTCAAATTGCAATTACTTATAAGACACACAGCAATACATTAGCTGAAAAATTGATGGTAATTTGAAGATATAAAATATTGCTTAAGTGCTAATATTAATTCAACTCTGACAAATAGAAACCTAAGAAAGCAAGTCTAAGTTGAAGACAATTAGAAACAATTATTAAGGTGATTTTCTTTAAATTGTCAGTAATGTTTTGCCAGTTGAAATATTTTTTTTTAAAAAAAAATCCATTGTAGGCATAAAAAAATACTATGTAGTCAATCAAATATGCAAACATGTGATCATTAATTTGGTTATTTTGGAAAATTAACTATGGTCATGTAGGTGGTAAGAGCTCTTCACTATCCTCAATGATATAAAGGGACTTGTACCTTATTGATAAAGAAGCACTAGCTACTACTAACTTTACTTCTGAAAAATCTAATTGTGGTGGATTGAATAGCTAGGCCCCTTTGGGCTCAGGGTTTGAATGTTTGATCGATGGGAAGTGACACTCTTAGGAGGTGTGGCCTTGTTGGAGTAGGCATGGCAGTGTTGGAGAAAAAGTATCATTATGGAGGCAAGCTCTGAGACCTGATATATGCTCAAGCTCTGCATGGTGTGGAACGCAGTCTCCCGTGGATGCCTGTGGATCAAGATGTAGAACTCTCTGCTTCTTCCTCAGTAACATGTCTGCCTAAACCTTGTCAACTTTCCCACCATGATGATAATAAGGAGTACCTGTCTGAAACGATAAGTCAGGTCCCACTAAATGTTGTCCCCTTTTGAGTTGCCTTTGTCATGGTGTCTCTTCACAGCAATAAAACCCTCACTAATACACTAATATTATGTTAAATTTTTAGAAAGATAATAATGCTCAGTACTGGGATAACCTCAATACCAGCATCCTATAACAAGACTGCTGTAAATATATCTGTAGATATTAGTTATTCCCTCTTGTCTTTTGTTTGTCTCATGAGTATGCACACGATCATGAACTATTATTTTCTATCATTGTTTCTTTTCTTTCAAGATAATCCTTCCAATGCATCTCTTAAAATCAATTATTCTCTTTAGTTATCTCTTCAATTTAGTTTTCTATTGAGCTTTTTCTATTGTACAATTAACAGTTTTCATTCTCCCTCCTTCAAAGTACAGTATCCAATCCTGTTAATATTCAAGTAACATACATTTCTGACAGAGGATCTAAAAATTCAAACAGAAAGATTCTAATTTAATTCCATCTCAAAATAAAAAGCACTAAAAATGATGGTAAACTTACAGGAAAGTTTGGGGAAAAGGATATGACTCAAATAGGCAAGAGCATGGTGAAATAAAGATTCAAGTTTTATGATAGGGGATTGAAAGCTTCTCATGATGATGGATTATCTACATGGAGAGAGAGATCATGCCATATATGAGAATTGTGGGGCTATTGGAACCATGTCACCAAACAAAAACAGAGGGCTGAATGGACTCAGAAACCCTGTATTCTCATATGTGAGACCAGTAGGTATTTCATCTGCTCCCTACCAAGTTTCCATCCTAGAGGAAGCGACCACAACACCCCACATGAGTATCATGACCACTAATCACATAACACAAGAGTTCTCCATGCCAATGAGGTATCTAGATAGTTCATGATGACGATCAATTGAGCCAATGAGCTTCTCTTCCCAGACATTCCTTCCTGCAAAAGGTATTTAATCTCTAGTCCACCCTGAATAATTTGTATCCACCCATTTCCCCCCAAAGGAACCATAAGCAAACAGTTTGGACAAGCAAGGACTGTCTCTCTCATCTAGAACCACCCTGAAGGGAAGCCTTAATCATAGAGAGCCTTGCTGCATAAGTCTCTAGCAGAAGGCTACCGGGCTCATGAACAGAGGGTGTGAATCACACCCTTGAGCTGAGCTAGAGTTTCAGCCTGCTTTCCACTGTCCTTCCTGACTCCATGAGAATCCCAGCTACAACTGGACTTCTGGGAGTTAGGGAATACCCTGACTTGGGTCCATCACAATCTACACTGGGCCCCTCCATTCTCAACTCCTGGCAGATTCCAGGGACAACTGGACACCCAAGAGTTTAGGAACACCTGCCTCCTTGACCTCAGCCTATCTCAATTATCACCCAGGCTGGAACCCCATCTTAGGCTGTTTGTATCCTAACACCTCCCTTTTTGTCTGGCGAAGCAGAGTTTGCATACCCTAGCTGTGAGGGAGAACATGGAACCACAGAGAATCATTAATTTGAAAGGGTATAACCAGGTAAAGATGGTCTTCTATGGAGTCTTTAATACTTAAATAGAAGAAAATATATAATACTATGCTCATTTTCTTTTAATGACCTGAAACATCACACACACACACACACACACACACACACACACACGCACACACACACACAAACACACACACATGCCAAATTTGATTTCTGGAAATATTGATGACTGATGTGAATCAGTGAAATATTTTGTTTGTTTACCTTCTTTAAGGAAAGTATTCCTTCTCTGGTGTCCTTGTCAGTGGAGATAGAGAATACTCCAATCCCGTCTCCATTAGTGATGGAGTAGGTCATATCTGCATTTGACCCTGTGTCTGCATCATTTGCCTTGATTTTCCCAACAGCTGAGCCAACTTGAGCAGACTCAGGAACATACAGCTGATAGTGTTCTGGAAAACATTTCATATTAAAGTTACATAGAATAATATTCATAAAATGCATATCTCATAAGAAATAATAAGTATCTTATCTGCATTATCAAATGAACATACTATAGAATGACATATCCTTAAATATTCTTTTAGGTTGGTTAAATGTTTCAATATGTGTAAATATAGTATACTTAAAATAATAGACTAGTTTCAAACCCTTATCTAATCTCCATATTATCTTTATCTACATATTATTACTTTTAATAAAACAAAAAGAAAATAATAGAAATTTCACTTATAGTGACTAAAATTGAATGAGTCAAAAATAAGTCATCCCAGTTTTTTCTTCACATTAATGTGAAGTTCAAACATGTATTAATATGTGTGCATGGTATGTATGTGTGTGTGTGAGAGCATGCTTGACATTCAACAAGGAAGGGGAGAAAAGCCATACCAGAAAATATAGGCTACCATTTTGTGATTAATTTATTTACTGAAATATGTAAGAAATATAGAAAAATATAGTGAATATATTTAGATATATATCAAATATTTCCAATCATATCAATATTGCCAATTAAGTTTGGTAGTTCTGCCTAATGGTCACATGAAAAATTATGTTTTCAAAACTAAATCAAGCCAGGACCAGCTGAAGGATGAAAATCTACACACAAGGTGATAGGCAGTTGTTGTATAATGGCTTCAGTGTTGAATGTGTTTTTCCTATGTGCAAAATAAACTCATACAAAGGTATCATAATTCAGGATTTGGAAACAAAAATAAAATGAAAATTTTAATGGTAGAAAATATTGAGGTAGTGATCCTTTAATTATTTAAAATTATTTTAAATGAATATTATATTAATTATTAAGTATTAAAAAGCACATTTATTAGTGTTTTTATCACAATATTCAAAGGAACAGTATAAATACTAGGACTCTTGAATTTAAATGTAATTAAATAAATCATTTACCCAATATTAACAGCAATAATATTAAGCAGATAATATATAGATAAAGATTTTGAACTAGAACTTTATACTTATTTTGGTACAAAAGATAGAAAAATGGATACTACAAATTCTCCCTCATATGTGACCTAGCTTAAAATCTCCAGGCCCTGTAGATACCAAGTATCTAGAAATGACTATGAAGGAGCTAATTTAAGGAAGGGAGAATGTTAAAATGTAGGCAATGTTCAAGTAGAAGTGTTGGGGGACATCCAGGTTTGGTAAAGCTAGAAAAAAGAGGATGCTGCCATAAATAAGATAGGAAAAGAAGTGGAGAAGAGGAAAAACCACACTGGAGATGCTCTGAAAGTGGAAACTTAGTAACTTGTAACTAAACAACAAACAATGTATTAAAAAGAATGGTTAGCAAGGGAGATAATTTGTATAGCTGACAAAAAGCTTCATCTGGAAGCCATTGGTTAATAAACAAAGTGTATCTTGCAAAGTGTGGAGTACCTTCTTATGATTTATGAGTCAAAGAGGCCATAGCTGCTGTTAAAACAGCTCAGATTCTTGTTATTTCTATTGGTTTCCCATCAGAACATGGAGAGTGGTACCCTATAGGTTAAATCACAACATATTGGTGGAATGATATAGAGAAAGAAATTTGAACTAAGCAGGTAACTGTCCAGTTTTGTATTGCTAAATAATATCATGTATTTTACTGTTGAATAAATAGTTTCAATTACATCACCCAATTTGAATACCACTAAGAAGAATAGCAAACCATATAGATGAGTTGTTGTGAAATAGTATCATGTGCCTGATTTACTGACTGTTGCCCAAATCTGAGTCTCCAAAGGATATCATCCACACCAACTGCTGTACATCCATTCAAAAGCACAGGACGGGAAGGACACTTAAATGGAGGAGCTTACCTCTGTTGTTTATTCAAACTGACACATTGTCTGACAACATTCTAAATATATAAATACACCATAGTCATTTGCTACTCTCAGGCTTAGTTGGAGAAACCTCTCTCAGTATTGAAATATGGTGGTTGAAAAAAGAATATGGTTGTGCTTATGTCATATTGAGAATGTGTAAATTAAGCTTTTAGCCCAAACAAGACAGTATACTGTCTCTTGCTAGACACAGTGACTATTATGGAAGATGGGGTTGAAAAAATTTAGGAATCATAGGATACAGAAAACAAATTTGAGAGTATCATCTTCAGGGCTGCACACAGCCACTTCAATCAGTCACAGACTTCTAGCAAATTCTAAAATGGGCAAAAGGGTTTAAATGAGGTTGGTCTAGCAATAATCAGAGACAAATGCATGAAGATTTAATCCACTCTAGGCATAAAAAGAAACCATTTCCTAGTGATAGATTCAAGAAATGGAATTATTACCTTCACTTGTGTGTGCCTATTGGTAAACTATATAGTGCCAATGGATAAATCCAATCATTAAATATAAACAATATGCAATATTATACTAAATGAGGAAAAAGTGTTAATAGCAGGAGAAAATAAATATGTCCAATTTATTCTTTCTCATTAAATATTGAAAATATATAAGACAATCAGACAAGAAAAAATATTATACAAAGATAGGAGGAAGTTCAAGTGACCTGACTGGGTGGAGCCATATTCCTATATATAAATAATCTAATGATTCCGTCAGAAAATACTTGTAGTGAATTAACACTTGCTGTCTTGTAAATCACAATGAACAATTCAAGGAAAGTTTAAGGAGACATCCAGTACACATCATTCTTAAAACATACCTTGGAGTAAAAGTAGCCTATATATGCATGGTAGCTACCACAAATATTTGAAGACATTAAAGAAAGAAAATGAGTAAGACTCTAGTTGATGAAAATACCCTCTATGCTCATGGATAGGCAGAGCAAATCATGTAGAAACGACTCCTTACGAAAAGCAGGCGATTTATGTAACTCAATCCCGGTCACATTTACAATATCATTCTTCATAGAAACAGAAAAAGAAAACTAAAATCAATATGGTTATACAGAAGACAAAAGTGAAAGCAAACCAGCACAACCCGATGATATTGAAGCTGTCATTACACTTTCAAGTTAATTAAGATCTATAATACCAGACAGACCATAACACCAGAAAAAAATATACACGTAGAGAAATGAATGCAACACATGATCCAGATACAAACCAATAAAGCTACTTAAGCCTTAAAACAGTTGACAAAATTACATGTTAGAGAAAAGACAACATCTTCAACAAAGAGTGCTGAACAAACCATGTATCCATATGTGAAGGAGTAAAAATAGATCCTCATTTCTCACTTTGTAAAAAATAATCCTCAATTCCAAATGAATAAGAGCCCTTAACATAAACCTGAACTCTGAGAGAGTGAGCGGGTGACATATGGAGCACACTTGAAGAAGCATGCACAGGGAAAAACTTTCTGAAAAAGATGCCAACAGCTCCGAAGTGAGAATTCACAAATAATATTAGGCAAAATTAAAAAGTTTCTTTGCAGCAATAAAAACGAGCTGCAGAGACAAAAATGGAGAAGAGACTGAGGGAAAGGAGATACAGTGATCCACCCAACTTGGAATCCATCTCTAGGGGATGCTCCAAGGCCTGACACTATGTTATGGTATGCTTACAGACAGGAGTCTAGCATGGCTTCCTCCAAGAGGCCCAACAAGAAGCTGAATGAGTCAGATGCAGATACTTACACCAACCTATGGACAGAAGGCAGGGACCCCAGGGTTGGTTGAATTAGAGAAAGGCTGGAAGAAGCCCAAAGGAGGAAGATGACCCCATAGGAAGAACAGCAGTCTCAACTAATCTGTACTCTCAGACACTGAGCCACCAACCAGGCAGCATACACCAGCTGACATGAGGGCCCCAGACACATACAGCAGAGGACTGCCTGGTCTGGCTTCAGTGAGAGATGTGCCTAACCCTTGGGAGATTTGAGGCCCCAGGAGAGAGGAGGTCTGGCAGGGTGTGCGATGAGGGTGTAAATTATAGGTGCATCCTCTTGTAGACAGAGGGGAGGAGGAATGGGATGAGAAACTGTGGGAGGGTGGACTGGATCTAAAATGATAAACATAGTAAAAAATAAAGAAATAACACCACCACCAACAACAACAACAAAAATAACATTGAGCATATATGTAGTACATAGAACAGGAGAAAATACTTGCCAATCATCCACTGGGAAGGATGAATATTTAGACTATATGATAAACTAAGAAAATTTAATGACTATAAAAATTTTAGCTCATCAATCTATCAATCAATTGAGCCATCCAGTCAGTAAAAATTCTAACTCAAATCTCAGAATGTAAAGGTCCAAAACAAATAACACAGTATATAAATGGGGTAGTGAAGAGATGTTAATTTAAAAGGAAGTATATATTGGCAATTTGAGAAGTTCATTTTTTAAATTATCTATTTATGTATGTATTATAATTACACCATTTTATTCTTCCCTTTCTTCCTTCTAAATCCTTCACATACTCCTACATCCTCCTTTCAAGCTTATAGCCCATTTTATCTTTATATTTTTTTACATACTATATGTGTATGTCATAATTATAGATTACTAATATACAAATACACCTGGCTTGGTATGTATAATGTTGCTTCTATCTCTCTTTTTAGAAATGAACCTTTGGTATTTGATAACAAACTGTGATGTTTATCCCCACAGAAGACTACTTTTTCTTCTTCAGCTTTCCTTAAATGAAAACAAAAAGTTCTCAAAGGAAGAAATAGTGGCTAAGAAATAACCTAGAAGAACAAATGATCACCCTAGCAATTAGGGTAATGTAAATAAAAACAATGTTGACATATCATTTTACACTAGTCAGATCTTTGCAAAGATCAACAAAGCAATCAACATCAGATGCTGGAAACACTAGAAGGAAATGGAGCCCTTATTCTCTTTAAGTGGCATTGCAAACTGGTAGAGACATTCTAGACATCAGTGTGCAGAATTCTGAGAAAGCTAAAAATAAGTATGTCTACCATATGGCCCCGCTACATACTCTTGACATACACCCCAAGGACCTGAGCTTACTTATAGAAATGTTCGGATCAATTATCATGAAGTTCATATTAACCACACATTAGATAGAAGATTACCAAAGTGGACAGTGATCATAGGCAGAGTCATAGTGACCTGTCCCCCGAACCTCACCCAGCTGATACCCTGTTCTGAAAGGTATCTGTACTCCCCTGAACACTATGCTCCGGGACCAGTTCCCTTCCCCACATCCTGCCTTTTTGTGTTATAACCTCTGTGTAAATAAGTAAATTATGATGTGATTTAAATAACTAAATACATTTTAAAAAAAAGAAATTCAGAATATAAATTAAAAATGCAGAATTTTAAAAACTTTTGCTAATGTAATGATGTTCTTTGCTTGCCTGACCAGGGCTTTGCTATTGCTGGTCACTGGTGCATTTTCATTACTCAGTAAATATAATCTCTAGGTTCAATGAGGGCCTACTTTCCGGCCTCACAGGAACACACACATCACATCTTTTATTCTACATTCTGAAACCCAGCACACCCTCATTAGAGAAGCGAAGTCAGATAGTTAACTACAAGCAAATTTCCCCCATTGGGTTGTAGCCCCAAGTAATACTATCAAGGAAGAATGAGTTCTGCATCTCCAACCCTTACTATATTCAGTACCTCCTTATCCCATTCCCAACATTCTTTACCACTTGTTTCTAACCCTCCAGGCAACAAGCCATCCCTCTTACCATACTTCATGGATCCTTTTATTCATAAAACTTATAAATTTTCTACTATGATGCCTAGCTCATTTCTTGTGTTGATTGTGAATTGTCTCTCTCCGCCATCATATAAGGTTATGTGGGCAAGAGTTTTTGTTTGTTTTGATTAGAAAGAAATCTAAATTTCAACGGACCATATAGCAGAGATGCAATAAAGATTGATTACATACATCAATGGATGTGGAAAAAAAAAGAAGAAAGGACATGAACAGTAATACCTCTAAGGTAACCAAGCAAATACTCTTTTAAGAAAAAAAAATCACTTTGAAATTCATAAGCATTTTTGATGTTTTTAGTGTAATTAACCATATCTTCAGATTTACTTAATTAATCATATCCTCTGAGCAGAGAAATCATGTTCTATAACCTAAATTACAAATTTGCTCTATGAAAGCAAAGTTGAAATACTTTAGCTAATTTTGTAAAGCTAAAAACCAGAAACCTTATATTTCTACAAAAAGCAAGTTAGGGCATAATTCTTAATTTTCTGGCAGTTAAATAATTATAAGAATGTGGGTCAATATCTAATATGTATGTATATGTGCCTCTGTCTGTGTGTATTAATAAACAAAACAGAATCTAAGAAAACCTTCACATACATGACAAATCAGTAAAATGCACAAGTATTGTATTTCCCAAAAAGAAAGCTCCTTAAAAGATGATTGCATAGATATTTGCAAAGAAATAAAAAACACACACAAACAAACAAAAATCCCCAAATCCTAGACTTGTCTCTAATCCCTTCTATGACATGAGTGTTGCTCTACAATCAACATCAAAAACATAGCATACATACCTTCAGGTATTTTATCATTATTTGTTATTTAATATTTGTGAGTATTAGTAATTCTGTTCTGAATTCTGTTCCCATTAAGATGATATCTCAATAAAGCAAGGCATATATTTTTTCTATGTTTATAACATTCATTTTACCGTATTCCATAATCTGTTAGATATGCAATTGTAACTTGATTTAACAATCCTATGTTAACATCTGGAAGAAATTCCTCCAGTATTCTTCAAGATTCAGATTGATTTTCTTATATAGGATCTTTTTTGTTGTGATGTGAATATTAGTTTTTTTTTCAGTTTTAGTGATGCATTGTGTATGTGTATGATTTTATTTCTTTAGATATTTGAAATTTTCATTGCAGAAGTCTTTTGCCTTCTTGTTTAGGTTTACTCCAAGATAGTCTATTGTCTTTGATGCTATTGTAGATGAGAATGTGTTCTGATACTTTTCTTTTGGTGTTTCTTGTTGATTCAAAAGGCTGCTGATTTGTAAATTGATTTTCTGCTTTCCATTTGGCTAAAAATTGTTAATTGTTTCCCAAAATATTCTGATGCAATTTTTAGGATTGCACATGTATAATATCATATCATTTTCAACTAGAAATAATGTTTATTATTCTCATATTTGCATCCACTAATTTTCTGGTCCTACCTTAATGTTACAGCTAGGACTTTTAGTTTTGTCCTGAAAAGGATGGAATAATGGGCAGCTTTGTGTCATTCTTGATTTCAGTGGAATTTCTCCAAGACACTGTGGGATGTGTGTTTCTCATAGGCTGTTTTTACGTTCTCTCTAGTCCCACTTTCTCAAGAATTTTTAATCATGAAATATATTAGATTATTCTGTGTCTATTAAGATGTCCATGTGATCTTTTCTTTGAGGGGATGACCGCACTGCTGATGACATGACACGCTTAGGACACATGGATCAAATGACTCGAACTAGATCTGACAGGAAAGCCTCTTTCTTCCAGTTTAATTTTCATGGCTCCATGAAATACTATGCAGCCTGCCAAGTGAAGGAAGCAATTACATCCATACTCAATTGTAAATTAGGGCAGGTAACCATCTTGGCAAGATGCATGTAGGTGTAAAAACGTAGCACTCACACATCAGTGGCAACCAACAACTATCTAATTGGATTTTAGGCCATTTGAATTACACCTGTTCTGGAAATTAGTCAGCTTCTTGGTAATAGAAACATCATATATCTTAGAAAGCCATCCGTTCTCACCACTTTGCTATGCCATAGAAGCTTTTGTTACATTCTTAACATTATATTTATACCCATGGATGATTGCAAATTCCTTTACAGAAAACAAGAACTATCACAGAAAGAATAAACAATGCAGTTATCAATGAATCCAATGGCCCAGACCTATTGGGTATATCTATATCATAGATCTAACGTCTATGGAGTAGGAATCATCAAAAAAGATGTAGCAAAATGATTTCAAGGGCCTGAATATGGAAAACTGAAGAAAGCAAGCTAGCTTTGTAATTGCTGCAGTATTGCATTTACATATATATGTAAATACAAAATTTATAATTATATATTTTGTAATATGTATAATTCTATAGTAATTTGCATAGTGGTATATGTATTTACATATATAATTTTTAATATACACATATAGGTGTGTGTGCATGTGTATGTGTGCACACATATGTATGTAACAAATATATTAAAAGAGGGTACTATCCACTGAAGAGTGGAAGGGCAAGCAAAGCATTCAGTGGAAGATAGCCAGGAGGGATTAGAGGAATGAATGGGAAGAAGTGATACAATTGTGTTGAAATTAAAAAAAAAAAATCTTTATTGCTAATATCACAGGTATCCACGTGAGTTTTCAGGGAGCATGAGGATCTTTCCTGATCAAGACAGGAGCTTTGATGCTCATGGAAACTTACTGGTGTGTGTAGCGGAGGATAAGGCAGCAAGTTATAGTATTTGTTCATTTTTATTTCTGTTCTTTTTTTCTTCCTTCCTTCCTTCCTTCCTTCCTTTCTTCTCTTTCTTCTTCTTTCTACTCTTTTCTCCTTTTCTCTCTTTCTTTTTCTACCTGTCCTCCCTTCATATTTTTCTTATTTTAATTTCTTTAAGACACAGTCTCAGCCGGGCAGTGGTGGCCGCACGCCTTTAATCCCAGCACTTGGGAGGTAGAGGCAGGTGGATTTCTGAGTTCGAGGGCCAGCCTGGTCTACAGAGTGAGTTCCAGGACAGCCAGAGCTACACAGAGAAACCTTGTCTCGAAAAAATAAAAAAAACGAAAAAAAAAAAAAAAAAAAGACACAGTCTCATACAGTCAGGATAGAATTTTAGTTCTCTAAATAGTTGAAAATGAATGCCTGAAACTAACTTCTTGTTCCATTCTCCAAGTGTGGTAATTTCAGTCCTTTGCCATCAAAATCAGCTAGTAACTACTTCTCAATATTACACAGTAATGCTGTTTACTTGATAAAAATCACACTCTCTAGGCGAAAAGATATTTACACAGCATGTTTATGGAGAGTAATAACAACTTACCCTTAGTGAAACTCTCAGGACTGGAGTAGAGTCCTTCAAATCTCTGTTTTACCTCTTAATTTTATGTGTATTTTAATTCCTTGTTTTCAATTCAATAGTGTTAAAACTGTCCTACATAGAAATATATTCCTCAAAAGAAATTTATTCCAAAAACTACTTTTATGCACATTTTAGAAACACTTTTCATTGGTGTAACTTTTCATCATGAGATTTCAGGAACTTAGTCACATACATTGTCTTTACTAATTAAGATGATTAATATTCTTGAGTATGTGTCTTGAGTCACAGTCATCTACAAGTGAGAAACAGCTTCTCCTAAAATTCTGTATAGTGTTGGTATTTTGACTACTTATGAAATACCAATGTTCTTTAGAAAGTTTTTGATTTATTTGGTTCAGATGAATGGGAAAAACTGCATATGTAAGTTATAGCCGTGCAAAATTTATTTCTTCAATAATAAATCTTTAACACCTTAATTCATGACTACAGAATAGTATTATATTATGTGGCATAGAAGTGGCATTATTCTTCATGTTATCCTGCCAGATTGCTAAATTATCAGGTTCATTGAAAAATAAGAAGCAATACTATAAAAAGTGTCTTTTTGTTTTTCTGAGCTGTATTCCTCAGCATGGGCTTAAACTTTCTGAAAATATGTTGTAAACAGGCTCACCGTGATCCGGCTCTTCTGTTCTTAGCAGAGAACAGACAGCAGGTTTAGTTTAACCTGACAGATCTTGGGTTATCTAGAGAATGAAATTCGTATGCAAATGAGCACTGGTGTCCTTCCAGTGTTATATCTGCATTAATCATAAACAAGTGAGTCAGTCTATCCTTTTAAACATTGAAACCTGGCATCTCCATTTCCGTAATTACTAAACTGAAGAATGTGTAGTTTTGTTATTGGTTTTGTTTAAATAAAAAGCTGAGCTTCTGCACTGACAATCGGTTATTCGGAATATTATCTTTCACTACTTATCTAAGGATATTTAATTTAACTTTGTGTTCATGTGTACGTGTTAGTGTGTGTGCGAATGTGGCCATGAGTGCAGAAACCTACAGATGTTAGAACAGGACATCAGATGTTTGGAGCTAGATTACAGAGGGATGTGAGCCTTGAGTCGAATCCAGGAACCCTGGGAGAGCAAAGCGGTTCTTCCACACTTAGTATTTCTATAGCGACCAGTAAGATCTTTGTATAATCTGCTCTAATTTCCTGTGAACACTCGTTACCTCTGGTTTTAAGCCTCAGGATGTGAACACAGCTAGCTCTGACTCTTTCCTCTACAGCTTCCTCATCAACGTCCCTGAGAGTATCACGCTCCGCTCATTTCCAGGCATCGGCTTAAAGGGACAGTGAGATTGACTGGGCTGCTTGTCCAGATCATTAAGACTTTCTGCATATCAGCAACGTGCCTTTGTCACTTTCAATAAATCATAATTTTCTCAGAATAGCTTTTAATTTCCTCTGTGATCCTTTGAATTCATGGGGTAACTGCTCGGTGCTAGAGGCCCCGACTTCCACCTAATCTCATGTTTATCGAGTCATCCTAACTGAATGTATCGCTCATTTTTAACTCAACATGAGAGTCATGTGAACCTTTTTTCTGCCACTGGAGATTCAGAAGTAGTTGTAGTATTATTAATTGTATTAACTTCAGTGTTATCTGTAAGGACACATAAAGGCTCAAGGAGAGAGAGAGAGAGAGAGAGAGAGAGAGAGAGAGAGAGAGAGAGAGAGAGAGAGAGAGAGAGAGAGAGAGAGAGCTATCTATGATGGTGTGACCAGTCTCTAAGCACTCAACAGATAGTGATTATTGGGTAGGCGTGCCATCTTGTGTAGACATGATTCATGATAATCCAAACAATTATAATTACATCAGACTGTGGGCTCAGACCACATTGGCAGATATTGTGATCGTGAAACTGTTTGACATACGGTGAGGAATAGTGAAATAAGATATAGAAGTCTGTTTCCGGTAAATCATACCCACATAGTTGTTCAAAACAGGTCTACCATAGAATATAATTTGTAAAAAAAAAAGCATTACTTTCCAACTGCAATAAATAAGAGAATATAATGAGTCACACCTATAAAAGAAGATTAAGCTAAACAGAACATCTTTGAAGGTATTAAATTTCCTCAGAATGGAAAAAAATAATATGGATACACATCACAAGGAAGGCATTCAAAAGATAAGAACTGAATCCCTAAAAAGGAGAAACAGAAATATAATTTTACTAAAATATTAAATTTTGCTGTAGATAAAGCTTAGGCCTTCTGCAATAGGATGCATGGCAACTTATATGGATTTTAAGAATAATACTGTAACACACACACCATAACACACACACACACACACATACACACAAACACACACAACATACACACACACACAAACACACACACACACTTACGGATTTTTAAAAGTCTTATTTCACAATTTGAATATCCATGATAGAGAAATCCATTGTTAAATGTACCACAATAGCACATTTTTTTTTCTTGTAATGTCTTCAAATGCTGCCAGAATTTTAGCAGTGTAGCCAAACCAACCTCATTATTCACCATTTTTGTTTCTGAATGGGCCATAATTTCATGCACCATATGCAATCTTTTCTCATGATTCCTTTGACTCTACTGTGAACTGGTAATACTTTCTAAAGCACACGTTCAGAAATAGAAACCTGGTGGGTAATGAAAAGGTATTTAGTTCACTAGCCCTTGACCACTTTAATATAACCATCCCTTCCCAAGGCAGTGATAACGTTAATTGATTTTATTTTTTTCAAGAACTAGAAGAGGGAAAAAGTTCAACACAATGACTTTTAAATTAGAAGTATTAGGGAAACGTTATAAATTATGGGTGCTTATTACATTTAAATAAAAAGGTGGAGATCTTTATCTTAAACCAAATCTCTGTATTATAAAGAATGAATGCAGTTGAGTATTTCACTGCTAGATTGTGTGCTTAGTTACTCTGGATGATTAAGTTCACTGCAGTATTCAAAGAGCAGAAAAGTAGATTCTTATAGAGAATACAAGGAACATAAAATATCCCAGTTCAAAACACTGACGAAAACAATAAATCTGCTAAACAGAGGGCAATAGACCAACCATGCACATGCGACTGGTATGGTATTGTAATGAATGTCACAGAAATGAGAAATTAGAACAAATTGTGACAGAACCTTCTCACCGCTCAATAGATAACTTTAAAATGTTTACATGGGGAGGGAAGAATGAAATCAGTTAGTGCCTACATGCATTATAATTAAACTGAAGTAAAGAGAAGAGAATATATTACAAAAAAAAAACCTGTTGAATTTACAATTACTGAAAAAAGTATACTATAACATTGCAGTTGGATTTGTCAAATAGAGGGTTTATTTATTATGATAGAATGATAACTAAGCACACAAGTGCATAGATTTAAAGAAAATGCTCACATGTCAAGAGAAACAGCATATTAGATTTATCTCACAACTAGATGTGATCAGCATAAACTTTGAATCGTTGAGAAATTCATGAACATCCTGACACTGTGTGACATTGTAATCTTTCTTATCTTATTTTCAAGTAGTTTATCATGATTTCCCACTATACAGATAGCTATTTGATAGGCAAAAATGTATCTACATAACTCAGTAGCCTCTTGTATTTTAATATATGATACCAAAGTAGTACCAAATATTAAAACATAAATATTATACTTAATTTTAATCAAAGTCAAAATGACTCTTAGACAAAACAGAGTAAATGATTCGGAGTGCATAATATCTTCATATCAAACTGCTAACCACATTTCTGATGTGTTGGATCTATGTCTGTTTATTACTCTACACAGAATGTCTATAAGTGGATGAAAGTTGCAATAAGTTCAGCTAAAGCACACATCTGATATTCTCTTGTCACAGAGGCCAATTGCCTTTTGTTTTTAATAATGAACTGATGTTTTAATACCAGCCTTGTAATATGCCCAAATAATAAAATTAGAAATGCACCTTATTTAGATTCAAGAATAAAAGCTATATATTCACATTGCGAAAAATTTCACTATTATTTAACTCTCTTATAGAATCTCATTGCTTGTAAATGTAGTAACTTTGTAAGATGGAACTAGAGGTAGAGGTAAAAATAAAATAGATGATAGCTCTTGCACTAAACAGCTCACAGCAGAGGTGGTTACCTACATAAGACATTCAGAAGACCAAGTACAGATGATGAAATGACTCTTAAGTTCCACCATGTCTGAGAAGCTGTTTGGCAGCTGTGGACAGACAGCAATTTTTCATGAGAAGTTGCCATTGATAGGTTGTGCGTGTTCCCTGTTTGCCATGTGCACATGGCAGGACTAAATGACCAGCCCTTGTAAGATGGATATCTGTGACAACTTGCATATGGGATTGGTATAGACACTCATGATTATTTGATTAAAGGCTGACTACAATATTTGTCTTATCAGAAAAGTTTCATTATACTTAATTTTGTCATTGACACTCTGAGGTTTGAATAAAACCAAACTCCTTTCACCACTAACATCACCTCGCCAGTGTATTGCCTTTTGCATTATGAATTATATTTTAGATATTCATATTCTATTCTGAAATCGAACTCTATGAAATAAACTTTAACAACCTTTAGAAGATATTTGTATTTGTGTGTGTGTTGTATCTTTGTACAGTATATGCTTATGCATGTGTATGCATGCACAGGCAGTATACATTTTGTTTTTAAAATTTCTATTTCATAAGCTAAATTATGAAAAAATATCATGGATGAAACAGCCCCATTAAAAATCTACAGTAAATATATTCATGACTTTGAATAAAACATATCTCCTTTGTAACAAGTAAGATTTCATTAGTTTTATAATGTACTAGACATCTCTGAGAATTAGAAGGCAGTAGGTCAATGATACCTTTACACATGACTAATAAAGAGACACAGCACAAAGACAAACAGCAGGGATGGGATAAAATACCCTCACTCGATTAGACAGTACTTTATGTATTCAATTATTCCATTTGTTTTGCATAATGGATGGTGATAAATGCAACATGTAGGCAACAGGTACGTACTCTGTGGGAACCGCGGAGGGTTGTCATTGACATCGGTCAAGGTAATATTAACAGTTGTGGATCCCGAGAGTCCGCCAACTTGCCCAGCCATGTCTTTGGCTTGGATGACCACTGAGTAATGCTCTCTGGCTTCTCTATCCATGTTGTGTAATGCTGTTCGAATGACTCCTGGGATATGGAAATTCAAAGAAAACAGTCAGTAAAAGCTGGACATTGAACTCATAACATCCTGGAGACAAATGATATTTTCAGTCTTGGTTTTTGATATAGCAAATTTTAAGTGAGAGCTACATTTAGAAAAATAAATATATCTCATTATTATTCAAAAACTGAGTTATTGATACATTTGTTCGCATGCTACATATTAAACCAGATTTTTTTTTTTGGTCTCAAAATAAGAATCTTTATTGTATGTTTCCTTGGTTAATGGCTCCCATGGTAGCCTTCAACCTAGACATATGTGTGGACACTAGAGGACAATTTGTGAATATATTTTCTCTCTTTCTACACTGTGGGATGTGAAGATCAAACTCAGGTCACCAGGCTTGGTAGAGCTGTCTTTACTCACTGAGTCACTTCATTGACTTGCCATACATTTCAAACACGTCCTCATTACTATGGCTTAACCCTTGCTTACCCTTGAGACAAATACGAGCAATGTTCACCAAGGTCAATCCTATTAGTTTTCATTGTATCCTATTAGAATTGACCAAATGCAACTTCTTAGTTTAAAGTTTTCTAAACTATTCTATATACAATATATTGACATAAAAGGATTTGCTTTTAACTGTGGTTAAAGTAACAAGAGCAGATCTGTAGAAAAGGTAAGTGAATCCAGCCACAGTATATAATACAGGAAAAAGCTAGTATACTTCTTTCTTTTTGTCTCTCTTCTTTTACAACCGAATTGATTAGATTTACAGTGATTTTGGCTGGAAAGCCTTAGGCACTAGCAAAAAAGATATCACAATTTCAAACAGAGTGAAAAAAATAATTGAAGCCATTTGGCGAGAGATTTTCCCGAAGGTAAACAGAGAAAAAAATGATTGCTATCAAGATAAATTCCAACAGTATGATAATACATGATTCACTTAATTCATGCATATGCAAAAGCCTCTAATATTCATCTCACAAAGGACAGTGCTTCATCACATATGTTAATTAATAAGTGGGAATAGGAATCATGTAGGAATGACATGGATAGGATGCATAAAACTATTAGATAAATGATAAACACAATGGATATTTGTAGCATTTGATAACTAAAGATAATTTTATTAAGAAAAAAACAATATAGATGGACTTTCATTTTATGGAGAATAAAAATTGTTAATCCTTACATACAATTATTAAATTGATATTTTACAAAACAACAATATCTAACAAAAAACATCAACCACTGCACAGTAAATGACAATGTTCTCTTTTGCATACATTTTAAAATGTGATTTTGAAGGATCGAGTAAGAAAATATGTAAATCTTCCTGCTCCAAAAATGCATTGAAGTCATAGGGTTCTTCTTATGCCCTGTATTACTGCCTGAACCAACTAGAAAGTAATATGATAGGCAAATTGATTATAGGAAAAACAGGTCATATCCATGATCAACCTACAAATCTCAGAAGAAAAAAATGGTCTTGTGATCATCTAAAGGTACAAATTTCATTAATGCAGTTCAGTAAGCTGATGAACTATTAGTCATCATTAGAAGCATGTGAAGCAACATACCAAAAGTTTGATAATGTCATCTCATTAAAAACTGCCCACTACTAAACTTAGATACATATGACCTGGGGTTCCTAGAGGTGGCTAATAGTATTTCTTCTATTGTTTCTATGGATTTTTATGAGAGAATCAGATTCTCTGCCCTTTTAAAATAAGCTAGAAAGAAAAATGGAGCTAAATCACATTATTTCATAATTCTACACCCTCACAACATTATAGACAAACACTGTCTAGCTCATAGTCGGAAATTTTTTATAAGCTTCATGGGCACTCTTTACCATTTCACATTAGGGTTAGAGTCAGGGTCACTTTTGGTTTTCAAATTCCTATGAGTTCTGGCAGATATATAATGATGTATATTCACATGTTTCTAGCTGATAGAATTTTTTTCTCCTAGAGGTCTATTTTCCTCTCCTTCATCATCTTTCCTTTTGGCTATTGCTGGTAAACACTGTATATTTTTTTTCTTTTTGAACTGTTTACTATATACAAATATTACATAATTTAAATATATGGTATTTTCTAATTTGGATTGTCTTCTTCATACCTACTTAGGTTTTTTTCCCCATATATGCCATATCGTAGAAGTTTCTTTGCTTTGTGTGCTAATACTTCATTATCTCTATGTAGCAATATTGATCTCAATATATTAGTATATGAATACCTCACTATATAGATATAGAAATATTACATATCTAAGGATATTTTGTTTACTGCTATCTTTAATGATTATAGACAATTGCCTCAAATATCTGTGCACTGGATTTTATATTTGTTTGCTTGACAGGATGTCAGTTACATTTCTCCATGGAGCCACATTCCATTGATTACAATATAAGTACTATTTGAAAAAGTAAAATCAATATGGTATAACATATAACATTTTCCTTAGCAAATTTTAAAGAAAAAATATGAAGCATCTCCCTTAATTGTCATGTTACAGTATACTCTATATGCTGCTAATACTGAAAAGGAAAGAATATGTATATGTTAGGGGAGTGGCTATGTTCCATTGTGAATTTCTGATATATTTTTTTTTTTAACAATGTATTCTGTACAAGTTTAACAGGAATCATTGCCTTTTCTTCTATGATGGTAGGTTAAGTCAACAGGATACTATTGCCGGTGTATTATTTCATTTTGTTCCTCATTATATTCTTGGATAAATGACTGAAGCTTCGTTCATGCTTGCTCTATCTTCCTTTCTGAGCTTGCCACTCATGTTTTCCAAGTTTCTTAATAAGGAGACACTTGTTACTGTGAATCACTCTCTGCGGAATCTTAGCTCTCAATATTGAGACCTCATCTGTGGTTATGAACGTTATTTCTTGAGTCTCATTCATTGGAAGATCTTCGGATTTTGTTCCTTAACTGATGGTATTCATATAGAACAATTCTCCAAAGTGTTTTCTTGCAGTTTTAGCCAGTAAAACGAGGCAAGAGGAAAATTGTACCTATATTTGGACTCATTAGTTGTCACCACAGAAGATTGCAAATTAAATATGCCAAATAGACAAGAATAAACAAATATGCATACATAATCAGATTGTTACAGAAGCTTCTTATGTTCACAAAGCAACTATACCAAGAAGTCATAAATTTCCCTTCATTGTAAACTAGACATTTTTTTACATTTTGCTCAATTGCTGGGAATCTAGCACATTTCTACAGCATAATAGACATTGCAAGAATTAATGAGCTTCTGAGCAACAGAAGAAAAGTAAGCATTTGAGCATGTGTGGAAGTAAACTATTTTTATGAGATTAAAGACTTAAAAATAAGACCTTACTAGAAACATATTTGTAAATGTGATAGAAAAATACAAAAAGAACACTTCTGGATATTGAAATATGAAACAATAATTTAGACAATATTTTCAAGTTGCAGAAAATATAAACATATACAGTATGTATGCATTAAATTAGAAAACAGTGGAAACCACATACCATAGAATCTTACAAAAAAGCACTCTTCTCATGAAGCTTGCACTCATAGTAGAAAAAAGAATGACGAAAGATAATTAACGACATTTTACATAATGGCCAGAGTGGTGTCAATTCTACAGAAAAGGAAGTATTGGGGCTTTGCTCAGAGTTTTTAACTGCAGTGAGCAGGCACACTGTTGAGAGTGGTGCAATTATCAAACTGTTGCCTTGTAACATGTAAGCTCTCTTTCTAAAACCTTCAAGAACTTAACCTCTCTCTCTTCTTCTTCTTTCTCTTCTTCTTTCTCTCTTTCTTCTTCTTCTTTCTTTCTTTCGTTTCTTCCTTCCTTCCTTCCCTCCCTCCCTCCTTCTCTCTTCCTTCCTTCCTCTTCCTTCCTTCCTTCCTTCTCCTTCCTTCCTTCCTTCCTTCCTTCTTTAAAGTTAATTTTGTTTTTATTATTTTATTGGTTATTTTATTCATTTACATTTCAAATGTTTCCCTTCCTGGTTTTCCCCTGCAAACTCCTTATCCCATCACCCCTCTCCCTGCCTCTATGAGGGTGCT
Organism: Mastomys natalensis; assembly: GCA_021653895.1. Lineage (NCBI taxonomy): Eukaryota > Metazoa > Chordata > Mammalia > Rodentia > Muridae > Mastomys > Mastomys natalensis. The sequence goes on from JAJTUV010000818.1 coordinate 175,527, forward strand.
CCCCCAACCACCCACCTACACTACTCCCAAGTCACCACCCTCACCTAGCACCCCCTACACTGGGACATTGATCCTTCATAGGACCAAGGGCCTCCCCTCTCACTGATGCCAGATAAGGTCATCCTCTGCTGTATATGCAGCTGGAGCCATGGATCCTTCCATGTGGTCTCTTTGGTTGGTGGTTTAGTTCCTGGGAGTTCTGGTTAGTAGATATTGTTATTCCTATGTGGTTGCAGTCCCTTTAAGTCTTTTAGTCCTTCCCTTAACTCTTCATTGGGATCTCAGGTCTCAGTCCTATGTTTCGCTGTGAGCATCTGCATCTGTACTGGTCAGGTTCTCGCAGAACCTCTCAAGGACAGCAATACCAGACTCCTGTCAGCAAGTGTTTTTTTTTTTTTTTTTTTTTTTTTTTTCATCAGCAGTGGTGTTTGGGTTTTGTGTCTGCAGATAGTTCTCTAGATGGCCTCATATGAACTTATAGAACATTATAATTTCTTAAAATCTTACATGTGATATCCTCCAAGACATAATTACTGTGGTTTTACATTGTTTACGTTCTCAAAGAATTCTATGCAGATCTTTGTATGTATGGTAGACATGTCACAAGATACTGTTACCATTTATGTTTCTCAACTTCATATTCACAGTTTCCCATTAAGTAAGTTGAAGTATTTTCAACAGGAATACTGAAACAATATTAAACCAGAACTGGATTTAGTAATTTGATGGCTTAGAGTCAAGAAAGGAAAACACAATTAAGTATACTGAATAAACTCAAACTTATAACCATCACACTAAAATCAGTAAAAGCTGAAGAAATAATGGTACCTGTTTCCACATGCCAAGAAAGCAGTTCATATTATTGATGAGTGGCTGCTGTCCAAGTAAGCATTAATTGTCTACACATACATCAGTGAAAACAAAAATGACTATCTACAACCAAGATAGAATGATTTATATTTGTCAGATAAGAATCAAAATTTATTTAAATCAGGAGATCATCAGTATTATTTTAATTACAGCTAAGCATTAGATATTAATGATAAACTATGAGAAAAATCAATGCAAGTATGTTGATAATATCAACTGACTTAATATACTAGAAGTGTTTGCACGTTTTGTACTACACAACTTTTATTATTAAAATATGCATATACATATAATTAAACACACACACACACACACACACACACACACACCACACATAATATATATATATATATATATGCACAAATATCCTTTTGTTAAATAGGATTCCATATTATTCCCAAGGAGAAATGCATTCGAGAGAAATGAGAAAAATATTCCGTACAAAAGAAGTTATTTAATACAAATATCCTCCTTTCAGGTGATTTTTTTTTTTAGACAGAGAAAAATCAAAGAGGTCATCTCACTTAAAAGGGAAAGAAAATTCTGAGATATGATACATTGAATTAAGATCGTGAATCAGCTCCGGCGATAAGGGCATGTGAACTGTAATGCTTCTGGGTTTGGCTGCAAATAAGATGGACAGTCATTGACATATTTTATATGTGCAGGGATAATATCATTTTATGCTTTAGCGCTATTGAATTGTATGTTCTATAGAAAATAGTCAGTGTAGAACTAGGCTGAACGTAGGAAATGACGTAAGAGATGATTGCAACAAAAGTACGTGAACTTGAAATACACAGCAGTGTCAGACACAAAGCATTTGTTCTTGAAGGACCTGTATGGTATGGAAGGGAAAATGAAATAAAGGATGATAGGAAATGTTTGGACTTAGAGGAGATTGTAAGCAGTATTTGTTTTATACTTCAGGTTTTATACACCAGTCTCTATGGTGTGTGAGTGGTGTGTGTGTGTGGTGTGTGTGTGTGTGTGTGTGTGCGCGCGCATATTATGCTGCAAGCCCAAGTTTGAACTTGTTCAGTACTACTCATAGCAGAAACTCAGGAAAAGTATTCTGTGTCATACAGTGTATCAGAAGATCAGTTAGAACATGATTTTAACCCTATCATAAAGGTAACATAAAAACCTTTTAACCCAGATGACATTAGCAAAGGAACCAGTATATTATGATGCTCAAATATTGAATCCTGACCCCGACAGAGCAAAAAATAATATAGTTGAAGACCAAAGAACAGGGACTAAAGATAAAAAACAAGGAGGTGTGGCATGCTTGACGAAAAGAAGTGTTTCAGAGAATAGGATCTGTTCAAGTGTGTCAAATGCTGCTGCTCTGTCAAGTATGATACAGCCAGAACAGGCTACAGAGTGAATCGAAGGTGCAGGCATAATAATGGAAAGTGTGGCAGCCTGACCTAAATTTTAGCAGTGGATATGAGGTTAAGGAAGTGTTACGTGAGGCATTTTGAAGTGAATTTTTAAAGAGAAGTAGACCGGGGCAAGCTGTCTGATTACAAGTGGACTATGAGAAAAGGGCATGATACTAATGGCACTCTGGGATTTGGCTTAAGGGCCCAGGTCAGTGGGGAGCCTCTACAGAACGAGAAGTGCACGCTGAAGATGTCTGAAGAGTGTTAACTCCTGACTATATTAACATCAATGCACTCAAGGGATATAGGTAAGAAAAGAATTCTGGGTAGTTGAACAGACTGCGCCCTCTAGAAAGGTCTTGGACTGACAAATGAAGGCAGTAATTACGATTTCAAAGAGAAAAGTGAAGGTGATCTCACTCCTGTAACACACCACAGATACGCCAATTATTATAATAAATGCTCAAAATTGCTCTTGATTGAATCCTCATTTCTTCAATTACATATAAAAGTCTACAAGAGTTATCTTTTAAGGAAAAGTGCACGAGAAAAAAAAATAATCAGTCTTTCTGATCTTAAGGAATATGACAGGAAACTGGCTAGTTTGATCAGAATTGAACATTGCTTTATATTTTATAATAAATACATACATACATACACATACACACACACTAACTTGTATGATTCAGTTCAGAGTAGTCAACAAAAGGTCACTATACTTATTTTTCCACAATTTAATTTGGAGGCTCACTAACCTTATACAGTTTAAACATTTGGAAAAACAGACAAGATATTCCAGTAATGGAGAATGTGGTTAAAGGGAAAAATATTTACTAATTCTAACATAAGAGAGATTAATTCTTAAACTGATGTTATCTGCTTAAATATATGCATATCTTATTTCTGCTATCTGTTCATTTGCTATCTGTGTAGGCCATTTTTGGTGTGCTGAATGCTACAATATATGTGGCAAGAATAGGTAATATTTTATATAAATTTTCTATGTGGTAGCTTTGTATTTCTGTTGCCTAATGTAACATATAAGTTTAATAGAAAGATTCTGTTTTTAATTTTTAATCTTTGTGTGTATATACTACTTTGATTTTGTTCCTAAAAATGTTTGTGTTTCATGAGGCATCCCCAAATGATGAGGATGTAGGCTGACTGGTCTTGTCTCTCATTTTCATGCAAAAGACTCTCTTCACTTTCTTGCTAGTTGGTTTGTAATTTCCTAAATAGAATTGACAGGAGCAGAATTGGGCGTTTAAGGCTGCCTATACATCAAGTAGAACAAATAATGAATTAATGAAGCAATGTACCACAAACTGCATGCAAGGTTCTGATTCCGCGAGCCTACCTGAGATTTCTTTGCCACGAGTTATTTAAGATTTGAAGAATGGTCTCTATTAGAACACAAAAAACTAACTAGGAACGATTATGAAACAAAGCCAGAACTTGAAAGGCAATTAACATATCATATAATGACTAAGGGAGGAAGTAAATGAGGCATTGATTTAGATTTTAGTGACTTTTGTACTAAAACAAACTGAGAAGTCTTGCTAATTTGTTGATTTAGCACCCATCACTGTTTATTTACACACTATTCATTCTTAAGTTTCCAAAGAACCTATGAACTATGTTTCTACTGACTCAACTGCGCCCCTCACAGTTATCCTGAAGTTCTTACCAAGACGCTCTTTTGGCCTCATCTACTGTAGCATTTCCCTTCAGAAACATTAGTAAAGGGAGTTAGCTAAAGAGGAAACAACAAATGCAATCAGACAGTAACCACAAGTCCGGGATGCTTCACCATATGGATAGTTAGGATAGTGTGTAACTGAGGAATATTTCATTTCTACTGTAAATCAGTAGCAGTAGCACAATACACCTGGCATGTGAACCTTTGTGCCTTCACTACCTTAGACCACTTCAAATTTAGGCCGATTTTCCACCTATTGCATTTTCTTCTGGGTAAGAGCATCTCATTCACTCAGGGCTGCAATTTAAGAACTCTGTATTTTGCTTCTTTAATGTCTTTTGGTATGTTCACCTCAAAGTCAGTGGACCAGTTATTTCTCAAATTCTAAAGATATTTTCAAAAGTATATGGACTGTGCTGAGAAGGTTCCTATAAACCACATCAATATTCACAGCTTTGTGGAAGGTTAAAGGCGTGTATAGAGAATCTAACTACTTGGTTGGGATGTACCTCAGTCAAGAACAGTCGAAAAGCCCTAGTGAACTCGGTACAACATGCGTTTGAAACCGTGCATTATTAGAGATAAGGGAGACTTATCAAAATTAGTTTATAAGAAGTGACATAAGGCATAAAATGTTTGAATTACAGACAAGATACATAATCAGAATTTAACATCATTTAAAATTATTCAAATAGAATATAATTCAAATAGTACAGTGTATGTAAGTGTGTGTATGTGTGTTTTGCAGATATAACCCTGAGTCATGGATTCTACTATTGATCTGGAAACTTCAGACCTTACATTTGTATTTTTAAGAAACCACTTGAATTTATGTACTATGTTCATTCAAAATTTTTGAAGTATTTTTGTCTCTATTATTGTAACTCTTTGTTTTCATCATCAATTCCCTGTTTTAGCAGTTTTAGGGGTTTTTCTTGGCCATATAGGCATTTGACTGTGCACCCCAAATGGCAATATGGAAAACCTGAGAGGTTAGGAGACCAGGGAGTAATTTTTATGCCACTATTTCCTTGCATGTTTTTCATTTACGTATGAGGAGAGACATCAGTAATGTAGGTTCACTTGTTAATAAAAAAATGATACTGTCCTATTCACAGATATTTTTAGAAGAGTGAATGTCACAGGATAAACTCCATAGGGTCATTGAACACTCATAAGAGACTTTCAAAGAATCAATTTTGTTCAGAGGTAGACATTGTTTTTTCTAAACAGTGAATATTAATAGGTTAGTTTTAAAGATTATATTTACTCTTATTTGTGCTTATATTTAATGAGTATTTGCCATGGGTATGCTCCACTGCTGAGACCAGAAGAGGGCACTGCGTCCCTAGTGTTGGAGTTAGGAGGGGATTGTGAGCTGCCTGACCTGGGCTAGGAAGCCATGTGGTCCTTGAGATGTATAGCAAATGCTCCTAGGTCTTAGCTATGACTCTGGATTCATTTTATAATTTTTAAATAATTGTTTTACAATTTTCCCCAAACCATTACTGGTATATTTAGAAAAGTTAGAATTTATTTATTTTTTTTATTTGTGGTCTCCAAATGTATTCACAAAGCTGTACACTTTCATTACAATTTCAGTCAGGACTACAACCCCAGACCTGTTTTCTCCCCGCCCCCAAACAGGTTTTATAATTAAAATATGGTATTTTCCCTTCATTCTTCTGAGTTATTTGTTGGTTTGTTTTGCTATACTTTGTTTATCATTTCCCCCTAGGTCTGACCTTCATTTTCCCTCATGATTATTTTACTAAAATTTGAACTTTACCAAGCCCTTACTGAATTTTACCATGGATCTCTTTCTTACATCAAGGTCCTTAGTTAAAGGAGTACATATAACTTACCAAGCACTGTGATAAACATAATTGTTGCAATTATTTAATAAAAATCATTTTCTGATCTGAACTATGTCTTACTAATTCTCAGTAGTATAGAATATTTAAATGCCCAGTGGTGTCCTCCATTTGTTCTTTAATTTGGGCAGCATGGTCCAGGTGAAGACAACCTTATTGCTTATATTCTCTAGACACATGCCCTTTATTGAAACATCACACCGACTCCTTTGTGTACAGTCTTCATTTGACTGGTGTCTTGGCATAAGTCACTGCTGCAACAAAGACTGCTCTCAAACTCTTGAAGTCCACTAGGTACAGAACCCAGTGTGCTGCCTTCTGCAGGCCAGTGTGTACTATGCATTCATAGTGTCTTAATTGGCCTCCAATATGGTTCCTGGTTTCTTGCTGAATATAAAGAAAATAAAATCCCACAGGTCTTGGTATCTCTGATGTCTTTTTCTACTTAACAGTTACATTTCCATTTTGCCTTCAAACGGAATTCAATCATAAAGCAAATATAACAAGCCTAATCTCTTAACAAATGTTAAACACAATCTACTTTTCTCCAATTGCATTTTGTATATTAAAACTACAAAGATCTACTAAATTAGAAAACAGAAAACAATTAAGTGGCAACTTAATGATGTCATTAATTCAGTTGATGTTGATTTCATTATGAGGTGTGAAGTAACTCAGAATAGGAATAATTATGGAAAACATTTTTCAATTTGATTTGCTCACTGATTAGAGAATAATAATTTCACATTTTATAATCAAATTACTTCCAAAGTGGAATATCAAAAGTAACCAAACTTTTACTCCCTCCTTTCTTCCTCTTCCTTTTTTAATTTGTACAATAGAAGTAAGTTATAAGGGGATGGAAGTATTGTCTATTCAAATTTATAATTGAAACAATTTCTTTGGATATACTGTGAATATTGTGTTTCTTTCCATTGTCATATAAAATGTTTCTACTATAGTGAATGTACTAAAACAATTAAGGCAATAGACTTGGCAAATAGAATGATAGGATCTGAAGTCTAATCTCACTAGTTGGCTCTGTGACTTAATGCAATTATTGATCTGTGGGCCGGTTTCATTTTTAAAAATATTTAGTACAAGAATTATAATTTGGGAGTAAGGCTACTATATCAAATAAATAATAGTCATGCTGAAAAATTCATAGGAAACATGTGTTACACAAAACTAGAATAACAAATAAGAGTTAAGTGTTCTTTCTGACTTAGTGATGTCATCAAGAGACCCTGACCATAGTCTCACAAGACTGACAGCACACACAGAGCCTTCGCAGGTCAGCATCAGATGAGTCCTATATTGCAGGACCTTTCCTGCCTAGAGTATTTGCAGTGGAGCTCTGTGATTGGGCAGTAGAAGAGGTAGGTGGAGATAGGAGTTGGGAGGAGAGAGGAGCAGGAAAAGCAAGATGGAGGCACAACTGTCTCTAGGAGTCTTGGGTAGTTATTCTTGTCAAAAGGTTTGATATTGGGTTAACAATTCTAATTGTGTGGCATCTTGTGTATTGAACCCTTGATAATATATAAATCCATTGATAATCTTTAAGTATTAAGAATATTCTTTCTACTGGATACTAGAAAATATATCTACCACATGGGGTGGCGGAGTTGGCCCTTGAGCCATGCTTAGAGCCATAGACTCCACAGAGCTGACTGGCAGAGACAGCAACCACACTAACATCTTCCGAGCCAGGGCCAGTGCTCCTATGCTGGCCTGCCTCTGTTGCAGTTAGTATGGAAACATAGAGTGGGAACATGGCAGCAGTCAGGGAGCTAGGTTGAGCTAAAAGGACCGACCTCACCACTGTTTTTCAATATCTCCCCTAGAGTCCTAGAGCTGAGAAAAGACACATGCTCCTTTCTTCAGGTTTCTTTAGTTTTCTTCAGGTGAATCTCACTGGGGAAAAAAGACTTTTTGCTGAGCACATAGCCAGCAATAGATAGCCAACTGCGAGAGAATTAGAGTCATTCTTGGGGGTTCTTCATCTTATTTCTAGAGAGAGCTAACGTCCAAAGAACATTTTTGAGTAAATATCACTCTAATAATTTCATCATGTTTTAAATGCTATGCATTGTATAATCTACAAAGTTATTTTCAAAAACGTTGTTGTATGTTTTTCTGTTTTACAAATTTTGGCTCATATATTACAGCTCTCAGTTTTTGATTTTATGCTATTACTGTTTGTGCAAATGTGTGTGTCTGCATCTCTATGCCTTCTTGTGCTTTATATTTTGCTCTTTTTCATTGGACTGTTTTGACATATTCAATTTTATTTATTTTGATTTATTTTATTTGTATTATTTACCTTTTAGATGTTGTCTGTTTATTAAGGAAAGACCAAAAATGTTTGGATCCAGATGTAATGGTAGATTGGAAGGAACTTGGAGGTATAGAAGAAGGAAAGAAATATTATCATAATATATTGTATGGGGAACAATCTATTTATTTTTATAGAACAAATCCAAACAGTTTTGATGGCTATATAATAGAGATAATGTCCAAAGAATGTTTTGAATGAATATCACTCTTATAATTTCATTATGTTTTAAATGCTATGCATTGTATGGTCTACAAAGGTAATTATTTTCAATTTAAAATAACCTGTAAGATGAACTGTGAAGGCATGTATACACTAGAAGTACAGAAATTTGTTTAGTGATATTCCACTGATTACTGACTCTGGTTACACTTTTCCAAGAGAAGGGGTAAAATGATGCATCCATATTACATGGAATAGTTTTTCCCTAATCATAGCTGCACAGGAAGTACTGGCCACCTCTTCAAAACACAGATATTTGATATATTAAGTGACATTTTATATTTAGGCAATTTCCTAATATAGTAGGAAACTAAATTCCCATGGAATTATTCAGGAGAACTCCACATATTGTTCTCCAACTGCTGGATCCTCAGATGAAATATGCTACTCTCTTGCTGATGAAAACATAATCCCATATGGGAGAGCAGAGAGAAGAGTTTACATCCTTATAACCCCTTAAAAAGGAATCCTCCTATCTTTAGAAATTACATTAAATTTTTAATCTATCGGAAGAAAAAATAAACAAAGGATTATTAATATAAGATTGAACTAGGTGAGTTCTTTCATTTGAATAAACACTACAACAAATTAAGAATAAAAATCCTGATAGAAAGTAGACATGTAACTTATCATCTGTCTTTATCTTCTGCCCATCCTCCATCAACGGTCACCACCTGCCCATTCAATAACCTGATTCACTATTTCTGCATCACCTTGCAAACTATCTCAGAACGTAATTCTGAAAAGAGAATTAAAGGACATATTTATTAAGCTCTAAAGAGTTCTACAGAATATAATTCTCAATGTAATTGCCTTGAAATGGACCATCATTTTATGGGTTTTGGTGGAGGAAAACTAAGACATTGCCATTAATTTTTGTAAAAAAAATGTATATTTATTATAGGTGATAAAGATGATGAAAAAGTTTCATGAAAGTAGAGAAGGATTTTACTTAGTAAAGTGCCAATGAATTGTGAAATATTACCCAATAAAACCATTATTTGCTGAAACAGGCTTGGCTCAATCGATTTTCAATTACTAAGTTAAAATGTCTTCCCTTGACTTTTATATGGTCTGATTCAGTTAAGACAATAAATTCTATGGAAAAACATTATGAACAGTGGATTTATAAGGACATCTAAGTTTGGAGCTTAATTACCAATAATTAATCATCTCTTTTATTACTTCTTTTTTAAAAATTGCCATAAACTAGTGTGTGTATCATGCAGTCTATGAGCTTCAGGATCATGTAGGTGGTAGAACATTGTCCTCAAAGCATAAATGCTACGACCTTCATTGGAGCAGCTGTGACTACTTGCAAAAGACCATCAATATAAAGGTTGTTGAAACTCCCTCATGAAAGAAAAATCTGTAGACCTTAAGCTAAGATCCCAGCCACCCCTGTCTAACCTTCCTCTCAGTTGTTTGTGATTCTTCTCAAACTATGGATGCGCAAAGTGCATAGAGTGCAGAAATTAGCTGTAGTAAATTTATGTACCTATGAGAGAAATGATTATGCACCTGAGAGTGAAGCTGTCCTTGACTCAGCTCTCTTGGGATTATACAGGTTCATCTAAGTACCCAATTCACGATCTGCAAGGAGACTCAATAAACTTAGTTTCAACAGGCCAGGTTTGCATGAGAGCACTACTTTGGTCTTTAATATGTTCTCTATCTAGGAGGATCAAATGTTCTCCCTTCTCCAGGAAATTTCCACACAATATATGCTCTGCTATCACTAGACCCAGTTACTTAGTATATGTATTATCTCAAGTATTTTGTACGTTTTTTCACATATAAACACACAACATATTTTTATTCAAATGCTATCTTTGTTGTAATGGCGTATGCATTTATAATATGTAATGTCCATATTATTTGTCTCAAATGGATTATAAAATATACTTGGAATTTAAATTTTAGTTCTTTACATTAAAAGCTTTGACTATTAAATTTTCATGGACACTGCTATCACTAAACTCAAGAATGTGTAATCAGTAGAAATAAATTTTAATATGTGAAGCTACCATAGTCACTTTAAAATAAATGTGTTCAGAAATATTTTCTTCTAGGCTCTACATTTTCTCACACAATGTTTATAGATACTTACAAATTAATAATCATAATATTCAATAGTAAAAATATGAAAAGAGAGTAGCTGAAATGCAATGCATTTTCCTAACCATATCTGTAATCTACAGGTATTTTGTAGGTAAAAGATCACATTGGTTTTAATAATAAACAAGTACTATATAAGATTTATAGTACTGTAACTCTTTTCTTCGAGGCAGAAATGACAAAATAAATACTGTCTTCTCTCAAGCAAAACTGAGAGAAATATGTTGAGTCTAAGCTATCTGTGATTTTCTCTAATGAGTTGTTGTTCTGGGGAAACAAAAGAGGAACTTTAGAAGTCTCCAGATGGCAAGCAGATGCTTGATTCCCAGGTTTCTTATCAAATGTATCTTCTTTATTTATTTTATAAATTTATCTTATAAAGGTTTCATGTTGATTTTCTACAGCATGTGCTTTTAAACAATAAATAGAGTGTAGAATTGGGAAACAGTTGTTGAACATTTGTATTTCTAATAGGTAGATCATGTGCATTTCTGTCCAGTAATTCTTTCTTTCATCCAACCTGCCACTGTTACTTTCTTTCCAATTCATTATTTGCTTTAATAGTTGTTCTCTCTCTCTCTCTCTCTCTCTCTCTCTCTCTCTCTCTCTCTCTCTCTCTCCCTTCTTCTCTCTCCCTCTCTCTCTCAATCTCTCGCCCCTTTTCCATCTCTCCCTCTCCCTTTTCTCCCTTTTCCTCTTTGTCTCCACCCCCCTCTGTATTTCTACATACATGGATACAACTTTCAACTTTCTCAGGCTGTCTAATATTATGTAATGTACGTTTTTCAGGTTGAGGTATCGGCTCAGCAATTGTAATGGTTTTATCCAGCTCTCAGCATTCCTCATACCCTATAGTTCTTGTCTATGATTTAGACTCCTGACGTCCCTCTCCTCTTATTCTCCAGTGTAAAACTCTTCCCTCCTCCTCCATTCTGACTAGTTTTTTTCATGATTGTTATTCTCGATAATCTGTGATCCTCTTGACCTGCCTTTAGCTAATCCATATTGCTTCTGGTCTTTCTCTGCTTAATTTTCTGATTGCCAGGTCTTCCATCTAGCTCATGACTATGATGCTATATTTTGATATAGTATTCACCATGATATTGTCATTCTCTCCTCTACAGTATTCAATGAGCTGTCCATGTTAGCAATGACTGAAGGTCTGGAATGCACTTTAACACTACTTCAAATGATTTCTTTATGTTTCTGTTCCATTGTGCAACTCCCAACACCTCTGACACCAAGAAAATAAAATGACTGTTCATTAGCTTATGAATAACTTCAAGGATCTCATATAGTAAACATCTTCAATGAATGGTCAGCATTGAAAAGTTTCCCATAATTGTGCTTTAATCCAGCATTGAAGCAGATTTCATTCGAGGCCCCTAAATAATATCCAGATACTTCCAAATTCTCGAAAAAACCATAAAATATTCCCATAATATTTCATTACCATTAATTCATTTATTTTCACTTCACATTGTGATTACAGGCCCCTAAATATCTAAAATCATCTACAGATATCTATCCTAAATCATCTACAGATCCAACAAAAGCTCTATCAACATTTAAAAATCTCTATTAAGTAATATTAAATTAATCCATATGACAAAAAAATTATAGTATGATGTTCCATGGTTTTGACATCTATAAAAGTGAAAATAATACAGAGAACATAATCTTAGTAATGTTAAAGATATATGCTAGACAGGAACCCATAAAATAGACAAACTTAATCATTGGGAAATAATTGCTGACAATGGTGTCAACAATAATAAAAAGACTTAAGCACAGAAACAGAGAAAGTATATTCTGTCGAACAGAAACTTCTGAATAACAAATCAGACAATATGTAGAATAAGGAAATTTAGTAGAATTGAAAACAGTGCTTGTTAACCATATATCTAGTAAGCTTGGTACATTGTTCAAAATCTAACAACATACAGAACTGAGTGTTAAAATTCACAAAGACACAACATAAAACATGCAAAATTACAAATTAAGAGTGAATAAAATATCCAGTTGAATGATAGAAAAACAATGGACTGAATGTAAATGAAAAGATTTCAATTTCACTAACCATTCAGACTTGACATTCAAACCATAATGAAAGTAAACATCTTTTCAGACTTTCACGATGGTAACTGTGGAAAATCAAAGATGCTTGCTTATAAACACAGAAAAAAAAACTATACCTTTCTGCTATTGATGAACATATAAATTAATTGAAGACTATTGAAACTATTGAAGACTGCTCAAAACATTGAAAGTAGATCTATAAGTATCCTACTCAAGGGTTCAAATTCACAAAATTGAAACCAGTTTCTTGAAGATATATGTACACATAGAATGTGGATAAGGAAGTGCTGAGAGTTGAGTGGAAGAGAATTATACATAATTTTCTTTTTGTTTTGTTTTGTTATTTTGATACAGGGTTTCTCTGTGTAGTTTTGGCTGTCTTGGAACTCACTCTGTAAACCAGGCTGGCCTCGAACTCATAAATCCACCTGCCTCTGCCTCCCAAGTGCTGGGATTAAAGTCGCGTGTCACCACTGCCTGGCTTCATAATTTTTTTTAATAAGTGTATTTCATAAAGACATATCTGTCCACATAATAAATTCACAAGCTACATTCTTTTTATTACTTTTCTATTTTTTGTGATTATAATATAGTTACAGCATTTCTTCCTTCCTTTTCTCCCTCCAAATTCTCTATGTATGTTTCTTTGCTTTTTCTCAAAACCATGGCTCTTTATACATGATTTGCTATACGAATAAATGTATATGCAAAATATGTATTTCTAAGTACATAATACAAAAACACAACATGATTAGTGTGAAAATAAAGCATATCTTTTGAACTAAGGTGGATGATCCTAGAGACATTGCGCTGTGCAAAATTAGCCAGATTTAGAAAACATAATAGGAATACATCTGCTTACGTGTGTCATTCAAAATTTTTCTGATCATATATAAGAATAATAATGGTTCCAATGACTATACAAAGAACAACATTAGGGAAATTTTAGTCCATAACCCAAACTTTTATAATTATAATATATAACAATGTGACAAATCATAAAATACAAGTGACTAATAGAAATCTTTTAAGATAATTTGTATATCATAATTCTACTCATTCTCATATACAATAAAACTTAGTAACTGTGAGATTATATATATATTACCCATGCTAGCTATAACTATTTTATAATGGATACATACTTAAAAGCATTAGGTCCCATGATTTAAATTTATAAAACATTGAATTTTCATGTGCTCTCCATTGAGGTTGTGAAGAATGAAAAGACACAATATGTGCTTGTAAACTAAGGAACTAATGACAATTCATTAATACATGCAGCATATTTACCTTTAAAAATTACTTTTGGAACAAAAGCTATTGGTCTTAGAAAAAGAGTAATAATTTTGCAAACCATTCATTAGATTCCCAAATCCTGTTCTTATAAAGAATACATGCCCTGCAATCTAAATCTCCTTTCCAATCAGAGGAATTCTCCAGTGATCCAGCTTTGATGAAGATAGAAAAGGAAAAAAAATGTTTTTGAGGACTTAAGGGACAGTATTTCACATCCTTTGTGAATGTTACAGGAGGCATAGAGTTTTTTATATAATTACACTTTAGTAGTATACTCCAACAACTAAAGACTACAGTGTAGATGAAAGCAAAATGCCAAAGCCTGTCTAAATTATTCTGGAGCAAATATCCAGGAAGCCCAGAGAAGGACAGGTAAGTGAAAAGAGGTCAAAACATATACACGATTTAGGTTAGTTCTTCTGTACACAGGGTCACAGCTAGGATAAAGCTTTGATGAAAAGGTTTAAAGGAAACTGTTATTAAACATATACTGAAATGAGGGTTCTCCAGGATGGATGAAATAAATAAATAAGAAAGAGAACGTGCTATGTTTTTGATTGCTCTGGCTCCTTTAGGATCTCTGGGTCTCTGAAATGGTAATACTAGCTTACTTCAAACTAACTTTCAACTTCACATGTCAAAAGCATTCAACAAATTTTATATGGAGCAGCATGCTCAAGCTTTAGCTATTTAATAGACTTGAGCAGTTTTCATTTGTATGCAATAGTCGCTAAGAATACATTCATTAAAATTAGAATACTCAGTTTTAGAGTGGGTTCACTCCTTAGTGAACACAAATGGCTGAATTCCATCATTTCTTTTTGAGCTGAAAATAGAGTATGACATTAGCCAACTTTTGTTATTCCTGACAAGATAGCATGAGACTGGCAGATTGGTCCTGCTCCTCTTCGGAGCACTCATGCAGGTGTTCATCCATATTGAATACCATTAAGATGTCGACATCAATGATAGGTCTTATTATAAGCACAATTTCATGATGGATTGTCTTTCAAATAAATTAAGCGTTTGCAGACCATGCCAACTTGAATCTTTGATTCATAGCTAGTAGACTCTTTTCCTCTTATCTGGCTGCTTTGACAGGACCTGTCAATTAAACAACCCTTCTCTTGTTTGTTGCTCTAATGCCTTGAGGAAAGCACAGTGGACCCAAAAGAAGCACAGAAACTTTGCTTTCCAGAGCCACAAATACTGTTTATGGATGGCTTTGTGGATCTCCAGAAAACATGTGTTAGATTTGAAACACTTCAGTATTGAGCAGACAAGCTCTGTGGATGACTAGATATGACATCCCTGGTCACCTATATATACTCAGTTAATCTGCTGGGAGGGGTAAGTTACATTTTGCGACTCAGCCAAAGCTTCATGATATGTATAATATAAAGCCTATAGTTGTTCATTAGGTGAAGTCAGTGATTGGAGTCTATGTGATTAGTAGAACTGAAAACTGGTGGCAATTGCAAGCTAGCTATATGTCTGTCACACTCCCTTTTAGTTCTATCAACAGACTGCTTTCTTTTCCTTTCAGGTTAGTCTGGCTGACCTTATTCTATGCTGTCTTCTGTTGTAGAAATACTATGCTTTATGAAATGATTCTCCCATTAGCCACTCTTCCTAATTTTCTATTTTATTACAAGTAAGGCAGAGTATGTTTCCTATAGGAGTGACACTAGAGTCCTGTGGTTCTAGGCATGAAAGTTGCTGAGGTTGAAGATTCCTGGAGTGTAGATGAGGGCCTTGAAAAGTAAAGCTGTGAATTGTAATTCTAAGACGTAACTGAGTTTGGGAGACACACAAAAAGCAAGGAACCCTGGTATCCAAGTCTCAGAGTGTAACACAAGGAAGCAGAGAACTGTGGTAAGACATTAGAAGTGCAGCTCTGTATGAATAGGAATAGCAGAATAATTTCCCAGAGAAGATGAGGGCAGCATCTAAAGGTGCTGATAGGAAAACTGAGGTAAAGGAAGCAAGAGACTGTAAATGGCCAGTACCTTACAAAACAGACTGCAAGACAGGGTCCCTAAAGTATTCATGAGAGATGCCAAGGATTAAACCATTGACTATCCTGACACCTAAGCTATGAAGCTGTAACCTTAGCCGATGATGGCCAATGAGATCTTTTCTAAATCCCAAGTGACATAACTCTTTCCTGTACACCAACAGATTACAAAAGCCCTGATTTTAAAAGTTGTAACTGTAAGACTTAATTCTTACAGCCCAGAGATGGTTCAGTCACCGCCCCAAATTGGGATCCAGCTCAAGGGGAGACTTCAAGTCTGACACTATTACTGATGTGCATACAGACAGGATCCTAGCATGGCCACCCTTTGAGAACCAGAACAAGTAACGGAAAGAGTAAGATTTGGATACTTACACACAATCAATGGACAGAAGCTGGGGACTCTAGAGGTTGAATTAACAAAAGATTAAATGATGATGATGATGATGATGATGATGATGATGATAAAAACTCTTTTGGGAATCTCTGGGTTTATCCCACCACAGGAGCAGGCTGAATACCATGTCTCTGGTGTTGGGGTCCAAGTTCACCCACGTAGCTGATCCTCAATAATTTCTGATACGAGAATAATGTGAAAAGACAAAGTCTCTACCAATTTTTTGACTATTTAAGTGATGTCATATGAACTGGCTTGAATATTATATGAAATAACATGTCCATTTTTGTTGTATTTGAACAGAGAATGAATCCATGAGGATAAAAAAAATGTGGCTGGCAGAGAATGTACAGAAGGATGGGAGAGTCAATGTAAGTCATGCTGGGCAAGTCATATCATGTATGTTTTCTCACAGTGGAGTTATAGATTAAACATGAAAATATATAAAACAGAATGAAGATTGTTTAGGCAGATGAAAGAGAGCAAGGAAAGCCTACAAAGGACAACTGAGTATGACATGTGTTAAAACAGTCCAAGAATATTATATGCATGAGTTAAAGTTTCACAATTGTTTTTACAACTTATTACATATGTGAATGATTTTTTCAAGGCAAACTCATAAGGAGAAACACGCACCCTCTGGAAGTCATTGCCAACCGCCGCTTCCCCTTCTACTGCAGCAGGGCTCATTGGAGATTGTCTTTCTTGTTTGTTTTTAAAAGGGAAAAGAGGTAGTTAATTCTGAAGCCAAATATAAGTGATCATGACTCAGAAATAAATTTAGTTTACCCTGAATTCTGGGTTCCAATGTGAAAGCAGATTCATGAAGATTTTTATAGTAACAGAACAAAGGTAGTCATAAATCATAATACCACTTCTCTAAAAACTAGAGGAAACATTAAATAGGTAGGTTAAAGGAAAGACAAACTTCTGATTTAAAAACTACCTGATGACAATTTTACTTTTTTTACTTGGTGGAAACTATGTGTTCTTTTTAATTATTATATTTCAAAGTTTTTATTAATTAGTCTGAAGATGTAAGGTTAGAATAGCTGGTAAGCAAGCAGTGGTTATTTAGAGGGCTAAATATAGCCCATGATAAAGTATGATTATGATCCAGACTTGCAACATTCGCACCTCTCCACACTCACTGAAGTTTAACAATCAGTCAACCTCACAGAAGCTTTCACAGAGGGTGCATCTTTTTCCTAGGGAACTGTCCTCTTTCATTCATATTATACAGATGCACTATTAAATAGGATCTCAATTATAACAGGCAGGTTTGACATTGCCTTGAAGACCTTCAAACTTTGAACTCCTAAAGACAAAGGAGATCTTAGCATAGACCTAACATTGCAGATTTAATGGAAAGGATTTGACTCTTGTTTACATTGCAAAGACATGGACTTAGGTCATAGTAACACCAAAACCTAACTCATTTGGTTCCGTTGCACTCATATGCTGTGGTTGACTCACAAGATTGGATAGAGAAGACAGAGGTAGAAGGATATCAGCTGTGAACTAGCTTGTGAAATGGGAATTCCTCACTCAATATTTGAAATGTATCATGGTAACCCTTCAGCAGAAGTGAGGGATGATGTTCAGTCTTCGACAATCTCAAACTGGTACAGATGGAGATGCATTTGGCTTGAAGAAGAAAAGATGGTCTTACTCATTATACTTGATATGATTTTAAATTAAAACTCATGTGAAGTGATGTCTTGTTGTTGTTGTTGGCATTATCTACTTTTGGCCTGTGTAACTAGAGCAACAGTCTTTCTGTTAATTGAGATGATGGAAAATGGGGAAAACCTATGCAAGAAAAAAGAACATTAAAAGAACACAAATGTGTACAGTAAAGTGTGCTTACAAACTTTAAAAAGTACTTTCATTAACAAGACTGAGCCTGTCTTAGGTCATCAAGGGGGAGACGGGAGAAAGCTTTAGGAGCTACTTGGCAAGAATCTGACATGGGCCAAGGACAAGGAAATGAGCTGCTTGGCAGGAATATGACATTGGCCAAAGACAAGGAAGTAGGCATCAGGCAGGAATCAGACATTAGGCTGGAACAAAGAAGTAATTTCAGGCAGGAATATAAATCTTAGGCTAGAACAAAGAAGTAATTTCAGGCAGGAATCTAAATATTAGGCTAAAACAAAGAAGCAATTTGAGACAGGAATCTAATTTTTAGGCTATAAAAGGATGTAGGATTCAGACATGAACATGACTTTGAGCTAGGACAGGGAAGTTGGTTCACATATTTTGGTCATCTTGATAAACTCTTAGAAGCAGTCATGGAATTTTGTTTATTGCCTTGTTTGTTCTTTGACTATTTGTGTTTATTGTCTTGCTTGTTCCTTGACTATTTGCATCTATTGTATTGCTAGTCACTCAACCCAGAACTGACCTTAATTCTTACATTTAATTAAAATGATATAAAATCAAAAAGGAAGAGGGAGGTATGGGATAGAGGCTTCTAGGGAAGGAAAATGAGGAAAGGGGATGGCATCTGAACTGTAAAAAATAAAATATCCAATTAAAAAAAATCATCAGAACCACCTCCTACAGAGGGCAACAGCTAAATATCCAATTTAAATAAAAATCATCAGAACCACCTCCTACAGAGGGAAACAGTTAATTCAGGAATTCACAGCTGATCAAGGTGCTGAGAATAAGTGACTGTTGAGGCATCAAACCCTATAGAGAACATTTCAATCACCCCACCAAGGCCAAGGGACCATCATAGAGAAGGAATGGAAAAACTTTAAGGTCCAAAGGAAGGAGAGGAACACTGTGGAATACCATCTTCTAGACAGGACAAATTCACTGTGATCATGGACACACAGCAACAGTAACAACATTCACACACACACACATGCCACACACACACACACACACATGAAAGATAGGAAAGCATTGGGAACAGGAAGGAATTAGCAGAAGTGTAGGGGAGAAAAGAAAGTTTAACAGAATGAAGAGGACCATGACCATTGTATATACACATGAAGTTAACAAAAACTAAAGTTAATACCATGAGGGCAGCCTAACATAGCATTAACCCTGAGGCCTGAGCAATACTTCTGAGTCTTGTCATTATCGCCTTGAGGCCTAACTTGGCTAGAAGACAGGTATACTCAGTACCTAAAGTGGTAGCACTTTTTGGATGATAGTGCAATAGATTTGGGGCATTAAATTCATCAGAAAAGAAAAGCAAGACTGACTGTGTAAGGTCCTAAACTCTCCATTCCCATTTCAACTATGAAAAGCTCTACTTAATCTGTTTTAACATTGCTATACAAACTCTTCCCTCCAAAATAAATAAAATAAAATAAATAAAAAGTACTTTCACAAGGATATGAAACACTGAACTTAAAATAATAAATGGAACATTTTGTGTTAATGAAAACAAGCATTAAAAAATCCAAATAAACTTTCAGTGTATACAAACAGGTGCTAAAGCTTTCTTAGAGAAAATATTCAAAATAAATAATGGAAGAAGGAATCCAATGGAAAGTATGTTTGGTTATCTTATGAATGCCAATCAATTTTTCTTGGACCCAAACTCCAACATAGGTAATGTGGAAAAATGCAAGGTGAAGGAAGACAAAGAGTTGGATGAAGACAAAATGGACCAGAGATCATTATTATTTAATCACAATGACATTTTCATATGAAAAATGATATTGGTGTTGGAAAAAAGTATAAGGAATAATAATATTTTAATATGCTAAGACATGCTCTTTTAAAAACTATCATAATAAAACACACATTTGATATATTTAACACCTCTGTAAGAAGGAATCAAGGTTTCATAATAGAGATGGAGAAGTTACTATGTGCATTGCCTTACTGCCTGGAAGGCAAGTAAGCTAGATATGCCTAACTTAAGAGTAAGAAATATAAATCAATATCCCTTATGCTCTTGTGGCTCATGCAGCCTTTTTGTAGTAGGCCCTTGAGGTCACCATCCAGCAAGTCCAGATGAAAAGGAAATAAACATTTGTGCTCAGCTGTCTATGAAGTTAACATACAAAACAATTAAACTATGATGTTGTTATTCATGCCATTGCAGGATTTCACAGTATCCTAATAGAAATTTCAATAATTGTAATGCAGGCATATATGATATCAGTTGCTCAATACGAACTAGCATGCAAAATGAACAATAATACACAAGTCCTTCTTGATAAGGCAGTTCAAAAGCCATTGGATGGCTTTGAGATAGTTTCCTTCTTTATACTAAACTTAGCAGCAATCCTCCTTTCTACAAGACTAAAGAGCCTTAAGATTACATGTTTCCACGAAAGAAAAACAGACACAATAAAGAATGGTGATAAAACTAGAAAGTGAATAATCTATAAATCATACTGAAGTTACACTATGAAATACTAGTGGCTCTTCTAGTTTACATGAGGAGCTCCTGAGAACACTCATAAAGATAACACTGTCTACTGCATTTCTCTTCTTATGTGAAAGAGTAGAAATGTGTAGCAGACACAGCAAACCAAAACCAATGGACAATGGTGTCATTTCCTAATACTTACAAGATAACTATAAGAATTTTAACATAAAATAAGGAACTAAAAACATCTGTCTTCTTATTTATTAGGTTTCGTTTCCAAAGTCACTCAACTAACCACTCACGGCAGCAATGTCTTCAGATAGGAAGCAGAGACACATATGAGCTATGTTTGTGTTTTAGTTTTCTTTTGTTGTATTTGATTACATTAACATCATAAATATTCTTAAGATGTTATAAAACATTCTGAGATTTTAGTAAGCACTTATAAATTAGTTCATGTACTAATGATATTTGGATGTAATTTTATAGTCAGTAATCACCAGTCTTAGTGATGTGACTTATGATCTGTTGTTCACACTTCAGTGGAGAGCTCTGCACCATGCACATATGGGACACACAATTGTTATTGTGGAAAAAGTAACAAAAAATGTAGAAGACACAAAGTTGGGAGAAAGAAGAGGTTGAGTAGGTAGATGTGTGGTTGGAGTTGAATATGGGGCATGTGAGGTAAGAAAATATGATCGAATATGTGCAGGGAGGCCTAGGTCCAGCCCATGGAGGTAAATGTGCAACTTGGTTTTCATGTAGGTCTCAAACATCTGAAGTGGGGGCTATCCCAAAACATGCAGCCTGTATATGGAGTATGGTCTTCTAGCTGGGTGCCTCAACTGGCCTCAATGGGAGAGGAAGCACTAGCCTCTCAGAGACTTAAAGTGGCAGGGTGGGGATACAGGAGGAGGGGGTACTCAGAAAAGAAGAGATGGGGAAGGATATGTGGGAGGGGGTGACTGGGACGGGTTATAAAGTGAATAAGCAAAAAAAAAAAATTAAAAAAGGAAAAAAAAAGAAAATATGATCGAAATTTATTGGACTAATGTATAAAATTACCACATAATAAATAAGTAGGAAGATGATTAGAAAAACAGAAGAAAACTATCTTGTGATTATAGTCAACAGTTTTCCTATTCAATTATTATATAATTGCTTTCCTTTTGTTGACATGTACAGGATATTATATAATTATGATATTTACCACAAATTATGATTTTCTTCCAATTTTACTTTTGTTAGCATTGTCCAATTGATTTTTCATGGATATGTTTGACTTAGCATCTAAGGCAAATAGGACTACGATAAAAATTGCAGGAGACTAATATAACATAGACAAATGATATGCTAAACTGAATGCTGAAGAAATTAAGGAAATGATTCTAAAATATACAACATAATAGAACAAGGAACAGTTGATGACTACCAGGAAAATGGGCTTCTGGACAAGATGGGAGAATTTAATACATGAATTCACAGTGATAGTGACAGCATGCACCAGAACTGTGTAGCCCAAGCTAGACTAAATCCCAGGATACAATGTGGCTGAGAATATATCTGTACTTCTAGGAGGGGGTTATTGGGAAGCATTAGAACTAATAAAAATAATAACACATCTAAAGTGCATAGAAAGTACTCATGTAAGGACAGTAAAGGAGATTGCAGGCTATATATGCAATATTTTCAATTCATGATGCATATGGTTTTTGAGGAAATATTAGATAAAAGAGTTTGTGTAGGAAATGGGGTACATAATCATTAAATGGAAAGATATAAATCAAAGTGTACAACAGAAAAAGATGATTCTTTAACTTTTATGTTGAAAATGAAGGAAAGACATGAAGATAATTCATTAACCACCTACATTTAATTCTTTGAGAATTTCATACATCGTGGTTTATCATACCCATCCTTCCTCCTATAAGTCTGACAAAGTTTCAAACATTTCCCATTCCATCTGAACTATGTATCCATTTTTCCACATCATTGCAAGTTTGAATTGCAAAAATATTCATGAATGTGTAACTTTCCAGTGAAACATGGTCAACTTATCAGGGGCAACCTGCTGAGAGAAAACTTCAAGCATCCCATAATCTCCAACAACTCCTCAGCTAAGGGTGGAACTCTGTGCCCAGCTCTACTCTCCATGGAACTTAAATAACTTAAAATCACAAAAACATAGACTCTATGATCCCACTCCACACAAATTGACAAAACAAATGGAATCACCTTTCTAAAAACAATGTACATTAAAAAAAACAAAACAAAAAAACAGTGATCACAGGAAACGCAAATCAAAGATACAACCGATCATCCCACTGCACACAAGGAAAGTAACCTTCAAAAATACGGAAGATAACAAAAATTACAGAAATGTAGAGAATTGCTGAAGCTTTGGTTGGGCCTTTGCACACATCAATATATTTATTATTACTTCATTATTTATTTTTACCTCATTATAATTATAATTATATATAATATAATAATTATTATTATTATTATTATTTTATGTTATATTATTATAGAAAGCACTATTAAGTGCCATGAGCATTTTAAAATGAAAACTATAGTAGAATCCAGAAATTTTACTACTGGGTATCATTCAAAAATCATGTAATAATTTTGTAAATTGATTGTGTACCTATGTAAATTACTATATTTGTTCAAAGTCTCAATCATATTTGACAAGACTCAGAAACACTCTGAGTTTCTATGAGCTGATGAGTAGGTAAAGACAATATGGTTTGTACATAGAATGAAACAATGGTCAAGCACAAAACAAGGAGTCAGGTCAGCAGGGAAAATACTCATGACACTAGAGTGGTTCACATTAATTGAAATATGATAGTCATAAAAATATAATTAATAGAAGATCATCATCATATGTGGACTCTAAACCAAGATAGAATTAATATTAAATTGATAGTATTATGGTTACATTAGTTTGTAAAGAAATACAGAAATAAGAAATGTTAAAATTTACTAAGAATATAAAATATGGTAAGAAGCTTACAGTTCTTAGTTCTTGTGTGATTCTGAATGCTATAGTGAGCATGGCACTGTTTTATACTGTTCATTCAAAACACTGAAAAGAATCTTCTCTGAAGGACAAGAAAAATATATTTGAGAAAAATACATATGCCACTATCTTTATATTTTATATTTAAAATGTATGAAAACATCACATGATATATGTGATTTGTAAGCCTTTATAACCCTTTAAATTATATTTAAATTGTTTGCCAGGCATGGTGGAACATAACTATTTTCCCATTAATTGAGAGTCTGAGTAGGAGGACTGCAAATTTGAGTCTAGCCTAGTACAACTGAGAAAATCCTAACTCACAAACTAAACAAACCACACACACACACACACACACACACACACAACACACACACAACAGAGAGAGAGAGAGACAGAGACAGAGAGAGACGAACATAAGAGATAGAGATAGTGAGACAGAGAAGAGTCAGAGATACAGAACAAACAGTGAAAGACACAGATAGAGACAGAGAGATAATACACTTTTTAAAGCAACCAAAAAATGTATTGCTGAAGAAAAATGTTGAATTCTCAAATCATGAAGTCCATCAATGTAGAAATTAGTTTACTGAATCCTTAGTAATTAGAAAAACTATTCCCTTAAAAAGGACCAGGGAAGTACACTAGCACCTCTGCCAAGATAAACATTAAAAATTGTTGAAGGGCAATATAGCTTATTGCTAAGATTGGGAGAGAACTTAGACCTTCTTTGACTTGGCTTAAGGCCAAAGAATAGCTTTAAAGTTCTATGAGCATATTTGTGTCAGTATTTCTTTTCTCACACATTTAGGAAAGTAACTCTCTTATATCGCCTATAAACAGACAGCGGAGAGTGAACACATTCTACTAATTAAGTGCCACACTGGATATCTCTTCTCAAGTTTCCCTCCTGTATATTGAAACACACCTTTAAACTCTGGGAAAAGTGACAACAAACCCCAGTGCAATGCTCCGTATTTGAGAGAACCAGTTATCCTGGTGTCTCAGGCAGCAAAATCAATTCATGTGCTCTGTCACTCTTAGAAAGAACTCTCTAACATGCTGTCTGCAGTAAATTCTGCAGGATATCCCAAAAGTCAATTGCTTCTTCTATTTGGGATTAAGATAAAAGCAAATTGATCCTTTTCATACATAGAGGGAGCATAAGAGAAGATACAATTTCTGTCTCCTCATTTTTTTCCCCTGACTGACAGATTTCTTTTTGCCTTGCTAATGTAAAAGTCCTCAGTAATTGAAATTCTTGCTATGACATACACTTAGATATAACCAACAAGAATGCAATTTCCATTTTAGCTACCATACATGCTAGAAAGAAGAAAATGTATTTATG
This sequence comes from Mastomys natalensis, assembly GCA_021653895.1. Classification (NCBI taxonomy): domain Eukaryota; kingdom Metazoa; phylum Chordata; class Mammalia; order Rodentia; family Muridae; genus Mastomys; species Mastomys natalensis. The sequence goes on from JAJTUV010000818.1 coordinate 200,549, forward strand.
AGCAACTTATTCTGAGCACATAAAGAATAAGGTAACCATTTGGAATATTTTAACTGGAATGTCATCTAAATCATATTACCACCAACATCTTTAAAAATCCAGAGGTAATATTTTAAAATTTGAACAAATATTTGAATAGTCAAAAGAGGATGATGCTCACATCCACATGGATATATTGATTCTTACTATAGAGAACAATTTAATAGTATAGGTAAAATTTATATTTTTTTTTATTTTTCTTCCTTTTATGAGTGGCCGATAGATAGATGCAGTGCATAATTTTTTTGGAATAATTTAGAATTTGCCAAATGTGTATATGGATATAAAATATCAAATGGGGTGATCAAACATTTCCAAAGAAGAAAAGATACGACAGAAGTAAACAGAAACTGATAAATATTAATTTAAAAATATTTTTAAAAATACTGTTTTGTGTATATGTTATGTCTGTAAGCTTGGTGTTTGCGTGGAACTCCTGGCAATCAGAACATGTGTATCTCCTACACTTTTGTCTGTCCTTGAGACCTTTTCCTCCTATGTAGTTGCCACTTCTAGCTTCACCATGAAGGCTTTGGCATTGTTGCTTGTATCTTATATTGTTCAGTTGTTGTGTCTTGGAGGCTTGCTTATTTCTGAAGGGAAAAGAAGGGGATGTCAGAGAGAGAGGAGGTGAGAGGGTAGCTGGGAGGGGTCAAAAGAGAGGGAACTCTGCCTGGGGTGTATTGTATGAGAGACGCATCTATTATTGTTGACAAATAGACATTTGGTCATGTTAATTATTTTTAATTTCATGAATTTAAAATGCAAATAAATTTATTTTTGTGAGATATTATAAAATGCTTAGTAGATGCTACATCAACGTGTATGTGTCTGAAAAGTGTGTCAGGGAGGTCATGGAGGGAACATTTGGGACACTACTACCCTCTAGTAATGTGAGCTGGTGTCTAATCATAAGGAGGCTATGATGAAGATGTAAACACAAATAGTTAAGTATACTTTGAGGCTGGTGGAATTTATATTAGCTTTTGGTCTTAATATGATATGTGACCTTTTGTCCATGAATAGGAGAGCTGAGTCAAATCTTTTATTAAAACCATTTCCAAATATTATAGTTTTTAGGAAAGGGGAAAATGATGTAATTATATTTTAATTTCTAAAATGGATTAAGTTTTCAGTAGTACTCTACTGAAAAAGTTTTAAAATTTTTGTGAGATATATGCAAACTACCCAGACTCTAGACCAATCAAATTGTACTAAAAGATGCTATGTTTAAAATCCAGCTATATCAAACTGTGGCATGGAAATATGTCATTGTAAGTAATCTTTTATGCTCATAAATTTTTAAATTATAAGGAGAATTAGATATCAAGAAATTTAAAGGTATAAACTTTTAATAACTCCAACATTTCAAATGAAACAAACAATTCAAGAAACAAAAACGCATGATGAAATTTAAGCAAGAAAAATGTCTTCATACCAATATGGTGAATCATGGGATATGTCTACAAAATGAAACATATTTATAAAATAGTTATTGGACATGGTATTAACTTTGTAACAGAATTTATCAAATGTATTTTACTTAATAAGTTTATATATGTGATTTTACAGAAAAATACAAACTTTGAAATATTTAACAGTTTCAATATTCTGCAAATGTATATTTGAAAATATACATTTTCAAATATGTCTACAGCTATAACATCTGAACAATCTAGTGGATCCTGATATCTCAGGAAGCAAATTTCAAGCATTTTTTTTCCATTTGGTAACACAGCTTAAAGTATATTTTCTCGAGTGACAAACAACTTGCATTTATTTCAACAGAACATTTTCCCTTCAATGTACTGAGCTTTGAAACAATGTGAAAATATTTAACTATCATTGTCACCTGTGACTGCTACTGGATATTGGACAAGGTGATGAACTATGATTTCTCACAGAGGTGTGATTTCTCACAGAGGTGTCTAACTCATCTATTTCTTTAAAGAAACTCAGAAAAGTGTGCAAAGGACTGTGTGCAAGCCAGGTGAGATTTGGTGCAGGATCACTGCTTACTGGGAGCACCGAGCTTTTGTCATTGGTGTGAGCTCAATGGGGTAAAAAATGACACTAGGATGAACCAAGAAAGCTTGGTAGCTGAACTTTGGCCTAGGTGCTTTCTAAATAACTCTTGTATTTAAAATTGTTGCTGCTTATAAGACCTATGACTACTAGGTCTGGTAAATTTCCACAGAAGCTGCCTGTTTACAATAGCTTATAGCCTTCTGTTTTCAGTGTTTTTCCACAGAGACCCAAGACTTTGTGTTAGCATGTCATGTATGCCAGGCCTATTGCTGATTTTAGGCCTATGGCTGTTTTTAGGCCTTTAGTGTATATGTAGGGCTGCTCCTGACATCTCCTCCCTTCTCTAAGTATAGAAGGGCCTTGGCGATTCTATTCTTGCAAAGGCGGGATAGAGGCCTGACCTCCAATAATTGAAGGGGACCTTGTAATGGACTCCAGTTCTCCTGTCGTTGTTCAGTGAGGCATAAATAACTAAATAAATAAAATTTAAAAAAAAATTGCTGCTGCTGCAGACTTTCCTTGCTCAGTTAATATGCACTCATACTTTACATCACAGATTTTCTTTTTTACTGCTTTATTCAGTCTTTAGTCCTGAAAAATTTAAGCTTCATTTGCACAGGAGATATACACATGTGTATATACAATATGTATATATGTGTTGTGTGTATATATACATATATATATGTGTATTACATGTATATGTGTATACATGTATACACACATACATACAAACATATACACACACATATTGCATTTTATTCAATCCATAAAAACTATTATCAATGCAATACTCATGTATGTAAAATGACTTACGATCCTGGAACATTTCTACCTCAGTGGTAGAAAGCCTGTCTCGATTCATGACAACTTACTTTCATTCTCTTGTACTAGTTAAGAAGGTGACTCAATAAACCATTGGTTACTGAGCTAAACCATTGGTTCCTTGACAACTGGTTGTCATTTTTGCGTCTCCCTGAAAGGTTCATCATAAGGTTTAAGTGCACAGAATGTGATGTAACTGGAGATCTTTTCTAACTTCCTTCTAATATTTACTTATGTTTGAAAACTGTTTTGAAATTATAAAATATCTGAAGCATCAATATTTGATTATGTGAACTTCAGAAATAATTCCGAAATGCTTCAGCATTTTTCTCTTGCTTGGGTTTTTGTTGGTTTATGTATTCATTTCTTTTGCATACTTAAAGGTTTTATTAATTATGAATGAGTAGAACCACACTTCGACAAAATTAGCATCAACATTTTTTCGTATAAAATAAAATACTGGAGCTGGTGCTAAAATTCAGTTATTTTTGCAACTATCCAACATATGTACATATGTATATGTACACACACACACATGCCAACACACACATAAAACACACACCACACACACATGTTTATGTTATCTCTCTTTTTCTCTCTCATATGTTTAACCAAGTATATATTTTCATATACTATCAGACTTAGTTCAGAGTGTCTTAATAAATAATGAATAATCATGATCATGTTCAGTGAAAGTACTTTGGTAGCATATCAGGAGTAGGTTTCTCAATGACATTTAAAGTACAGTGAAATAAAACAGTACTACCATTTCTATGGTAGGATTTTGAATAAACCAATGTTGCAGTATAGAGAATCAGGGAAGTCACACTATGTGTTAATCATATAGAGAAAGGACAAAATCAGAACATTAGCATTAGAGTCAAAGTAGAATTTGAGTGACCCCATATTACCCATTCTAAATATATTACCAACTACTCAAATGCTTCAGTTTTGTGTCCTGCAACTTTCCCTCTTGCTCCTCCTATCATGTGAGCACACAGGACCCAGTAGTACTTTGAAATTAGAGAAGACAATACCCCCACCAGTCCCCAGTGTCATCATCAACTAGATTTTGGACTTCCTGCAACTATAAGAAAATTTCTTGTAATTAATAGTGTTCCATTACTCAGTTCCAGAGGATTTGTGACAGCAATAAACACGAATTAATGTCTGCACCACACTGCTTCTCCTCAAATTTCCTTCTCACTTCATTGATGCTACTGTAGTTAAGTTACAAATATTCTAGTGTGTGTGACTAACTCATGCTTACAATGTGGTATTTTTACATTCTCTTGCAACACGGATAGACATAAATAAGCTTTTCAATCATTTATGTAATTTTATGATTTTTTATTTCAATTCCTGAAAAATTGTTGGGGAATGGTCTTGTACACTATGTATTTCAGACTCTGATTCTGTGCCCAGAAATATATAGTCCAAACATTGGCATGATCATGGTTATTGGAACATTTCCAATCTCAATGATGTATAAAGATTGTCTTCCATCACTTCTGATTGGTTATAAGAGCCAATCAGACTATACATGGGTAGAAAAGGAGAGGAGGCAGGTCTTAAAGATGGCAAATCATGTGGCACGTGCCTGGGTAGTGAGCAGCAGAATCAGGTTAGAATAGATGAGCATGTCTCCACATAAAGTGCATACAAAGTTTAAATAAATATAAGGTTTCTGTGTCATTGTTTCAAAGCAAGAACAGGTGTGGAAAGCCCTATAACTTTTAGAAATAGTTTTAAAGAATAGGTAACCTGATACTTTATTAGCTCCAACTGTACATACTTGCACAGTAATGTACTGATCTTGGGTGATAAAGCTTCCTCAGAAGCAACATAAGACAAATAGGATATCAGGACATACAACTGTTTCCATTTTCCCTTGAAAATCAAGAATTGATTCAAATAATTTCAAATAATTACATCTAAAACTCAAGTCTAGATCCATCTCTCTTAAGATCCAATACTCACAGGGCTGTCTCAATACAAGACTTGAAATCTAATAACAAACTCATTACTTTGGGTTACTGTTTCTCTGTCTTTTGCTCTTTAGAAAGTTTTTAGATGTTGCATTATTTTTCTTAGTATTCAACATATGTATATATTTGGGATGGAGTTAGGGTAGTTCAAACCCACCCCAGAACTTCATGCACACTGTACACCTGCCGACACTGAATTTTATCCTTAAACCTTTTATATATTATAAATCTCATGCAAAGATATTTGCACATTTTCCATTTGCTCATAATTTTCTCTCAACTGAAGTATAGGCACTCATTCTGAAAGTACAAGATGTGTCTATTATAGCCTTATGATTTATGTTAATATATTTACATTCATTTTAAGCAAGCATGTATTGCCTGGGAAAAGGGAGACTGATGAAATATATGTAGATATTTGGAAGGAGAAAAGATCAAATGGGTCATCTAGTCTACAGGAGTGCTATTTCTTACTTTGAAAAGAGAAGCAAATATTGTCCTATGGAAACAATTGATGTGACTTATACAACAGTGACATACATCTGTACTTTATCATTGAAAAGCATGTAATTGGACAATTTGTTATCACTGCCATATTTTAGGTTTAATAGTTTTAGATACCCTATCATTTTAAATACAGTAGTCAACAATTTCTTGTAACATACCATTTTATATCTGCACTACATCTCTCATAGAAATGATCTGAACAAATAACTCTGTTACATTTTGGCTACATATCCATTAATTATCAGTTTTGCTTTATTCATGGTCTGTATGGTATTGAAGTTATACAAACCATGAGGCACGAGGCCTGAAACAATAAAGATCTGGATTTACGATTATAGAAATCTGCAAAACAAAATACTACCCATGTGAAATTTGTAAGTAGGTAACTTTCTGATTCTGGCATACTTTTAGAGACAATCTCAACGGAGTAGGGAATGCTGTGGAGGTGTTATAAAATGTTTGGCACATATAAATGTGTTTTCTTTTATGTTGCAGCAGAGGGAATAGGTCACATAAAATGGAGAACAGAAAAATTATCCAAAATTCATACTTAACAGGGCTGAATATTTATTATATATTTAACTATTGCAAAAATGCAAGCAGGGCTTAAAGTTAACAAAAGAAAATACTCAGAATGTCTACTTTATACCACTAATGTCATTTGGGTATTGGATACTTTTTGAGTTAATGGCCGAATTTGATCAGTGGTCTGTGTCCAAGTTTAAAAAAAAATAGTAAGAGCTGTTCATAATCTCTTATAAAATGTATAATTGAAAGTATTACCTTGAATTCAAAACGTGTTTATAAGGTACTTCATTCATTACACTTATTTTTATCAGCACATGAATATTTTTCTTGAAGAAAAAAATTGAGATGTTGCAAAAACCACTGTGTAATCTTCTAAGATCAAAATGTGACAAAGAGACCAGTAATTTTGCAATAAAATATATTTTCTGCTATACAACCTAGATGATCAAAGGAGTATATATTCAGTTTGATCTTAGTGTAGTAAAATCATTGGGTGAAATATATTAACAAACTTTAACAAGACTAGAACTAAAATGATACATTGAATATTTTATAAGAAAAAAATAAAAAAAAAATGTTGAAAGCCCTTCTGAAAGATGAATGAACAGGACAGTATCATGCCAATGGTTTCTCGGAGAGAGTATACAAAATATACTATCATAAAAGAAATGAAGTATATCTAAAATAAATTAAGATATACAACCTTGAAAGAGTAATTCTCAATTTCACATGGAAAAACAAAAAAGTCCAGGATAGCCTAAATAATACTGAACAACAACAACGAAGAACTTTGGTAGGAATCAAAATCCCTGACTTCAAGCTGTACTACAGAGCAATAGTGATAAACTGCATGGTATTGGTTCAGAAACAGATACACTGATAGATGGAATTAAATTGAAGCCCTAGAAATAAATCCACACATCTATGGACATTTGATTTTTGATAAAGAAGCCAAAACCATACAAAGGAAAAATGACAGCATCTGCAACAAATGGTGCAAAGCTTCTGCAAGGAAAAGGACACTGTCAACAGGACAAAACATCCATCTATAGATTGGGAAAACATTTTCACAAACTCTCCATCTGACAGAGGGCTAATATCCAAATATTACAAAGAACTCAAGAAATTACACACCAACAACCCAAATAACCCAATTAAAAAATGGAGTACAAACTCAACAGAGAATTTTCAATAGAGGAATCTCAAATGGACACTTAAAGCACTTAAAGTAATGTTCAAAGACCTTAGTCATCAGGGAAATGCAAATCAAAACAACTCTAAGGTTCCATCTTACACCTTTAGAATGGCTAAAATCAAAAACTCAAGAGATAACACACATGGAGAGAGGGGAAAACTTCTTCATTTCTTTTAGGATTACAAATTTGTCGAATCACTTTGGAAATCAAACTGACTCTTTTACAAACAAAGACATCATGAATTTTGGAGACAAATGGATCAAACGTGAGAATATCATTCTGAGTCAGGTAACCCAGATTCACAAGGACATTTATAGTATATACTCACTTATAAGAGAATTCTAGGTATAAATTATAGGATACTCCAGAGACCCATACTCCACAGACCCAAAGAGACTAAACAAGAAGGAATGACCAAGAGTGGACGCTTGAATCACACTTAGAAAGGGGGAATAAAATATTCATAGGAGGAAGATGGAGGGACGGAAATGGGTAGGAGAAGGGATGGAATATGGAATGGCTGGAGTGGATCAGGTATGGAGAGAGATAAGATGGATGGCCAGAAGGCCATGAAAATGAATGAAAATCTGCAACTGATGGAGCAGCGGAGGTTGGGGACAGTTTGTGGACATGATGGAGACTAGAATAGGGAGGTGACCTTCTCTGTGACTCACTACATTGGGGATATGGAACCTGAAGAGGCCACCTCCTGTAGCCAAGCAGGAACCATAGTAGGGTGATAGAAACACCAACCCACGTACAAAACTTTCAACCCAAATTTTATCCTGTCTACAAGAAATGCAGATACAGGGGTTGGAGAAGAGACTGAGGGAATGAAGTACCATAACTGTCCTGACTTGAGACCCATCACATGAGCAAGCACCAATCCCTAACACTATAACTAATACAATGGAACTCTACTATGCTTGCAGACAAAAGCATGTTGTCCTCTGAAAGGACCCAGCAGCTGACTGAGATAGACACAGATACACAGATCACTTACAGCCAAACAGTGGTTGAATTTGGGAACTCCTTTAAAAAAATAATTTATCTACATTCCAAAAGTAGTTGCCTCCCTTCCTTGTCCCCTTTCCCTGAATTCTTTACCTCATTCCCCCTCCTCTGACCTCAAAGAGGGTCCTCCTCCACCCACCTGTGCCCACCCCACCCACACCAGCATCACTCTTCCATGAGGAATCAAGTTTCTTAAGTTTTCAGTGCAGCCTCTTCCATTGAGGCCAGACAAGGCAGTCCTCTGAAGAAGAATAGGAGGAAGGATTTTGGGTCCTGAAGGGTACAGGAACTCCACAGGAAGACTAACAGAGTAGACTAACCTGGACCCTTTATGTGATTCAGAGACTGAATCACAAGCCAAAGAATGTACATAGGATAGACTTAGGCCTACCTGGACATATGTAGCAGATGTGCAGCTTTGTCGTCATGTGGGTCCTAATGAACTGTATTGGGGGCTATCCCAAAAGGTTACATGGGATATATTCTTCTAGCTGGGCTGACTTGTCTAGCTTTAGTGGAAGAGGAACACCTAGCCTCACAGAGACTTCAAGTACTTAGGGTCTAGGAATACCCAAGGGGGTACCCACCAGCTCAGAGGAGAGGGAAGGGAAGCAGGAGGACAGTGTGTAGGGATGACTGGAAGTGGGACAGGGAGTGGGATGTAAAGTGAAGAAGTAAAATAATAATAATTAAAAATAAGTAAAAATATCCATCATATATGTTGAACATGACAATGCGTGATAGGTAAGGATATTTGTAATACTGTTATTTTGGACACTTGAAATTAGTAAACTAATTCCATGCAAAATATCTCTCACTTGATCCTTAGATTGTGGTGTGTGTGGGTGTGTGTGTGTGTGGTGTCTGTGTGTCGTGTGTGTGTCTGTGTCTGTGTGTGTGTGTGTGGTCTCTTCAATGGAGAGAGAAAAGAAAACAGACACAGGGACTTTTACAGACAGCCTTCAGAAGTCACACATTCAGACTTATAAAACACATGGAGGAAAATTATTGGAGACCAAGGCAGAGCAGAATGAAGAATTCAGATCTTGGCTAGCTTTTGGTTAATATTACCAAGGGGATTTGTTGTGATTTCTTTCCTTAATTCGGTATTAATGCATCATGGGTGACTGTTACTGTATATTAATTCACTAAAAGTGTGAAAATCTTAGTTTCTAAATCTAGTACATTTATTGAGATTTAACCACTATAATAAATACATATATTAATTTGTACAGAATATTATGTGTACTCTAATTCTTAAGAGTAATCACATAAGTGCCATTCAAACTAGTCAAAGAAATCTATGTAAATACTGTGTATGTGACCAACTTTATAACTGAATCATATATGCAAGAGACTACAATATATTAATGTTTCAAATCAGTATTATATACTTCTGTCTTAGGGTTTATACTGATTAAAAATATATACTTCTTACTTTGGTTTGTATACTTATGAAGAAATGTCATGATGATATTTGTTTTTGTTGTTGTTTTTTTTTTTTTTTTTTTTTTTTTTTTTGTGACCAAGATCATTTAATAGTGATACTCCAATGTTCAATTTGGTGCTTAGGCCACCCACTGCACCCAAGAGGATGGTGGACTGTAGGACAGGCACAGCAAGAAAGGCACCTGGACCCATCAGTCTCCAAGTCACCAACAGCAGTTCACAAACCAGTGATGGTAGGGCCCTCAGGGAAGCAGGCCTGCTCGCATCTGGAAGGCCAGCCATTCCCTTGGGTGGCTTGCTTGTTGATTTCTCTGTGTCGTTCTTTAATGACGATTTCCTCTAAAACCTCACTGTCTCTCTTGATCAGCCTTGTGCATCCAGTCTCTGAGTCTACCTCCTTTTGAATAACATTCTGTCGAGCATCCCACTCCTTTTTCATGGGCTTTGTGGCCTGGATATGGGACTTCTGCTCATTGGTCAGGACTGGGTCATCATTGTATTCCTCAGCTGATCTGTGCCACTGATCCACTGAGGGGCCTGGCAGAGCCTCAGCCTGGTGCACCATCACTGCCTTTTCCTTGCCTCTCCTCTTCAGCGTCTTCTTCCATTTCTTCTTCTTCCTCTTCATCTCCTTGTGTTTTGCTAGCTTCTTCTGGCCATCACTGGAGGATGAGGACAAGATGGAGCTAGAAGAACCGGAAGAGGAGGAAGAGGAAGAGCTGGATCTTGGTGTCCCCCAGGCCTTGCAGGCTAAACAGTAGTTGCTCAAGACGTCCTTACTACTCTTCTTACTATGCTTTTCTGACCCTCACCGGCGACGGGACCAACTGTGATTTCTTGAGCGCTTGTTAAAGCCAATGTGAGCTTTCCCTTTATAAACTTGAATCTTTCCTTGGGGTTGATTTTTTTTTTTTTACTTCTACAATAAAATTCAGTCTAACACTTGTTTCCTCTTCTGATAAATGACTGTATAAATGTCATTAACCATAAGAGTTTGCTAACTATGCTTAGCAATGTGCTAGTGGTGTGTCTTACTCCCTACCCATGGGCTATTCCCAATGATTGAAAAATTCTTCCCATACTCCCAGATACTAACTCCTTCTTATGTTTTTCTTAAACAATAGTTGGTATTTAGACTTATATGACATCAATGCAAATTATTTTAAATGCAAAAATATCACTATATCTAAAGTGTAACTTGAGATAACTTAAATACATATTATCTGATATGATCATGTGAATACAGTTCATCCTTGAGTGTATACTTAAGACAACTGAACTGTAACTTATCTGATATGATCACATGGATACAGAAAACTAAGTATCTGTTGGTATTTGAAGGTTAATTTTATTTTGCCATAAATATCGTGTAAATCAACATTCATTCATATATTCTTATCTGCATATATGTAGTAATAAAAAGATCTTATGAAGCAACTTGGATCTGTTATTATCTTGTTTTACCTGGACATAAGATGAACATAAAGTCTTCATTAATACTCAATTTGTTTCCATATAACTCTCATTAGTATTGAAAATAAAACAAGTAAGATTTTTATCTATCCACTTAATATGTTCCTTTATTCTTTAGGACATTTGGGCAATACCCCAAATGAGCTATCAAAGTAATTTAAAATGTAAATTATGTTCATTATGTGAATAGCAGATAAGAGAGTTTCATGAATGAGTGCAACGGATTTCAGAGTCCTGTGTTCTGTAGGTTAATAAAAATGAGCTGAGCACGCTGAGTAAGTGACAGTTAAAGGCTCTCAGTGTGGCTTAAAGGATTTATGAAAGACTTTGTCTTGGTAATATAAAATAGTCTTGTAATGAATGATGTCTTTTAATTAATTGCCAAAAATAAAAAATGAAGGTGACTGCAAGGTATGCTCTCAGTACTTCCTCACTGAATGGTATGACAGCACTGAAGTAGCACCCTATGCCAGCTTTTATTTCCTCCTCGGTCTGTGTAAGTAGGTTTCACTAACAACAACCGAACAAGCTGCTAACGTTATTTGGTTTCATAGTAGTCTATTTTATTAAATCAATTCCTATTTTTGGTCTGCAGTATTTAAATTAATGGTGGAATAATATGCCAGTAAGTAACCTGTATCCTATTTTTTTTGCTTTATTTTCTTAGCTATATGTCCATACTTGACATTAATCTATATTCTCTGTCTATTCATGTCAAAAACTGGATGAACATTCAGCACATAATTCATATCTATTTAGAGCCTTATTTCACAGTCTCTCTTATGATTAGGATCAGTACCCAATACAGAGAGAGGATATATGTTTATTACTGGAAAATTCAGTGGCTTATTAGCAGATCTATATATCTGTCAATCATTCTAAAAAATACATAGATAAGAACATGGGGGAAAACAGAAACAATTTCCTCTGTCTACTTACTATTTGGTGACTGTTTTCTGATTGACTATTATATGCCAGGTCTTATATAAGTCTTTCAAAAAAAGATAATTAACAACAATAATAAAGAATGAATAGAACAGTAGGAAAAGTTTTGTAAAATATACTCATTGTTCTATGAGGAGCTGGAGAGTGATTTTTTTTATCTCACTCCTGCATGATCAATTGACAAGTGCCCCATTGCCCAAAGAAGCTTTATTAAGCATTGAGAAGCAAGCTTGAGCACATGTGAAATTCACATTAGAAAGCAACCTAAATAGTCAGAAAAATGGATCAGTGGCTAAAGGTGGCTGCTGCTGAGTCTTTTGACCTGAGTACCATTCCTCACACCCAGATAGTGGAAAAATAATCTACATCTGCAAGCTGTACTTTGACATGTAAAAGAATGCCATTACCCCTAATCACACACACAGATGCACAAACACACACACACCATGTAAAAGTATGCCAAGAACACTAATTAGAAACACACATAGACACAAAACATGTAGAAGTATGCCATGACCCACACACACACAATTGTGATGTATAGCAATAACAACAGAGAAAACAGGAGAATGAGAGAGTATATTGTTATTGTAATTGAGATCTAGGAATATAAAACTCTAAAGAGTATATTCTGTGAAAAGACCTATTAGAGAAGAAATAAAAGATTCTCATATGGGAATAATTCATGAAGAAATTAGCTATTTAAATTGGCATTTTAAGATAAAAGAAATGATTCAGTAGAATTTTGTAATTGAGAAATAGATAAAAATGAGTTTTCCACAAAGAAATTCTAAGCCATTGCAAATTCTGTAGTGAGTAAGAAAAGCCACATACCTAGAGAAACAATAAGGAACACCCAGGTTTTAAAGGGAAGAAAAATAATAGTTTGTCTGTAAGCTCTCAGGTGATTAATGGACTGTAAATAAGCTTCTTTGTCACAGAGAACAAATTGTACTTTAATTTATGAGGATTGGAGAATATTAAGAAGGCTTCATCTTATAGTCAGTAGAATGCCTAGGATAATAACTCAAATGACAGGCCATGGTGGTAAGAATGTAGAATAAGGACACTCATCTGTTGCTAGTGGGAGTGAAAACTTGTACTGCCACTACATAAATCTGTGTGGTTGTTACTGAGGAAGGTAGTAATCAATCTACCTCAAGTTCTAGCTATATCACTCATGGCGAAACACCCAAAGTACTCCTCATTGTACCACTGCTATACTTCCTCACCAGTGTTTGTTGTTATGCTGTTTATACTAGCATATCAGAAATTGGAAACAACCTAGATGTCATTCAACAGATGAATGGATAAACAAAATGTTGTACATTTGCATACACAATGGAATATTGCTCAGATGTTAAGAATAAAATTTTCAGGGAAATAGATGCAACTAGAAAATAATCATTCTTAGTGAGGTAACTCACACACTGAAAGACAAATATGGTATATATTAGATAATCTGTAAATATGAATGAAGTCTTGAGTCAATGATAACCAAACTACAAACTCTAGAAGAAACATAGATGTTATGCTGAGAAAAGTATGAAGGGAACATATATTTCTCTCTAGGAAACAGAAATAGCATAAATAGTTAAGGATGTGTGGGGTAGAAGAGTGTGGATTAGAACCTGTGGATCAAGGGAGGAGTGAGAGGAAAGAAAGGAACAAGGGAGGGTACATAGTAACACACAGATAAAATTGATTAAGAGGGAGGCAGTTGAAAGGTAGTATAAAAACCTAATGCATTAGAAACTTCTTAAAATATATACATATTCAAATGTGATCAAAATGAAAGTGGCAAATAATGCAAGAGAGAACCCCAACTGGACATTTCCAATCATCATATGAAGCTTGCAGTATTAGAAATGGGTACATATAATGAGTTGGTAGCCAACATGCTCCTGTGAGAACACATGAGACTGTTCTCAAGACTACAGGTTGCTCTTTACAAACTGGTGACAAAATCACTTTGCTGAAGACTACACCCACACAACTGATCAAACATGGAAAAGTTGTGCTAGTGATTATATAAAGCCTTCTCCCCTGTGAACTAGTATCTTTGCTTCAGGAAGGTATTCTGTATTATACCAAGGAAGAAATGTAATCATCAACACAGCTACAAACCCTTTGACCTATGGTGGTGTTCTATCTGCAAGATATACTGTTGAATTAGTGCCATATACCTTGTGGGATTCTTAAGGTCCTCTCCATGTGATGGAACTCTATCTGACCCTCTTTGTGTGACCAAGAATCTGAGACTAGTTAGGACAGGGATCTAGGGTAACAGCAAATACAACTGTTATGAATGAAATGTAGCTAAAAACACCCCTGGTGACATTGTGTTTTATTCATAGGCCAATGTCTTATTCTGTCACCATAATTTCTCCACAGCAATAAGGGACAAATAAAAAGACACACAAGCAGACATTATAAACTGAAAGATATTGGAACACTAGCCATAAATGGAAAGTCTCTATCAAATTCCTCTACTCTGTCCTCTGAAGACCCTGTGGACAGGGATGAAGAAAAGGTGTAAGAGAAAGAAAAGATAGAGACATTAAGAATAAGGCTCTCTAAATCAATACAATCAAAATGTGCACAAACTTTGAGACACAGGCAGCATGCCTTGTAACAGATGGAGTCTGATAGAAGACAGTAGAAGAGGACAGGAACACAAATCCCTAATCCAGAAGCTATTCCTATTTTATAACCACTTGCAAATGAAAATTAGTTATCTCCAATGTAATCTCACTGGCAAAACAAACTACTCTTAAGGGTTGGCTCAATGCCCAACCGTAGATGATCTAAAGAACATGCACTCAATGGCATCTTTGGGAGTTAATTATCACATTAAGTCGTCAGGACTTTTTATTTAATTGTTTTCATTTTTACTTTTTTGTATTATACCATATATATATATATATATATTATGTGTGTGTGTGTGTGTGTGTGTGTGTGTGTGTGTGTGTATGTGTGTATGTGTATATGTATGTATATGTGTATATGATATATGTGTATGTGTATATGATATATATGTGTATGTGTATATGATGTTTTGTGTATGTGTATATGTATTCTCTCTCTTTATCCCCCTCTCTCCATCATACCAAGCCCTTTAGATATATATTATGGCTTCTCATTTAGTGTTTTATGAAATTCCTAAGTATGTAAAGATGTGATTCTCTGCATGTGTTTCTTGTGCATTTTGTTTGACTCTTTTCCTTTGGTTTGTTTTGTCTTTTTCCAATATATTTCTTTTCATTTTATCTTATTATGCTACATTACACTTTATTTTATTGGCATCTCTTAGAAGCCTTTTTTGTCTTCTAACTAAAGAGAAGCTGGAGGGGAGTGGGAAGGGAACAAGGTTGAGTCAAAAGAAGAAAAATATAATTACAATATATGATGTGAGAAAAGGTCTAACTTCAATAAAAACAGTAAATAAATGAATGAGTAAATGTAGTTCTTACCCTTCATCAAGAAAATATCTATGTGCAACAAACTGAGATTTGAAATCAGAATGAAGAGTCACAAACATCTACAAAATAAATGCATTTACGGCTCAGGAAGTATCTTGCAAGAGACAGTAGAAAGATTGTAAGAAACAGGAAATAGAGGAGATTTGTGTGAGAAAGTATACTCACTTGAGCTGAGAAGGAGCATTAGGCATGCTAACATTGATGGGGAAAACCCAGAAGACCTATACCCTACGCAAGGACTACAAAGCCACTTGAGAATGCTGAATTTCCAGGGTGAACCATACCAACTGCCTATTGAATGCTCGATGGTCAGCCCTTAAAACAAACATTCAAGTAATAATTTGCAGACTGCACAGGTTGTGCTTATATATTTAGGATGTGCATGAGCATGTGTGTGTGTAGTACATAGTATAATAACACTTAATTTAAAAAAGAAGATATGAATTTTAAGGAAAGCAGAAAAAGTTATATGAATGGGTTTGGAAGAAATTAGGAAGGAGGGAAGTATACTGTGATTATAGTACAGTATAAAAACCTAAAAAAAAATAATAATTTAAAGAGGAGTTGCAAAATGTTTTCTAAGACAATACATTCAAATTAAAAATGTTCCCTATGATAGAACATGAAAAAAATATAAGTTTGGGGAAAACTAATATTTACTCAAGTATCAGGGCAATAGATTGTTACATAAGACAATCCCTCCCATGAATTGTTCTTTACCCTTGAATGTCCTATGTAGCTCAGACAAGGCCCTGAATTTATGACCTTCTAGCATTGTCTTCTGAGTACTGAATTAGATTAGTATACCACCATACTGGAGGAAATATATATATATCTTGTGAAATCTAGTGCAATGTCTCTGCTCATTAGGTAATGTAGAATTCTGAATCCTACGTAAGGAACAGAAGTTCAAATGGGATAATACTACCCTTGCAGAGCAGAATAATGAAAACTACAAACAATGAGAAATTATAATGAGTAAAAATCAGTAAGAATTGCAAAGAATTTGTCTAAATCCTTTGATAGAGTAAATGTAACTCAATGAAATAAAGTAAATAATGGAGAACAATGTCTAGGTTATTTTATATATATATATATATATATATATATATATATACATTTATATATATAAATAAGTATAAATTTATATATATAAAGTAAATGTATGAAAAAAGAAAGGTGAGAAAGAAGATGTGATTATTTTGCTATATATACAGGTTAAAGCATGCCATTTGCTGTTGAGTTTGTATTATAAAGATAGAGATATCAAGTAAGTCTTAGATAAATTCATTTAATCAGAGGTTTATAGTCAATTGCTTGTTTTTAAAAATATGTTACTGAAGTATTTCATCAAAGAAAAGGGGAAAAATTCAGACAAGGGCAGTCAGCTAGAGAAACAAATGATGAATATTTATGGGCTTTCTGATCTCAATCGTCTGTGCTTTTGTTTCATTAATTATAAGTCTAATTAAAAATTTTATCAAGAGAAAACTATTAAGAAAAAATGTGTAAAAGTGACCATAATGATAAAGGATTGACTCACATATTCAAAAATAAATATATCATTTATTAGCAGTTACTATATTTACTTACTGGAGGGTTTGTAATTTGTTCGTGTTTTTGTGATAATTTGAATTTTCTACTTCTATATTCTTTCATCAGTGCTTCCTTCAGTTTTATCTTCTAATGCCCCATTGAAGGCCTTGAAATTGGGAGAGGATTCCATTGTGAGAAGTGATTGCTTTACAACATAACACTGTTAGATAATTTTGATGTGATCATTTACCAAATATAATTCCAAAATGAGTATCAATTTAAGCATTAGGATGAAACTCAAGGATAGACCATATGCCAAGCATGTGAGAAACCATGTCAGATAACATCACCAAAAGATGGGGTGGTCAAGTAAATAAAAGATAAAGGAGAGATGGAAGGAAGGAAAGAAGGAAGGAAAGAAGGAAGGAAAGAAGGAAGGAAGGAGGGAGGAGTAAGGAAAAGAAGGAGGGAAAGAAAAAAGGAAAGAGAAAAGAAAAAGAAAGAATGTAAAGGAAAAAGGGAGAATAAAAGAAAAACCCATAACTTGATTTCTAGATTTGAGGCTTTTGGTTCATTACTCAGCACATCATAAACATATAATACAGGGCTGGAGAGGTGGCTCAGTGCTTAAGAACACTAGCTGCTCTTCCAGTGGTCTTGGGTACAATTTCAAGCACCCACATATCAGCTCACAACTCTAACTCCAATTCCAGGTGACCTGATGTCCTCACACATACATGCAAGCCAAACACAAAGTGAATCAACATTCATAAATGAATTTAAATAAACAAATACATTATCCTAGCCATAAGGGGGCAAAGGAGACAGAATCGGAAGTAGAAAGATATCTTTTAGAACATATACGTTCCAGGGATACAAGATATATTGTTTCAAATAAACAAACATAAAAATATAAAGAGAGGACATAATGTAATTCAGATCAGGAATGTATTAAGCTTAATGCCTATAAATAGAACAGAGTATCCAATTCAAAACACAGGTAAAGAACATCTCTTGAAATGATACTAAATATTATGCATGATAGTTTATACATATATTTCATTAGCAGTTAAACAGAACCGATCCATGACATATAGAACCATGAATACATTTTAAAATCGAGTTCAGGGCAATTGTTTATTGTTATTTCATGGATTCATCCTGTTACAGTTTCTTTTCTGGTTGCTGTGATAAAAAAAAAAAAAAAAACAAAAACAACAACAACAACAACAAAAAAAAAACACTCTGTCAAAAACAATTGAATGAATAAAAGCTTATTTTGCCCCAAGTTTGAGTTAATGGCTCAGTGCACCATGAATGGGAAGTGAAGAAAGCACAAGTCTGAAGCATCTGGTCACAAGAGTTTCACAATTAAGAATCAGAAGGGTGAATACTTGCATACCATTTTGTCCTAGGGGCTTTATTCATTTTATGTAGTTGGAAATCTCTATTCAGCAAATATCCCTACCCCATATTACAATGGAACTTCTAACTTTAGTTAACATAATCCAGGTAATTATTCAAAATATGTAGGGACACCAAGCAAATGTTTTCCAGGGCATTCTAGATTCTATAAATTTGACAACACTAATCAATCATTGACCTAAACTACCTTCTTCTTACAAAAGGGTCTTTGAAAGCTTTAGTAGCATTAAACATCAAGTCAGAATTATTTTGTATGAGCTTTGTTTATGATGGTATGGTATATATCTATGTTGAGTGAATTATCCGATGCAGGAAGCATGTCATTCAGGTTATTGTGTAGAGAAGTACACAGGTCGAGCAGGAAGGGAATCTGTACAGTTTGAACTTTGTATCCACTGGCACTTAGGCAAGTCAGGCTTGGTTACTATTTTCACTCCTTATTCTAGTCAACAAATAAAATTAAGATAATTGTATCATAGCAATCTTGAGGATTAAATTTTATGGAAAGGCATTTATTAAGTAAGTGACAATTATCATTTTTGTTCAAGAAACTGCTAGCTCTTTTTTTAGATTTATTTATTTTTTTTAATTTTATTTATTTAGTTATTTAGATCACATTATAATTTACTTATTTACACAGAGGTTATAAACACAAAAAGGCAGGATGTAGGGAAGGGAATGGCACCGGAGCATAGATGTTCAGGGGGAGTACAGATACCTTTCAGAACAGGGTATCAGCTGGTTGTAGGTTCAGGGGACAGGTCACTATGGCTCTGCCTATGATTCACTTGTCCTTATCTAAGTTGGTACTGTCCACCGAGGCTGCCTATTTATAAGACCTATGACTACTAGGTCTGGTAAACTTCCACAGAAGCTGCCTGTTTACAATAGCTTATAGCCTTCTGTTTTCAGTGTTTTCCCACAGAGACCCAAGACTTTGTGTTAGCATGTATGTATGTCAGGCCTATTGCTGACTTTAGGCCTAAGGCTGATTTTAGGCCTTTAGTGTATATGCAGGGCTGCTCCTGACATCTCCTCCCTTCTCTAAGTTTAGAAGGGCCTTGGTGATTCTATTCTTGCGAAGGCGGGATAGAGGCCTGACCTCCAATAATTGAAGGGGACCTTGTAATGGCTCCGGTCCTCCTGTTGTTGTCCAGTGAGGCATGAGGGCCATACCCATCCAGATGTCTTTTTCCTGGAGAGGGGATACTTTTGACATCAACCCATATGCAGTCAGGCTTGTCCCTCAAGGTACCCAGATAGATTTTTTATTGGATATTTTATTTACATTTCAGATGTTATTCCCTTTCCCCATTCCCCCTCCCCCCAGGAAACCCCTATTCCACACCCCATCCTTTTGCTTCTATGAGGATGTGCCCCCACCTACCCCCCGTCCCACCTCCCCACCCTCGAATTCCCCCATACTCAGTGTCTAGCCTTCATGGGACCAAGGATCTCCTCTCCCACCTATGCATGACAAGGCCATCCTCCCCTACATATACAGCTGGAGCCATGGGTCCCTCCCTATGTGCTGCCAGGCTGGTGGTTTAGACTCTAGGAGCTCTGGTTGGTTGGTATTGTTGCTCTCCTCATGGGGCCACAAATCCTTTCAGTTCCTTCAGTCTTCTCTCTAACTCCTCCATGCTGACAGGAGCCTGATATATCTGTCTCCTTAGAGGTCTGCAAGAGTCTGACATATTCAGAGGCGAATGCTCAGAGCTCTTTTAAAGTAATCCCAGGGCTGCCTTTTGAACTGAGAAGTCACAGCCTTTCAATGTATCCTAACTCCCCCCGCCCTTTTTTTTTCCTAGAACAAGCCAATCTCTTCTCACAGTTTTCTATATCTCTCAAGAATCAGTTGAATGCTCTGAAATTATACTGAAAAATCAAATAAATTTTATGGATTTTAAAATATGTCATTGGGTTTAAGAATTCTGTGTAAATTCAAGAAAGTTTATAAAAAGGTGAATTTCAAAAGAACAGTAATGTTATAGGAAAAGGCAATATTACAATAATTAACACACAGTGGCACACAACCATTCCTAATTCTACTTGCCTGAGGATTCAATCCTCTGACACTAAGAGTCACAGCAGTAGGCATGCACGTGGTGCCTATCCTACATGTGACAAAATACTCCTGTCATAAAATTTAAAAAATGTAAACACTCACACCTTTATTTATATTTTGATTTCCTGAGTTTATGGCTCGGATTCTATCAAAGACACATCATCTCCTCTCAGTTTCTCTGCCTTCCATTCTGTGCCCGAGGACCCAGAATGACAGCAATGGAGAGAGAAGAGCATGCTTGAACGATCAACTGGCTGTAACAAGGTGCTCAGTATCTCTGTTTTTCTGTTTGTTTGTTCTTTTTTGTCTGTCTGTTTGTTTGCTCGTTTGCTTTTTCCTCTTTATTTGGCATTCACAGAAGTAGATTGCTCCTGCTCTCAAAGACCACCGCACAGCACTGAAGCTCCACTCCACAGACTATGCGTTACCAATCCATGACTCACGGCTGCAGTTTTCTGAGTCACATTCACCAACAGGGATGCTGATCACTGCTCATCCTCAGAGACCTCATACCCCATCACTGGGTACCATACCTGTTCTCTAAATTATTATCCTCACAGACATATCTCTACATTTGTTCACCAGCCCTGTTTAGGACACAGGGCAAGAAGCTAAATTGCCACCTTTTCCTTCATTCTGCTTTAATCAGTGTCAGTATTCTTAGTTCTTACAGTTCTCTAAAACACCTTTGACAAATTTGTTATCTTATTTTTACTGTGTTAAAAGAAGTAACAGGATCACATATTTTTTTTTTCCTGACAAGGTGTTGATTGATCCTATTGAACTCTTAAGAAAGCCATGACATGAGGTGTGAGTTTTCTCAAGCCTTCTTGAGCAGTTACATGTTAACTCTATTGACAGAGAAAGAGGTCATAACCGTGCAGGTAAAAAAAAAAAAAAAATTATAACAAAGTAGAAAGATGCCCTTCTAACGCTGTTATCTTTACTAGAAATAGTTACATTTTGTATATTTACTGTTTGTCATATTGTCCAATAGTCTCCCACTTAGAAAGCCATTTCTCTTTTAGGTATTTGAACTATATTAACACCTTTCCTTATTTTTTACGGAATATTACTCAGACCTATTTCACTCTTAGGTATATGTATTTTATACATCTGGAGTATACATTGTATAGCTGGCTAGTAAGTTCTTACCTGAGAAGACATAGTAGAATCCCTTCTCACTTGGCTGTTTAGAGAACTTTCTCTTGAAGAGTTATGTCAATATTTTATATAATCAAATATTTCAGTGCAATAAGTGAAGTGTTTTCAGATTCACTTTCCCCACTCTGTGTGGACTCTAAGATGTCTGATTGCTTTTGCCACCATGTCACTGGTTCCACAGCTTTGAAAATGCACACAGCATCTTCATTCTGTAACACAGCATGCCCCTCTTCTTTGATTACCAGGTTGTGGCTGTGGTGGAGGCAAGACTGGGAATATAGAAAGATGTGGCTCCATAGTGACTAGCAGCCTCAACTTCTCAATGACAAATTGCCCCGAGTTCCTGTTTAAAAATTGTTAGCTTTGAGATTTTAAACAAAAATCTAAAGTCTATTAAATAGTCGATCCATCTCCCCAACTCTTGGTATACCTAATGACATTCTGTTGATTAATATTATCTCACGGTGTTTTGTATGACTGCTAATGCTGAGTGTTGAAAGTGATACTTAAATCATCAGCCCAGGGGTTACTTGTTAAAATGGTTTGTTAGTTTACAAACTTTGAAATATCACTCATTTTCGTTTCACATGGCCCTCAGTTTTGCACTGGAAATGCCATCTTTTGAGCAAAGCTTCCTGGTTCATAGTCGTTAAAATCATGCTTAGATACAGATCCTGAACTTCCTTAAAATAGCGCACTTCCTACTCTCTGCACCCTCGCTCAGCCAGCAGTGAAACTTTTCCTTACATCACTCTGACCACTAACTGCAGAACCAATGAAATCCTTGAAAGCAGTGCGGACTGCCCAGAATCAGCATGAAGGGAGACGTCACTTAGTTCCTCTGAGCATCTTGTCTCTATAACGATTTTCTCATATCATATTCTATGTCTCTATGACCCAGTGTATCTAGATTTCCTTCCTTTAAACTGTACTACTTTTCAAATAATTGCTTTGCAGATGATAAATCTGCACATCGCTATAAAAATCATAAAATGATGGCTCCCTTACATTTGAAAAGCTCAGGAGATATCAGTCTAGAAGTGGGCTGCATTCATGTAGACACCAGCTTAGAATCTGTAAAACTATAAAATGTATGTTTCAAAATAGCAACTTAATTGCAAACAAATCTGTTTATTAGGAAATGGTGTTGTTTTAAATAGCATGCTTCACATTTCATATTAATAAGTAACATTTAATAATATTTTCTCCAACACATTGAAGGGAAAAAGTAAATGTAAATTACAAAGTAATTTATACATTCTAACAGAATTAATTATGTGTCTTTATATAACTAATATTGGTGATAAACAATTAAGTATATGATGGTAAATAATAAAAATTAATAATTATGTAGTTTTTGTTAATCATTTATTTTGTTTACATTTCAAATGTTATTCCCCTCTTTCAAGTCTCCCCTCCATGAATTCCCCACACCATAACATTCCCCTTTGCTTCTAAAGACGCTCCCCAACCACCCCGACTCCTCTAGCATGTATACTCTTTGGTTGGTGGCATAGTCCATGGGAACTGATACTATTGTTCTTCCTATGTGTTGCAATTCCCTTCAGCATCTTCAGCTCTTCCCCTAACTCTTCCATTGGAGTCTCCAGGAGAATATACTTTTATATGCAATGAATATTGTACTTTCTAGGTTCCCTTTACTAAAGCTAATTTAAGAGCAGTTTTGCAATGGTAACAACTTTAAATGTAGTCATTGTGATGACTCCTTAGCAAGAGATACAGAGTGACTTACAGAAAGAAAAAAAATTACCCCAAGAGCAAATATTTATTGAATTTACAAACACAACAAAACACAACACACACACACACACACACAACACACACACACAAAACAAC
Organism: Mastomys natalensis; assembly: GCA_021653895.1. Classification (NCBI taxonomy): domain Eukaryota; kingdom Metazoa; phylum Chordata; class Mammalia; order Rodentia; family Muridae; genus Mastomys; species Mastomys natalensis. The sequence continues at coordinate 224,070 of JAJTUV010000818.1, forward strand.
AGACATTGATTCTAATTTTTGTTGGCCAGCTACCCTTGGGCATGGACCTTCCTTGGAGTGTTATTGAAATATCTAGCACCCAGTGACACTTTATTGTGGAAAACTGTCTTTGTTTCTCTGAAGGTATAAATTGCAAATAGTTTCACAGTTAGGGTTGGGACTTTGTGTCCACTTGTCCTTCTTAGTGCTGGGAAGTTTTCTGATTTGAAGATATGCTGATCTCGAGCATACAGTAACAATCTATGTGGTCCAGCTGTGTATTTGCACTGTTGTATCTAAACAATGCTGGGATAAATCTAACCAAATAAGGGAAAATCTGGCAGAATAATAGTAAAAAAAAAAATCTGTAAGGAATTGAAGAAAGAACTGAGGAAGACCCCAGAAGATCTAGAGGTCTCTTACACTAATGGATAAGTAGGAATAATATTGTAAAATGACCATCTTATCAAAAGCAACCTAGAGATCCATTGAAATCCCCATCAAAATCCCAACGGAACTGTACATAGATCTTGAAAAATCAACCTTCAATTTCATATGGGAATACACACATATCCCCTCACACAGACAAGCACACACACACACAACACACACACACACACACACACACACACACACACACACACACGCAAGAGGAAAGTTAACAAATCTCTAATAATAGTTTTTAAAACCTGCTGGAGGTTAGATGTATTCCAGTTTCTCTTCCTTTCTTCTTATTTTGTTTTTATTTATCCAGTTTCTATTCTTTTAGAGGCTGAACTATGGCTGCCAAAATGTTTCAGCCTTGGTTTTTGTTCCCATTAACAACCAAGTGAAAGAATGTCCTACGAGCAAATTCAAGGTTTAGTTGGGTTTTCTTATGTGACTTGTCCTGCCATGGAACAGCTGATTTTCTCAGATAAATAAACTCCTGTGAATGTCACTATGACTAAACCTTTGTTTACATAGCTAAATTTAAATCAGTGTTATATCTGGAACAGATATTTTACTAGGAGGCGAAATGAAAACTTTGAAGAAAAATAAATGTATCTTATGAATTAACAATGGTTCCAGCCCTGTGTCTATTCATATAGCAGTTTTATGATGGTGCGTCACACTGTATAATCTGTTTCCAGTTATACAGGGCCATATATATATATATTATATATATATTACACATGCATCATCATACATATACACTATTTTATATTATACATTTCAAATGTTGTCTCCCTTCCTGGTCCCTCATCCATGAGCACCTCTCCCCATCACCTCTCCCCTTACCCCCTCCCCATCACCTTTCCCCTGTACCTCCCTCCCCTTCACCTCTAAGTGGTACTTCCCTACCCATCCACCCACTCCTACCTCACCTTTCTAACATCCCCCTTCTCTGGGGCATCCAGCTTCCACAGGACCAAGTGAATCTCCTTCCTCTGAAGACAGATAAGGCAGTCCTCTGCTAAATATGTAGCACGGACCACAGTTCAGCTCATGCATGGTTTTTGGTTGGTGGCTTAGTCCCTAGGAGCTCTGAGAGTTCTAGTTAGTTGATAGTTTTATTCTTCCTATGGGGTTACAGTCCCCTTCAGCTCCTTCAGTCCTTCCCTAACTCTTCTACAGGGGTCCCTGTTTTATTACATAACTGCATCATGAGGACGTGGTCTGCCCAGCGTTGCCTTATGCAGGTAAATTTCTTGCTATCTTCTTAACCATCTTCTACTTTTCTCTGCTGTAACTTATATAAATTGAAACATTATGCTCCTTCATAATGTGGTTTGTTGGTATTTTTACCATAATCCTGATTCTCAAAGTTTTCTGCTCTTTCTTGCTGGTACCATGCAATTCTACAGTGGGTAGACAGACCTATAGTCAGCAATTTTTGCTTCCACTTTTCACATCTCTGCCTTATAGGCGCCAAGAACAAATCTTCTGCCTTGCTCTGGGCTTGATTCATCTTTCTAGCATCAGTGCCCTCTAGTTGGCTTTACAATGTTACATCATCTTTGGAATCAATTTCTTAAGTCCCTACTGCTTGAAGGAAGACATTCACTGTCTGGGCACTGATCGATCAGAATGGAAGCAGAAGAAATGTCTTCAACAGCACACAGGGAATTTTGAATTCCTTCTCATAGAACATAAATATATCACTTTTATACTCGCTATTTGTAATACAGATAAAAACTGACAAGGAAAGAGAATAGGAAATTTTAGACATGCTAGAAAGGGGAAAGTAAAATCCGTAGACAAAAAAACAACAAAAAAATTGTTGCGTCAATGGAAAACCTAATTAATAGTTTGAAGTGCAATTGTGTATAATTTCACCCTTATATCAATCATGTTGAGATACATTTATGGTTCAAACGTCTACAGTAGGCCCAAGTGAGGATGCTTTAATCCCACGTAGAAAGGCAAACAAAATAATCACAGGAGGCAGATGGAGGGAGGGATCTGAGTGAGAGAGGGTTGAAGGAGAGAAAGGGGGAACAGGATCAGATATTTGAGGGAAAAGAAGAGAATCCCAGTGGGCCAGGAGAATGAATGAAAATATGAAGCTTCTGTATGTCGGAAGTTGGGAACCCTCTAGAAAGTACCAGAGATCCAGGAGGTAAGAGACTCTCAGGACTCAATGGGGGATGACCATAGCCAAAATGCCCAACAGAGGGGAAAAGGAACTCAGAGAGGCTACCTCCAGGAGATAGACAGGAGTCCAAGTGGAGGGACAGGGTTACTAACCCACAGTCAAAATATCTGATCCCGAATTGTTCCCGTCTAAAATTACTGCAGGGACAAAAAATGGAGATAAGACTGAAGGAAAGGTGGTCCAGTGACAGTCCCAGCTTGGCATCCATCTCATGGGAGGGGGAGGGGCAAGGCCTGACATTATTACTGCTGCTATGATGTGCTTACAGACAGGAGGCTAGCATGGCTGTACTTTCAAAGGCCCTCCCAGCAGCTGACTGAGACAGATGCAGATACTTACATCCAACCACTGGACTGAAGTCAGGGATCCCAATGAAGGAAATAAGGGAAGGATTGTAGGAGCTGAAGAGAGAGAGAGAAATCCCATAGGAAGACCAGCAGTCTCAACTAACTTGGAACCCTGGGAGATCCCAGAGACTGAGCCACCAACTAGGTAGCATACAGGAGCTGGACCCAGAAACCCCCCAACCCCTGCTCTGCACATATACAGCACAGGACTGCATGGTCTGGCCTCAGGGGGAGAGGTGCCTAATCCTCCGGAGACTTGCAGCCCCAGGGAAGGGGAATACAGGGGTGTGCACCCTCTTGGAGGCAAGAGGGAAGGGGAATAGGATGAGGAACTTTGGGGGGAACTCAAATGGGGGGCAATGGCTGGAACGTAAATAAGTAAAATAATTAATTAAAGAAAGAAATAAAGAAAAGAATATGATCAATTAAGCTTTAAAATTCAGCCCCTCAAAAATAAAAAACATAAAAAATAAAAAAAGGAGGCTTGTGGAGCAAGGCAGGAAAGAAGCAAGACAATAAGCACCTCTGCATCAGCTCCTGTCAGCCCCAGCTGCCATGTTTCCGCCTTATTTGAGTTTCTATTCAGGCAGTGTGGAATTTGAATAAACCCTTTTCTCCCCACCCCAAAATACATACATACATACATACATAAAAATGTGATAAAAATTAAAGATTAAATAAAAATGATTTTAATGGATAATGTATGCTATGAAACTTCCATTTTTGAATCTGCTATTATAGTATTAGTAAGAAAATATATATTTGAATTTATAGCCATATATATATATATATATATTATAGAAATTGTATGAAGAAATAGAAATGTTATGTTATAAACCTAAACTATTAATGTTGAAGGAATTCCTGAACTGAATCTACTTGTGCACATCAATTAAGGGAAGACTTTATTATTTCTTTATAATCATAAATCTGTACATCTGTCCATATAGGTATCTGACAATTCTGTAGGCAGTAATGTATCTTGACTCCAGAGCTCTCACACATAAGACAGAAGTTGTACCATTGACTTGCAGTCATCCAATAACTTTTCATTTGGAGAGTGAATCTCACAGAGGTAGGTGCCCAGCCTGGTTTGCCCTTACTCTGTAGCTCAGGCTGCTAGAGACAGAGTCATCCTTCCATAGAATTCCATGTAGCAGCAGTAACAGACATGCAGCACCAGGCCCAGACTGGATATCTTATTTTAAACTTTTCCAAATTATATGTACAAAGGACCACGGTTTAAAGAACTAACAGGATGGTTCTAGGAAATGGTATGAAGAAATATGAATTTGAACCATGTTGCTCAGTCTGTCTGATCTATCACAAGGTAGGGTCATTGCTGTCTTCCTTCTTTTCAAGTATCAAGTCCATGAACATATGTTTGTAGCTTTACAGCAAAGAAAGATAGGCATAGAAACATAAATAAAGCTTCCAGTGATGACGAGTGTGTGATGTAACATTAGTATATTTATAAAATTTCTTGCTCTGAATAGTATATTAATTTCTTCTATAAAGATAGACACACAGTCTAAACTTATGTTACTTTTCCAACTTACATATTTCAATACAAATCCCACTATTTTGGAGTCATTTCTAAGCATTACACCCTTAAAAATAATGAAAACAACAAATAGAGTTTCCAAATTCTATGGAAAGTATTAAATAAAATATTTAATGAACACCCAGAATAGATCTACTTTAATAACTATATTTATACATATAGAGAGATTACTCAGATTTCCATGTTAATGCAGTTCAACACCAAGTTCTTTGACTGTGGATGAAAAGTAATAGCTACTATTACTATTTATTAATATCATTGTTGTTGTTGTTGTTCTGATACTGTTTTGAACCCAGAATCTCACACATTAGGCAGGTATTGGTTATTAATTAATATCACAAACACAATGCTCCTTTTCCTTCTGAAACAGGATATCAGTAAGTCTCCTCAACTGACCTAAAATTGTCTGTGTCTCTAGAAGTTATTGACCTTGCAGCCTCATGCCTCAGGAACTTCAATAGGTAGGCTTATAGGCTTGTGCCTCCATGCATGCTTTTGTGAATAATCTTTTTTTTTTTTTAATTCCCATTTCTTTCTAGACTGTCTTGCTCTTTATAATCGAGGATTAGTTGTTTCTTTAGTGTTAATTCAAATTTGTTAAATATCAAATGTAAATTGTATTTCCAAAGTGAGGAAAAAGTGAGGGCGGGAGAGGCAGCTTAGCGAACGAACCACTTGCTCAGCCATCACGAATGCTGAACATTTGAATGCCGTAATATACACCCACGCCTACTCATATACCCACACACATGTGAATAGGCATATATACACATAAATGCATGCACCACACACACACACACACACACACACACACACACAAAATGACTTCATAAAAATCTCTAAATAGCTGAATGAACTGTGAATCTATAATGAATTATCCATGTCCTTAAGGACAGAGGTCTCAGGCATGCTTTCTAAAGATAATTGCCATTAAAAGAAAAGGGAAGATCAGAGAATATCTTAGGATCATGAATGGTCACAAGAATGCAGCCCAAAGCAGTAGGTTACAGAGATTCATGTGAACAAAGTCAGGACTTCATTGTTCTTTAAAAAATATTTTGTTTCTAATTACGTGTGTATGTCTGTGTATGGTGGTGGTATGTGCAGGTATGTGAGTGCAGGTCCCCTCAGAGACCAGAGGCAACAGATTCTTGGAACTAGAATTGACGGTAGTTGTGAGTCAAGGGAAGTGCTTGCTAGAAAGTGGAATTTGGTTCTGTGGGAGAAAGAGAGAGAGAGCAGTATTTGCTCTTAACTCTCGAGCCATCTCTCCAGCAGTTATTTTTTCTATTCCACTTGGTTGCCTAGGATAAAACATGAAACTTCTTTCTTGGAGCAAGATTAAAGACAGTGAGTGAGTGATTCTGTGTGAAAAGGAGAATGAGAGATGCAGTTACAGCTGTAGGCATCTCTGTGTGCACAGACAGCAATGTGGTAATTTGCTGAAAGGATGCAGGCTTGCCTTGGCTTTCTGTACTGAACTGTCTCCAAGCTAAATCTTTGTTCGATGAACATGTGCATACTAAGAATGTAAATTGAGATTCTATTGTATGTTTTCTGCAAATAGTGACTTTTGAAATATTCCATGTGCTAAGTATTAAATATAAGAACTCAGTATTCTTAAATTCTAAATATCAGCCTAGTTCTCACACAGAAAATATCTCCTTGATGATTGATTTCGTTATATGACCGAAATAGCTCTTCTACTAGACTTAAAATTTAGAAGGTACTAATGCCTTAAATTGTATTTATTATTTTCAAATTTATCATAGTAATAAATTCATAAATACTGTTGCAAAATCCTCTGACAATGACGAAGGAACCTGTTCCTCACAGGTTTCTGTGCGGCAATCAGGTCTGCAAGCAGAAACTAAGCAGGAATATACAAGGTCACACTTTGGATAACGTTAGTTCCCACAGTCCAATCAGAACTCATTACTATCCCAGTGTACTATCACCTTTGTTTCCCTAACAGGGCTCATTATTCTGTTTCATAACTTTCTAAACATATAACAGATTCCAATGGTTATTCACTTATGTATACTTTATACTGTAACATCTCTTTGTTCTACATGTATTAGTACATTAGTTCATATAAAGCTTCATGTGTGTTTCTGTCTTTGTACATTTGTATATTCTATTCTCATGGGTACTTTTGTTAATCATTGTGACAATTTGATTGGTAATTTGGACTGTTATATATTTATTTGTTTACTGTTTGTTTGCCATTTGGTTTTAAAGATTGTACCCAAGGTCATTCTCATGTGCTGCTTCTAAATAAAAGACAAGACATGTATTCATTTGGGCCTGAAATGAGTAAGTTAATTTAGTTGGACTGTGTTAAATTATTTTCCATTCAGAACCAGAAGGAATATGATTGGGTCCACCCAATAAAAAAAAATCCTGTATCCTTTTAATCGTGAATTTCTACTTGTCAGAATACACATGCTATCTCATTTATCCTTCTGACTTTCTCTCTTCCCTCACTCCTCTTAGCCTCTTCTCATTTCTTATCTTTTTTTCTGACCCAATCTTTCCTTCTTTTTTCTCTCTTTACCTGTATCTCCCTGTAGTTCAGATCTGGATTTCAAATAAGGTGTAATTTAATTGAGGTTCAAATCTTTAATCTTTTCAATTTGAAAGCTAGGGATAAATTTGAAGATAGGGCTTTGGATGTTGGGAAGTGTTCCTAACCAATACACCTTTACAAAGTACTCAGGGAAATGAATATTTATCACTAAACAATTCAATGGTGCATTTCATAGATTGTAACATAGGTAACTCTTGTCTTTAGGGCTCATTTTGGTGACTTTATGCCTATGGGTAATTTTATTCATTATAGCATGAAAACATTTGAGGTGCTAAGAATTCTCAGTTCTTCATCTTATTATTATGGTATAAAAATGCTTTATTAGCCTATCATGATCACAGCTTTACAGGATTTAATTAAATTTCATTGAACCATTGGCTTTAACATAGATATTTTTAATCCACTAAATTTTTTATGTAGATAAATTTCCCAAACAATATTCTAAACTTCTTGGATTCAGAATGGATTTTAAAAATATACTCATGGTAAATCTTGAAGAAATTGTGTCATGTAGCTTTATTGGCAAGGTGATCCACAGAGTTTATGAGGATTTGGTCTCATGAACATAAACTTTAGTGGCAGGGAAGGCTGGTTTTTCTACATGAAGTCCTCACTAAAAGTATTTTTAGATGGATCTTGTTGTGAGCATGATATATTCTCCAAGTTGATACCATTGCACTGCCCTGCTGGTATCAATAAAACTAGATAGACTTGCTACTTAAAAGCTATTTCTGATTATGATCAAGATTTTTTTTTTTGTTTCTTTTCTATTCAAGAAATATGACCAGTCTTAATTTCACCAAGGAGAATGTGCTTGGCTGTCCAGTATTTACTATTTGGAAAATTTAGAATGTTCTAAGGAGGAAGAAATCAGAAAAGTAATTGCTAGTTTTATCCATTAGCAGAAAAATTTTAACATTTAATGCAAAATTGTTCACATCCTGGGTAAACAACAAATATTATTTGAATGAAGAAATCAGCTGAGATGTTTCTTATATGAATGATTTATTCATGACTTATTTTAAAAACTGGAGACAGTATCTTAAATATAAAATAAACTACTTTTTTCTTAAGAAAATTATAAAATATGTTGAGTATACAAAAAAAACTCTCTCACATATGAAACTTATCATTCCTTTCATACATATGTCTACAGTATTTAGCAGTTGCTACAGGTGGTGTACTGGGGTTTCAAAAGCCAAATGAAACCAAATCACCTCATTTATTTTTAATGACAATTAGCTATAGATCAATTTCAGTTCAATATTTCACATAATTGATGTTAATTGGCCTACATAAAAGAAATGAATTTTTAAAATAGTGGTTCTCATTTAGAGTTGTGCATTAAATATTCATTCTTTTTATTTAGGCATATTGTTTGTTATAAGAAGCTTGTGTTTGAACACTTAAAGTATGATTTAAAGAATTCCATTATATTATCCATAACTGCAAAATGTGCATAACTTTATGCAAGACTTATTCAGTATCTGGTTATTATCTTGTCACATTAATATAATAAATCATTAGAATAATATTTTATTCCGTAGCTTGATTCAGTTCTCTAGAAAAGGGAATCACGATTTTGATACAAATAAGATGATCTAAGAATAAAAATTCAATACTTATTTATTTCAGAGAGCGTTCATATAATTTGAAAGTTTTTTGCTCAGTAGTGGGAATAGTGAGACTAGACTAAGATTACTTTGAAAGCCAAAGCAGTAGTATAGGCATAGAATTCTAGCTATTCTTCAGGGTAAGATATGAGTGTAACAAGTATATAGTCAGTCTGGGCAGTTTAGTGAAGTTCTGTCTCAAACTTACAAATGAGAAGAAAGAAAGAAAGAAAGAAAGAAAAAGAAAGAAGAGAGAAGAGAAGAGAGAGAGAGAGAGAGAGAGAGAGAGAGAGAGAGAGAGAGAAAGAGAAAGAAAGAGAGAGAGAGAGAGGAAAGAGAGAGAGAGAGAGAGAAAGGGAGAGGGAGAAAGAGAGAAAGAGAGAGAAGTGGGAGAAAGTTCAGAGAGAGCGAGCATTCACTCTACGTGTGTGAGAAGGTAGGTACATTCTCAATACAGAAGAAAGAGGAGGAGAAAGAGAAGCCAAATAAGCAACCTCCATGATTATATACTCTGAGCTTCATAGGGAGAGTCTGTAGTATGTTTTCCTGCCTGTTTTCACAGTGACTTGCCTGTGACTTTCCTCTGTTTTCCACAAATAAACATTGCCTCCTATTTGGAGAGCTGTTTTTATTTACTGTGCCCAATGTCTTCATCAGGTATGTGTCATGTATGTGCACATAGAATCTTCTTTCTGCCCCTAGAAAGTTCCAACAGCTTTAAATACTATAAATGCTGCACTAAATTCTATCTATGTATGTTTTTAGACTCAGCCATTTTTTCTTTTCTACTTACATCCATATGTATTTTGGGAAGCAGAAAATATATTCTGTGTCACAGTCTTCACCATGAGGTTATGTTAATGAAGTGACAGCTACAGTTGCATGAACTTTTATGATCATTATTATTTTATAATTCCCACATTGTACATAGAAATATATCATTTTCAATAGCATAAATGTAGACTTGTTTAACATATATTCAATGATATATAAAATATATTGCATCCATTATAGTAGTCCTTGTAATCTATGAGTGTACTAAAGAGTGCCTTTTTTTCTTTACATTTGTCATATATTTTGAGGATAATTGAACCAAAACTGCAATATCATTTTCTCACAACTGTACAATGATCTTTAAAATAACCCTGCTTGATATATACAAGAAAGATAAAAATTGTATTAAATCCAAAGTCATGATGTGTATAGATAGAATTTTGTTCATTGTAAAATATTCTAATATAAGTGTGGTATTCCAGGGTATTTTGCATTCAGTTACCTTTTCTGTATTTTCACCTTTGTTTAAATAGTTCCATTATACTTATTTGAGAAGAAAATAAATAAATGTCAGTTTCATTTTGGAAAAAAAATGAATGAGACATCATGTCCAATCATCAAAAATTGTACTTTCAATATGTATGCATAAAATTAAATTTGATCACACATCTACAGAAATTACAAGTTGAGACAGAAGTGAAGGGAGGTAATGAGACTGTCCATTCTAGTCTCAATCAGTTGACATGTCTTGAAGAATCATGATTGATGATCACACTAATACTTCAGGCTGATCAACATCCTGTCTGTGATTTCAAGTTGAGCTGGCAACTACATCTTGTGAGCAGGAAATAAAATGATGCTCTTCTTTATCAATATTGCTCAAGATTCCCATGTGTATACACTTACTTCAATTCTCTATAGGGTCTCAAACATATTGAGACTTCTTAATCTTTTAAACAGTAGCAGAACAAAATATTAACTTAAAACCTTATTCTCTGATCTTAATTATTGCTTGTTTCTTGAAAATTTTAAAGGAATCAATGTATTTATTAAGTAGATTATTTTAAAACTTAATAAATATGTAAGATCTGGCACACTGGACACATGGTCATTTTTCATCACTCCCAGTATTCATTGTTTGGAATCTAGAAAGTGTGCAGACTATATGCACTAAGTTTTTATATTAGAGTACAAACTACATAGTCTAAAGACATTTTTAAAACCTATTCCTACAAAGGGTGCATGTTTATGTCCTACAAAAGTTTAATTGAAATTCTGTGCCAATTGTGAAAGAAAGATCATGTATTAGTTCATTAGTCCACAGGAAAAGATCCCCAAAAATTGTAATACAACACATATAAGGAAGGTCTTCTCTATTGTACAGAAAACTACTGAAGAGTGTAGCTAAATATAAATCCAGAAAATAACTCTACAGTACCCAACAATTTGGCTACCCTGATTCCAAAGCCTCAAACAAACATTATAACTATAAAAATAAATGACTGTTGCTTTATCTATTCAGTCTATTTTTAAGTAGATGTGCAAACTAAGATACTACAAGTTTTTTGTGCTTTTCTTTTATTTGACATAGAATTTAATGTACCTTATAAACCACGTGTATATGTGTGCATCTGTCTGGGCATGTGTGAATGTCTGATGCCAATATTGAGTGCCTTTCATGGTTACTTTCTGCTTTGTTTTGTTATCAAGTATATCTACTGAACCTATTGTGATATCCATTGAGTTCCACTGATGTATATGTCACCATGAAATAAAATGCCAGAATGAAATGAAATGACTCTTTTCTTTACCAATATTTCTCAGACTTCTTTTTGTGTACATTCTTGTACTAAGAAAGAATGACATTTGTTATGTAACAAACATGTGCTCAAGAAATTGTCTTTGTAAGTAATTTCAGACAGGAATCTAAATTTTAGGCTAGAACAAGGAAGTAGGCTTCAGACTTGCAAATACCTTGAGCTAGGACAGGGAAGTAGGCTCAGATATTTTGGTCATCCTGATAAGCCCATAGAAACAATGATCATGGAAGTGTTCATGAAATTGGTGTTAATGCCTTTCTTTCTTCTTTGACTATTTGTGTTTATTGTCTTGCTTGCTCCTTGACTATTTGTATCTATTGTATTGTTAGACCCTCAACCTAGAACTGACCTTAATACATGCATATAATCAAAATGGTATAAAAGCATAAAGGAGGAGGGGGTATGGGATGGGGGTTCTAGGGAGGGGAAATGGGGAAAGGGGATGACATCTGAAATATAAATAAATGAAATATTCAATACGAAAAGAAATTGTCTTTGTATTGGAGTACAAGTGTTACAGACACTCTGCATTGAGTCAATCTTTACCTGGATCTGGAGAACCTGAACTCGGATCCTCATGTAAGGATTTTGGTGAATAAACCACCACCGCTATAGCCCCATTACTACAGTTCTGTTACATTTTTTCCTAGCCTGTTTTACTTTATGAAGGAGGAAGATTCAATCATTTATTTAGTCCTTTCCTGTTGTTCATAATATTTATTCTCGCTTGAACATAAATCATCCTACTATCCTATGAGCAAGCATATTTCAATGCGTTTTTCATTCCTGTGACAATCTTCCTGATACCATCAACTTAGAAGAATACAATTTTATTTTCTTTCGTGGTTTCAAAATTGAAGTCTGTAACTGAATCATTATCATGGCCTTTGGAAAGTGTGTGACGTGACAGAGGAGAGCTGCTCACTTCACTGCATCCAGGATGCAGGGCAAGGCAACTTGTAGTAACTCAGGCTTCCTTCAAAACTCTATTTATCCAGGCAGTGGTAAATGAGCGGAGGCGGAGGCGGAGGCGGAGGCGGAGGCGGAGGCGGAGGCGGAGGCGGAGGCGGAGGCGGAGGCGGAGGCGGAGGCGGAGGCGGAGGCGGAGGCGGAGGCAGGTGAATATCTAAGTTGGAACCCAGCCTGATCCATTGTTATTTCCAGACATCCAGAGGTAAACTTGTTTCGAACAAAACATCAAACTCATATAAAAAGAATGACATTTCTTACGTAACAAACAAAACAAAAACAAACAAAGAAACAAAAATGGAAACTAAACAAAAGAAATACCTCACTGGACAAGCAGTCAAATCTACCTAGGCTGTTTGAGCTCATCATCCACTTATCTTCCTAATGCCACTTCATAACATTCCTGTTCTGCAGTCATTCCTATCAGAGCTTTTCTAAATAAGATCCCAAACACAGAAACTTCCAAGTCAACCATGCTTATTTCCTGTGGATACTGTGGCTGTACTATATGGAGCAGAGAGCATCAACATGTTCAGAAGAACATACACACAAACTTGGAGAGTCATTTCAAAGTTAAGCGAAGGTGTATGGAGGTGAAAAATTTAAATATAAAACATTAAATTTGTTTCTATTTGTTATTTTTGATTGGGGGGATACATAATATGGCGATAGTTCCTTTTTCCTTTGTAGTCTGGCAGGGTAGATTTTTATCCTAGGAAAAGAGAAGGCAAAATAGCCATGTTCTATCTTCAGAAAAATTCAATTCATTTATGTTGATAATTTAGAGATATAAATGTCAGTCAACATGGATATGTAAATAACGATTGTTGAGTAAATGTCAGATAATATCCTGAGTATCTTAGAAATTTTATATTTAATCTCCATTATAATCATGTAAAATGATTATTGGTTCTCTCCTTTTATAGGAGATAGCAAACAAAAAGAATGGATGGTATTGCTTATGTAACAAACATGAATTTTTCTCATGTAAGCCAGGCTTATATGCCTCAGTTATGGAAGCATATTACTTGAGAGGAGACATAGATAATATATCAGAATGGTCAGGTGAGGTAAGGACAAAGGATGAATTGAATAAAAGTGTTGACCTCACTCCTGTATCTGCGGGTCTCAGTCTCCTGTGCTTATATTTAATATATGCACTCTCATTCATAGAGAATCACCAATTTCAATGTTGCTGAGGAGAATGTACTGCTAACGAAGATACCAAAATAACTTTAGGCCAGAAAAAAGTTTCATAACTGTATATGTATAAAATGACATATATTGAGGAATTAAAAACGAGACAACAACTCATTGTAAAAGAAAACCTCTGACCAATATCCCTTTTCTGCTTCCTTGGATGTAACTAAAAATAGAAACCCTAAACAGTTAAGATATTTGACTGTTCTCCTGTAGCCAGCCAGCCAGCCAGGCAAAACAAAACAAACATATACCTTTGGGTTTGAAACCCCTATCAATCATCTACCCTGGTCTTCAATCAAGCAGTCACCTGGAGAGCAGCACGGAACTGCTTGGCAGGTCTGAGAGGGATGTGTGCAGGAATGAGCCATTTTGACAGTTGTAAGACTGCTGCTCAATTTGTTTTCAAAGGATACTATTAAAGGGAGCAGAGCCTTGTGAATGTGTAGAGGCTGTCACAGTGAAAAGGCACCATAAGCACTTGGCTCTCAGAGGAAATGCCACCTACAAAGCATCATAAATATGTAGTCAAGGAATAAATGCATGAATGAATGCTTCCAGGATATAGAGCAAATGTTAAGTGCAGTCCATAACTATGTTATAAAGGATTTGTATTCTACAGATCTACATCCACATAACAGTATACAGATTTTTGATACACAAAGTAGTGTACAGTCAACACAAGATTTCAGGAGCTTTGAAATGCTTCACTCACCTTTGCTTTGTAATCTTTTATTATATTTTGTGTTTGCTTTGCAGGTACGCCATCTATACAGTTATGCTTTGGGACCGAAATGCCCTCATCTCTTAATACATAAGTTATTCCTGCTTCGGATGAATGCTTCACAAACTAAGAATGACAGTCTCCTGTGGGTGCTTTGAAAGCATAAGAGTGCTGAAAGAAAAACTAGCTTGTCAATAAATTTCAGGAACTCCCAGTCCTGTGCATGATTTTGTGTTCTGAGGATTCCCAATAGTGATTTTATTTTCTCGAAAGACTAGGCCATGGGCCTTTGTTGATAAGCTAAAATTTACCTTACAACTCACATCCAATGAATACTTTAGTCATCATAACCAAAGGAAATGTTAAACAAGAATAAAGTATTTGTGTACAGTGAAGAAGGCAAAACTTAGTGTCTTGCATTTGCTAGACAGGTACTCTACCCTTGAGCTATATACTAGTCTGATTTATAAACGTGTGTGTGTGGTGTGTGTGTGTGTGTGTGTGTGTGTGCGTGCGTGCGTGCGTGAGAGAGAGAGAGAGAGAGAGAGAGAGAGAGAGAGACCTAACTTAATTATAAGATCAAATTTTCAAATTAGGTAACTATAGTGTAGAAAAAGCAAAAAAAAAACCATACTCATATGCAAGTAATTTGGAAGAGACCTGTGATCAGCACATAAACAGGAACACATGACTCCTTAATCTGAATGAGAACTGGGAAGGGGGAAAGCATTTGGGATGTAAATAAGTAAAATAATTTAATTTAAAAATATGAAGATTTACCTGGCAATAGATGATTAACAAAGAAAATCCCAACTGTTCAATTTAAAGGGGAAGTTTCTGATGAATGTTTAGCGATACGTGATAAGTAGGCTTTCTAATGTCATGCTTCTTGGCATAAAGTTCAGGGATCATTGAGAAAGAGAGAGCAGATTTTAAGATTATGATTATAAGATTATATTATATGATTATTAGAGCCAGGTGTTGAAGGAAAAAAAAAAGGGAAATCACTAAATTCAGTTTAAGGGTTGGTGCTAGAAAAACAAAAAACAAAACAAAAAACCCAAAAAACAAAACAGAACAAACAAACAAAAACACACATTATCCTGAATAAGATAAACCAGACCCAAAAGACAAACACAATATGCATTTGCTTAGATACTGTAAATGGAGAATGAAATGTGGAAAGAGAGAATAAAGAAGTGTGGGCAGGGATCATGGGACGACCACCTAAAACTAGAGGGCACCTAAGGGGTGTATGGAAACCTAACACAGTACAAAGTTCCCAAATGAATACATATAGGGCAGTGAGGTAAAGGGACTCTCCAATTAATGAGGGAAACAAAATCCTAAGTTGACCTGTAAAGTCAACAAATGAAGCATCCAGGTCTCGTAATGGGTTATAGCCAACTGCATTGGGGACCTCTAACATTCCAGTCTATTGCCATGGAAGTTAATGGTTATCCACAATTTTGGGTAAGGCCCTATTGCTGAAGACAACGTTTACAAAACTCATTGAACATGAAAAAGATATGCTGGTGCCTACCTAGAGCTTTCATCTCTACTGACCATGGTCAAGGTACTCAAAGGTACTCTGTATGCTACTGGAATAGAAGTGTAAACACCAAGCAGTGACAAACCTTTCATCCCATAATAGTGTCCTGCTACTACAGTGGTGACACACAGCATATGACAGCAATAACGTTGGCAAGTTTTAGTCAACTTGACACAGCAATACTCAATTCTAAATTAGTGACTTTGATGGAGGGCCCAGCCAAATGTGGGTTTTCTCTATTGTTCTCTATTTCTATATTATTGTCCTGATTTTTATTTAAGAAAGACAACTGTAAAAGCTATGAAGAACAAACCAGTAAACAGCATCCCTCTGTAGCTTGATCCTAGCAATACTAACCATAACTCAGAAAGTAACAAACCAATATCTGACTGAATTGAAGCTGTACACCATGAGCCAGAATCCCTTTCTGAAACAGTTCAATTGACTCAGAACCTGAGACCAAAAGACAGGGACTGAGGGGAAATCAAATATCTAGTGTTTTGCCAAAGAAACGAGTGAGAACATGACTCATATTGACATCCTACTATAGTTATAGATCAGGGCAGTCCGCAGAGATGCCTCTTCCTCCTCCTGCAGCATCTGGGAACAAATACAGAGACACTGTGTAGAGAGTATGAGACCTTGGAACACTCAGTCCTAAATGATATGTCTCCATCAACTCCTTACCTCAAGGCTTAGAAAACCTTGCAAAAAGGAAGGAGAAGAAAGGTAATAGCTATAAAAGGTGGGGAGCAGAAAAGAAACAAAGCCTTCCAAACATAGCAAGGCAAATCCACAGATAAACTCAGACTGTGGCAGTATGCACAGGTCCTGCACAGGTCTAGGCCAGATGGGCTCCAAGAACATGGACACTAGCCCTCATCCATAACTCAGAAGGTATTTCTAATTAATAACCAATCAAATCACAAATGATTTTTGATCCAATAGAGTCTCACTGGGAAAACAATCCACTCTTAAGTGCAGGCCCCATCAGCAGCAATAGATGGCTTACATAAAAATAACCTATGACATTTTGTCTCATACTGCTGAATCAGGGCTTTGTATTTTGTTATTATTTATAGTACAGTTTATTTTTATTATGGTTTCCAGTTATTTTGTTTTTATAGCATTTCTGTGTGAGAATGAATACAATGTATGTTTCTTGTGTTTTTATCTTAAGCTATTCTTCTTCTTTTTGT
This sequence comes from Mastomys natalensis, assembly GCA_021653895.1. NCBI lineage: Eukaryota > Metazoa > Chordata > Mammalia > Rodentia > Muridae > Mastomys > Mastomys natalensis. The sequence goes on from JAJTUV010000818.1 coordinate 241,039, forward strand.
TTGTTTGTCCTTCTGGTTTGTTTGCATTTATGTCATCTTATTTTATTATGATTATAATTATTATTTTATGTGTCTGTTTCTAATCTAATAAGAGAAAGAATGGATGTGGATTTAGGGAATAGAAATAGGGAAGGGTTAGGGTTAGGGACTGTTGAAGGGGAAACGAAATATCATAAAATATTATATATATATATATATATATATATGTACATATAGACACTTTTCATATATATATATGAAAAGGTTAGGCTGTTGGCAACACTGTACAGCATTTTCTGAGGTAGTGATATCATCAGAGAGGATACAGATCATTGTATCCACGAGGTGCTACTCATGGGCTGGTGGTTCTGGGTTCTACAAGATAGCAGGTTGATCAAGCCATGAAGACTATGCCAGTAAGAGCACACTGCTGTGTTCTCTACATTAGCTTTTGCCTCTAGAATCCTATCCTACTTGAGTTTCTGCCTTGGCTACCCTCAGTGGACTGTGACTCTAGGTGTGTTTAGCCAAATAGCTCAACACCCTGCCATCCAATATTACCTCATGCCCTCCCTCCCAAAAGTGAGCCAGCAGTATTGGATACTACAAAGCAATAGTGTTTTCCAGCTGTATTTATGAAACTCATAAATACTGTGGCACTATGTACATATTCAAGGCCTACAAAATTGTAGCATAGAATGGAGATAAAGAAACTTGAAGTACTATCCAAGCTGAAGAGTGATTGTTAATTGATTGCTTATAGAAATAGGGAGAATCAGTTTTCTTTAAGTGTGTGACCCTTGGTAGGTGAAGTATGCTCCACGATTGGCCACATGGCCAGGAGTATTTGAATATATTTGACAAAACAAATGAGGCTTGCTTAGTTAAGAGAAAAAGGGAAAAGGAGGGAGGAAGAGGGAAGGGAGAGGGGGAGGGGGGGGGGGGAGGGGGAGGGGGAGGGGGAGGGGGGAGGGGGAGGGGGAGGGGGAGGGGGAGGGGGAGGGGGAGGGGAGGGGAGGGAGGGGAGGGGAGGGGAGAGGGAGGGGAGAGGAGAGGGAGAGGAGAGGGAGAGGGAGAGGGAGAGGGAGAGGGAGAGGGAGAGGGAGAGGGAGGAGAGAGGTAAGTGCCTGGGAATGGAGGTAGGGTTAATCTGGAAGAAGTGGAAGAAGTTAACTGGATGAAATTCTGGGTAATTAATAAAAGTACTATTTAGAAAGAGATGTTAGAACAGGGATACAGAGGCTTCAGTTATATGAATGTTAAGTTCTTTTGGGGAGTGGAAATCTCTAGTTAGAAAAGTCGAAATGCAATCTTTAAGTAATGTTTGTATTTTCTTTAAAAAGAATGATAATATACTATGTATCTTTTGATATAATGTTAGTGTTCCTGATATTTATCAGTGAATTTGAGGAATCCAAATAAAATTTGAGTTCAAAAAAAATCTTATGTCTCTATACACTCATATCTGTGATTTTCTTTGGTGCCCTTGGAAGAAATTCAGAATCTAAAGACATAAAATGCAGCCCCAGCCTGAGGGAGATGAGGCATTTATGAAATGAAGGCAGAAGCTCACATCTCTCTGACGCCGAGCACAGATCATCTCAAGGTATTTAACGTCTTTTCCAAGTTGGTTCTGTTTTGTATACATAAAATCATTTCCAATATTGTTTCAACTTTCAGAAAATCAAACAGATGATAACCCCCATTGGCTATGTTGTTATCAGTGTTTGATGAAATTAAACTAAAGTGACCTTTGTCCAGCAGGAAGTTAGAGAGCCCTAAAACTAAACATAGTGTGTTCAGACTAACAATCAGGCTGAATGCTTCCTCTCAGCAGTTCTTTCGAGGATTGAAATATTCAGCACCCAGAAAGTAAGCTCATTCTCTCCCCATGTGGTATGCAACAGGAATCTGAGGAGCCACTTATAATTTTAAAAGAAAGTTTTATTTTATAAAATTTGATAGGGTTGCTTATTTTTTTAAAAAGAAATGGGAGAAATGAAGATTATGAAATTGAAAAAAGTATGTTTTAGTTATCTGTCCTTAGACATGTGAAAGATCTGAAACACTTTGAAAAATGATGTGATTATAACGCATTTGATTTTGGTCACTGATATTATAGCGAAGTAGTGTGTTCTACCAACTAGGTTCTATTGTGTTTTACTTGTTTAAAATGTACTAATAATGATGTAAACCATGCAAATGTGTAAGGAAAGCTTTCAGGGAGTTTGTAACCTAGGTTTTATTGTTCAGTTAAGTATGTACAAAATATATGGATTTATCAGTAACATTTTATCTAGCGATACCATGTCTCAACACTAATTTAATAAATTCTGATGTCCAAAATTGCCTAGTTTATTAACAGCTTTTCAGCACTAATTTTCTGGCAATCATTAAAATGTTTTATATTTTAAGCTTATGTTATCAAAAAGGAAAGTACCAGATAAATACAGATGTCTACAGCAGACTTGAGAAACAGCAAATATTGAAATATATAGTCAAGATATTGACTTTTAAAGAAAAATTTAAAAAGCAACAGGTGACTTTTTTGTGCATAAGTATGGATAGTTTCTGTGGTTTAAACAAACAATGTGAAAATGAGAATCTTTGTTCTGTACTGCAGCCGTCTTGAAAATGTTCAATGAGTCCTCAGAAACAGGAAAGCTTTCTCTTTATTCATAGGCATGGGCTTGAGAGAAGTAAGTCTAGATTTAGGATGCCTGCCTTGCATTCATCTGGACAGTAAATTCTGTAGTGAATGTGACTCATCAGATAACAAAGTAAATTTCATGATTGCCTCAGACATTAGTTGCATGTGGTTGGATCTACATGTAGAAATAGCTCAACAATTCTAATTAACTCAAAAGTATTTGTTAACGACTATTTGAATTGTATATACTGTCATATGATTATACAATATGGCTGCTGTTCTTTCAGTTACTGAAAATGTGATTAAACATGGGTAGTAAGGCCAAGCAAGCTGTGCAGACTCATTTTAGGTCAGCGTGACATAAGCTAGAACTGTATTGAAAGAGGGAACCACAGTTGAGAGAAAATTCTCCCACCTCATCATATTGGACTGTTGGCAACTCTGTGACTCCTCTTCTTAACTTATATTTGGTGTGTATTAGGAGCTGACTCCTAGCAGAAAGGAGCTATAATCTTTGCAGCCATCTCAGCCCATATACCCTGACAACAGACTTTTTTTCAACCGCCACAACAGCCGAGCACACTCTGATAAACATCTTGTTTTTCCCCACATATCTGGTTTTGTTGTTTAATTCCCCCAGCTGCAAGGTACACGTGGTAAAGTGTCTTCAATTGTATTCCCTGCTTGTTCACGGCTGCAAGGCATGTGGTAAAGTGTATATATACCCATGATTTCCTCCTAGTAAACAGGACTTGATCATACCCTGTCTTGTCTCCATTCTTCGAGTCTCTTGCCCCTCCATCCCCACTTTCTCTCTTGCTAGACCCTGTTGACTGAACCGAACAGGTCGTTACATAGTGGCCCCCAAACGTGGGGCAGAACTGGCTGCTAAATTTGTAGAGACAGGGCAATTCACAGTGAGAGTTGCCACCCCTGGGTAGTTGGTCCTGGGTATGAAAGCAGGCTATGCAAGACAATCAGCAGCTCTTCTTTGCGGCCTGAGCATCACATCTGGCCTTCATGTCTCTACCTTGCTAGAGTTTCTATGCTGACTTCCCTTGTGACAGGCTGTGGTATTATCTACAATAAACCATCAATGGCGGTTTGATGAAACCATCCAGTGGTTGTCAGAACTGTGTCACTGTAGCAACAGAGTAGCTAGAAGGTCTGTTGAATGGAGCTTCACAATGTAAAACCAGAGCAACAATGGAATCTGCAACATAAGTCACTGAGAGTGAGTAGAGACCATGGCTGACATGGGTTAAAGGTCGTTATCCTTTCACACCTTAAAGACGCTGCAAAATGCACCTCTTCATATGTTTCTTTGCTGCATACTGTCTCTTACAGCTTAGAAATTAAAGTTCTTCAAATATTTTCTGAATAAGACAAAGGGAGATAATATTCTGTCAGTAAACTCATGCTGAGATATACTTCTGATTTATTTTATTTCAGTTATTACAAGAGAAGAATATGTTTCAACTTTGGGGAATATTAAGTGACTTTGCTTATATGTGTCATACTTATTATGTATTTACTGTCATATTATTAAAATGTAGTAATAACTATTTAAACAAGCAAAGAATGTTATTTTATTAAATATATGGATCCTGTAAAGTAAATATTAGAATCTACAGAACTTTTACAAATACATTATATAACATTCATAGCAGAATTTTATATTCTTACTAATTCTTGAAATGAAATAAACTTGTATTTGTTTTAAATAAACAAAAATATCGATGAATTACCTTATGTAAACAAGTAAAAATGTTGAGGGTTAGCATTATTTTTTTCTAATTGTGTATTTTCTCTTATTTATAATTTTTGTAAAGTCTTCATCAAATTGATTGGAAAATATGCAAAATAATTTTGAGTGGCAAATCCTATTGTTAAATTAGGTTACTAGCACTGGCTTCTCCTATAGGATTTTCCTACATATTCTATTTCATCTCACTTTCCTGAGTTTAATGCTCTGCCCTCCTGCCTCTGTTTATCTCTTGTACTTTGTTCTACTGTCTTCCAACTTGTCTCTTTTCTGGAGTTTTAAGATCCCCCTTCTGGTTTTCATATCTTTACCCTTGTTTACTCCCATGTGAATGAACAGTTAAAGGCTAGTCTAGGCTAGGATAGGAGAATTGCCTTTTGAGAGAGTCTTTTTGAGGTTCAAAGATTTTTTTACATTTTCCATCCATTTTCCAGCAAATTTTATTTTTATTTGTGGCTAAACAAAATTCTATTGAATGAATGTACCGTATTTTCATTTTCCATTCATCTGTTTCTGAACATCTGGACTGATTTTATTTCTCTCCCAAGAGAGAAGAACCTCCATAAGAAGAAAGGCACAGGTGCTCCTATAAAAGGATATAAATCACATTGCCCGAAAATCACACAGCTGAACTTTATGGTATTATACCTTCCATTGTTTGAATGTTTTTCATAGTGATTTTCATAGTGGCTATACTAGATTCCATTTTGTCCAGCAGTGGATATGGTTCTTTTCTCATAGCTATCCTGATATATGTTGTGATTTGTTTTCTTGATGTTTGCTATTCTGACTAGGTTGTAGTGGATCTGCAAAGTAAATTATTATCTGTTTCTATAATAGTTAACCACATTGGAAATATAAAAATATTCATAGATCGATTTTATTGCTTTTTTTAGTGATTCATTTTATTATTTTTAGTTATGTCTCTTTGTAGGTATCTTCGTGTGGATATGTATAGGGAAATTACAAGTGATTGTGAGCCACTAGACATAGTCACTTGATAGAGAAGACTCAGGACTTCAGTAAGAACAGCATATGCTGTGTTCTTGACTGCTGACCCATTTTTTCATGTATCTGTTTTTGTTTATTCTCTATCCATTTATTTTATTCATTGACAAATACATACATTAGCAGTTTGTGTCTGTGTCTCTGTGTTTGTGTTTGTGTGTGTGTGTGTGTGTACGTGAGAGTGTATCTTTCTGAGAGAATGTGTGTGTTTGTGGGTGCATGTGGATTATTTTTACTGTTTGTAATTCTTTATAGGTTCTGTGTATAAAACCCTTGGATGAAAAATAGCAAGCAAAGATTTACCTTCTTCTTGCAACCTATCTCTTCATTCCTTTGATAGTTTCTTTTACTGTGTAAAAGTTTTTAAGTTCATGTAATTTACTTTGTCTGTATTGTCGGTGCCATTGTGGCCCCTGTTCAGAAATTGATTGCCTCTGTCTATGTATAAAGACTTTTCCCTGTATTCCTTTTTGTAATTTAAGTGTTTATAACTTTAAATGAATATTTGTATGTAAATGAATTTATTCTATTCTTAAAATAGAACACATACTACACTTGAAATTTTCTGGATTTAATACCCAGCTTCAGTAAAGTAGCAAGGTACAAAATCAATAAATCCAAATCAGGAGTTTCTTTATGTACTGAAAAATCACATTTCTGATTATGAAATCAAGGAAAATGTTTTGTTCATGGTACGTTCAACATGTGTTGGAATAAAACTAACCAAACCACTGGAAGATCACCGTAAAGGAAAATTTAAGATGATGAACAGTAAATTGAAGAAGACACAAGATGATGAAATTACCTCCTCTGCTTTTGAATTAGCAGGATTTACATAGCCATTATCATCAAACATCCAAGGACATTCTTTATAGAACTACAAACAATAATTCAAGAATTCTTAAGGAAAAAGTCTCACTACCCCAGCTACCTTAAAACAATTTTAACAAGAAAAAATACAGCCAAACCAATATATTACCTGATTTTAAAATATAATATAGACCACAGTTAAAAAGAGACCATGACACTAGCCCCAAAGCATACATGAAACCAAATGGCATGCACAGCAGAGCCGGAGACAAATTTACCCAGCTATAGACAGTTAACTTAAAACATGCATTCAAAAATTGGGCAGCCTTTTTAATTAATAATGCTAAGTAAACTGGATGCCCACTTGCAGAAATTAGATTCCCATCTCCAAAATTGTATGAATATTAATTGAAAAAAAAAGCTGTACACATATAGACTAAATACTTCTTTCATATAATGCAATCACTTTTTTTTTCCATTCCAGGTGACACTACTCCAAAGGCATAAGATCCCATTATTTAAGCTTATTGAAATTTTACTAAATTTATACAATATACAGGACACAGAACATTGGTGAACACCTGCATTTTGCTAGAGACTTTTGTGTACTAGCTGGTTTTGTATGTCAACTTGACACAAGCTGGAGTTATCACAGAGAAAGGAGCCACCCTTGAGGAAATGCCTCCATGAGATCCAGCTGTAATGCATTTTCTCAATTAGTGATCAAGGGGGAAGGGCCCAGAGTGGATGGTGCCATCCCTGGGCTTGTATTCCTAGGTTCTATGAGTAACATCCCTCCATGGGCTCTGCATCAGCTCCTGCTTCCTGACCTGGTTGAGTTCCAGTCCTGACTTCCTCTGATGATGAGTAGCAATGTGAAAGTGTAGAGCAGAGACTGGAGGAGGGACTGCCTGGAGACTGCCCCACCTGGGGATCCATTCCATGCGCAGTCACCAAAGGCAAATACTGTTGTGGATCCCAGGAAGTGCATGCTGACAGGATGCTGATATATCTGTCTTCTGAGAGGCTCTGCCAGAGCCTGACATATACAGAAGCTGATGCTCGCAACTAACCATTGAACTGATCACAGGGCCCCCCAATGGAGGAGTTAGAGAGAAGACTGAAGGAGCTGAAAGGCTGGCAGCCCCATAGGAAGAGCAATAATACTATTCAACCAGAGCTCCCAGGGTCTAAACAGCCAGCCTGGGAACACACATGGAGGGACTGAAGGCTCCAGCTATATATGTAGTTGAGGATGGACTTGTCAGGCATCATTGGAAGAGGAGGGCCTTGGTCCAGGGAAGGCTGTATGCCCCAATATGGGGAAATTTAGGGTAGGGAGGCAGGAATGGGTGGATGGGTTGGGGCACACCCTCATGAAAGTAGGAGGAGGGGGGATGAGATAAGGGGTTTCAGGGAGGGATTAGGGAAAGGGGATAACATGTGAAAGGTAAATAAATAAAATATCCAATAATAATAATTAATAATAATAATAATAATAACAGATAATAGAACTGGCTATTGCAGTCGAGCATTTGAGACTTTTTGTCACCAATTAAATATTACCCATATTACTGGGATTCCTTGTAATCCTCAAGGACAAGCTATTGTGAAAGGAGCCCATGGAACTTTAAAACAGTATCTTCATAAAATAAAAAGGGGGAGGTATATCCCTGTATACAACAAATTTATTTAAATCATGGTCTTTTTAGTTTAAATTTTTAAAACAATTGGATGCCAAGGAACTTTCTGATGAGTGTTTATGGCACCCTACAACTAGACATACTTATGCCTAGGTGAAAAGGAAGGATAAACTTACTGGCATATGGCATGATCCTGATAAGGTATCTAATATGGGGAAGGGGGCATGTTTGTGTTTTATCTGCAGGATGCTGAAGGATCATGGTGGGTGCCAGAGTGATTAATGAGACATGTTGATGCTGGGACAAAGAATGATGCTAACCTGTGAGCTTGCTGAGTGCCCTGACAATGGTGAATGGGAAGCTGTTATTGGACATATGTTTGTGACCCACCTATCCTTTCCTGTATCCCAGATGGGACAAGCTGCCTTGCCTCAAGCTTTTAACCTTGTGGGACAGAGAATCAAAAAAAAAAAAAAAAGAAGTTATAATGACAAGTTATTCAGACTCAGTCATGTACTGGTCTAGAAATCAATCCAATATTGGAAATAACAGGCTTCATTTGGAAGGCTGAATCTGGACACCTTCAGAGACATATTTGTCAGTTAGCTTCAGTTCTCTATGATGTTATGTTAGCAAGAGATAAAGTTGGGACAGGATCTGGATTTCAAACAAGTATTAGCACATGTGTTAAGGCTCATTAAATTGTCAAGTTAAAATTTACTTTTGTTTATTCTACAGTATTTATTGTAAGCTGCATTGATTGTACACTTTCTAATTTTGTTAATGTATTGAAACCTGGCATGTCTGTTACTGGGGGTCTATCAAGCAGGTTTGTCTTATTGTCCTGAGTATTATAGGACCTTGGTTTTCTGAAAAAAGCTTGCAAGTACTGGAAGAAGGTAGTTAGGCTAAAATGGACTTCATTATTTTCAGTATAACAGTTTATTGTTTTGTTCATTTTTCTTTTTTTTTATTGGAAATTTTATTTACATTTCAGATGTTCTCCCCTTACCCCATTTCCCCCCTCCCACCCAGGAACCCCCTATCCCATCTTTCTTTCTCCTGCTTCTATGAGGGTGTGCCCCCACCTACCCCCCCATACCTCACCTCTCCACCCTCGAATTCCCACAACACAGCGTCCAGACTTCATGGGACCAAGGATTTTTTAAATTACATTAATTGCTAGCACCACTGCTTCTGCAATTGCTTTCACACAAGAAGTTAAGACAGCTAATCTTGTTAATCATTTAGCAAAATATGTTACTAATGTTTTGAGTATAGAAGAGGATATATAGATAGGCATTTAAAACATCGGATTGATGCTCTTTAGCCTATTCAAATTATTGGAAGGAGATCAGAGTTTAAGAGTAAGGAGCTATCATGAGTGTCATGCCAAATACCAGTGGACTTGTGTTACTTCTAAAATTTACAATGATAGTCATTATAATTAGGAAAAAGTTTAAAGACACTTACAGGGTACTTGGCATAATTCTAACACCTCTCTGGATGTTTTAACTTTGCATAGTAAGATTATGAATTTAAAGAATGCTGTTCTGCTGAGCTTTGTTGCTGCAGAAAATGCTGATGAAATTATCCATCGTTTGAGGTCAGAATTTCCATTTTGGTCAAGCATCAAGAATGGTATAAATAGCTTGATCACGCTAGCCCTTTTTGTTCTGGGAATACTTTTATTCCTGCCCATCATGTGAAAGCTTGCCTTTTAACAACATCAACATGTTGGCAGCCAAAGTACATGACTTGAAACTGAAAATGGACCCCTAGACAGAGTTATTAATTTAACAGGCTGGCAAGCAAAGGGTTGGTAAGATTCTGCACAGAGCCTTACCAACCTATGGCATAAGTGCTTTTGATAATGTACTTTTTTGAGTAAGGAAGGCATTCTTGTCAGAATTACCTAAGTCAGGCTCAGTCTTGTTTATGAAATAAAAATGGTGGAGATGAGGAGAGCTTTCAGGGCTGTTTGGCAGAACATTGGCCAAGGACAAGGAAATGGGCCTGCTTGGCAAGAATCTGATATTGGCCAAGGACAAGGAAGTGGCTTCAGGCAGGAATTTGATATTAGGCTAGAACAAAGAAGTAATTTCAGGCAGGAATCTAAATCTTAGGCTAAAACAAGGAAGTAAGCTTCAGACATGAAAATGACTTTGGGCTAGGACAGGGAAGTAGACTCAGATATTTTGGTCATCCTGATAAGCCTTTAGAAACAGTGATCATGGGACTTTGTTTATTGCCTTGCTTGTTCTTTGACTATGTGTGTTTGTTCTCTTGCTTGTTCCCTGACTACTTACTTCTATTTTAATGCTAGTTCCAAAACCTAGAACTGACCTTAATACTTGTATTTAATTAAATGGTATGAAAGCAAATAGGAGGAGGAGGGATGAGATAGGATGTTTTATTGGGGGGTGTGTGAAATGGGGAAATAGGATAATATCTGAAATGTAAATAAATATAATGTCCAATAAAAAAAGAAAGAAAGAAAGAAAGAAAGAAAGAAAGAAAGAAAGAAAGAAAGAAAGAAAGAGAAAAAAGAAAAAAGCAAGCTAAAGCAAGTCAGTATGTAACATCCCTCCATGGCCTCTGCATCAGCTCCTGCTTCCTGACCTGCTTGAGTTCCAGTCCTGACTTCCTTTGGTGATGAACAGCAATGTGGAAGTGTAAGCTGAATAAACCCTTTCTTCCCCAACTTGCTTTTTGGCCATGATGTTTGTGCAGGAATAGTAACACTGATTAAAACACTTTGCTAAAAGCATTTCACTAACTTTGTCAAGATATCTAGGTAGGCAAAACCATTCTAAATTTATATATAATGCAACTGGAATGTAATTTTTTTTGAAATATGAATAATTGAATAAATATTAAATTGCACATTTGTATCAATGCATAAATTATCTCCAAAATGATTTATAAAGGGTATAATTTCTTTTAAGATATAAAATTAAACTTATATTGATGCCATATTGAAATTTTTAAATAAATAAATTAATTGTAAAATGAATCTCTTGAGTGCCAAGTGAAGGCCAAGTGATTTTCATCACTACATGTATAATAAGCTACACATCAGTCATTAGAGATATGATGTGAGTCTTTGATATTATAGTTTACCACTAAGTAGAAGGCTCATTAATGTACTATGGAGAATCATGAGCAACATGTAATTCCTGCAGAAGTGCGAGATCAATAAGAAATTTGATATTCAGTGTTTATTTTATTTTAACATCAAACTGCAAACAACATTTAAGTGTTAACACTACGAGTGATAAACGCAAATGTATGTACTGCTCTGTATAAAATTAATGTAAAACATTAAAACTATATTATTTTCATATACCTGAATATTGAACATGATATGTATAAATTCAATATTTTCATCTGCTTACTTGTTATAAATAAATATGCTTGCCTAAATGAATATATATGTATATATTCATATATGTATATATATATATATATATATATATTATGAAATGATACAAACATTTAAAATTCAACTTCGTAGAATAAAAATAAAAATGGAAACAAAACTGTTTGATTATTTTATTTTGTAAGTATCACAAGCCAATTGTATCATGTATACAAATATATGAGTGACATAACTGTAGAATGACAGAGTACATACTCAGCATATTTTAATATAGTGTACATCAATCTCACCTCACATGTGGTAAGCATGTTGTAAAGGGTTCTTACATTATTCTTTATTCCTGTCTTCCGTTTGTATTTAGATTTTTAAATTTCCTGAACTGATCATCAGGGAATTGGATGTGTTTGAGGCATTGACATATCTTGTGTGACTTCATGGAAAATAACACGGAGTGCCTTCTGTTGCTAGTTGTAAAACACTCAGTAAAAAGAACCATTAGGTCCCTAACAAAGGAAGGTCCACGGATAGAATTCATTGCCAATTAAAACTTGTACACTTCTGCTGGATATTATACTTAGATTCTGCTCCTAAGGCACTGGAATGATATCTCCTTGATTTCTGCTTCTTTGAACTAGATAGTGAAACTAGAATATGTGTGAAGTCAATTGATTATTCAGCTATTGCTGTCTGTGTCTGACAGGAGCACAGACATCTTCAGCATAATAGCTTGTTTCTAATGATGTTGACACTAAATGACAAGACAGAGATTGAGATCTCTATTGAGTAAAGACAATGATACTTCCAGATTCCTCTCTAAGATATTCCAAACACAAAAATTTTCCTCAAATATTTTACTCAAGAATTTCTGCTTGGGATAGTGATAAACATTTCTATTTGTTTATTTCTACATGAATGCTTGGTTAATATTAATACATCATAGATAGTATACTTTTGATATTTTGTTGCAATAAGCTTTTCTATTTTTCAAGTGGTAACTAATGTTTATATTACTTTAGTAGGTGCTCTTCAGTTGTCTTACATATTAAGGAATATTATACCAATTATAATAAAGGTACACAGTTTATAAATTATTTACAGGAGTTTTGGTTCACAATAAAAAGTAATGGACTTCAGTTTAAATTTCTATATGTTACTAAAATATGTGTGTAATATGTTTAATATATAATATTAACATATCAATGAATATGTAATTATGACTCATAATTCATATCTTTGCATACAGGTATTAGTTCATGATTTCTAAAACACAAAAACACAGTCTCATTGCAACTCATTATTATAAAGTCAAGGTGAATATCAAAATGGACCACTTATATAATGATAACAAGGAAATACCAGTACTAAATTTAATGATAAACACTGAAATCTCAATGTTATTTGGACACAAAAGTTATGCATTATAATAATTGCTCTTCAATAAAAGTAATTGGAAAAGTGTTCAGATGGATCATTCAATTAGGAGAACGGAATTAAGTGGAACTATTAAAGCACACCTTTGCAAATGACTAGTACTCCCATGCTTCTTATACAACGTCCTGCTGTAGCACCTCATTCTCTAATTTTCACTATGTCTGTTTGGATTATATTCCAGGCATTTTGAAACACAATTACAACTATATCCATTAGTTCTGAACATGTTTAATTATAAGGCAATAAGGTTTTTAAGCTCAAGTACCCCAAAAGTGGAAACTTTGAAGAGAATAATGGGTATTTATCTTAGAACTCTCCTTAGCACTTTCTACAATAAGTGCCTGACACATCATCTGACCAAATACAACTTTAAACATACTTTCTCTCACTGTTGACATCATATGTAGGAAATAGAACCACAGGTCCCATGATGCTTTAACCAGGGAAATACTAATATTAAACACAAGCCATTATAGAAGCATGCATTTCATTTATCATGTTACATATTTTGAAGAAAAAAAAAGAGGTGGAGACCTAATAGAATTTTAAACATTAGAAACTTTATTAATAGTTTATTTATACTTAACATAAAATTTTGTCTTATTTTCTTGACTTACCCATTAAGATATATAGCTCTACCCAAGTGCTAATTGTGTTTCAATGTTATGTCACTGAAGGTGTGCTAAGAATTGCTATAAAACCCAAATTAAAGCAGCCTGCAGAGGCATAGAAACCTTACCCTCAAAGTCTGCTTTACCTACACAAGTTCCTACTCACCCTCATTTGCATGTACCCACACATAAGCACATACAACTCTTCATACAGTATGATACACACATGGATTTAACATTTGTTAACTAATAATAGGCATAATAAGCTCACTAGAGTTTTAAATACAATTTATTCATGGTGTCTTTATTTCAATTTATTATTAAGTAAATAAGAGATTTTTTATAAGTAAGCATTTGACATACAGAAAGTTAATGATCTGAAGATTTATTTGTGTGTGTGTGTGTGTGTGTGTGTGTGTGTGTGTGTGCGCAAGTGCACAATGTAAAAAAAAAGCATTGCTACTTTTTATATAATTATTTCTTCCATCTAGACTTGTATCTTTAAAGTAGAAATTTACTTTTCTTGTATTTAACAAAAACATGATTTAGAGAAAACAAGATAATGAGGACCGTTTATATCAAATAGTTAGGTAGCTCAGATTTTCAACAAATTTTCAGTTGAATAATAATGTAAATAACCATACAGGGCATTTTTCTTGCAACATTTTAAAACCAGGTTGATGGGAACTTTTCCCTTATTATTTAGTAATATGTTGAAGCTACAATAATTAGAATGACACATAATTTATGTAATATTAATGGTATTTGTTTATAATGTTCATCTTTTAACTTCATTGCTGAAATATTTCACTCTATACTATAATGAATTTTCCCAAAATATATGAATACATGAATGTTTTTATGTGCATTAATTTTTTTCATGTACACCTGTTTCTTTGAGTATAGGCTTTACAGAGTTTCATTTGGAAAAGTAAGAGGTAGAGAATGTTTCAAGTCTGCTCCTGGCAGTGAACTGAAATGCTGGAACACATTATGGAAAGGGAGGCAGATTACCTAGTCAAACCCTCTTATACCTAAGATAATAAAATCCAGTCACAATAATGTAATTTCACTAGGTACAGAAAATGTGCTTAAAGACCTGAGTCTCCTTAGTGGTATGTACTTCATTATATATGATTGTTAGAAAACAACCTGATTTAAACCTTAAAGCTACAGAAGAATTCCCTTTAACAAAAAAAAAACCTCTAGTACCAGTCACTAGAAACCTTCCATTGAATGGTTGGGCAGGGTAGCTTAAGTAACTGTCTAAAAAGTATAGACTATTAATATCCCACTTAGTTTTCTCTTGGAGATTTAATGTAAGCCCTTATTGTTGAAGACATTCAATACTCACAAGACAGGACTCTAAAAATTACAGCTATATATGGTATGAATACCTCCTTCCGGCAGTGTCTTTTTACAGAGTACCAAAAATTGCTATGCAAACTTTCAAAGGCTGTCTTATCCAACTGCAAAAATTATGAATCACAGCAATGACCAGGAAGGCAAGATATCTAAAAGTAAGGGAAATCCCTTCATGGTATCCAATAGTTGTCTAACTGGACTGAAGCTTAGCCAACAGGAAGGGAAACATGTCTGGTGATAAAAACATCATGAACTTTCCAGGGCTCGACAGGTCATGATCTTTAGAAAGTAATCTGTTCCCATCAATTTGCTAGACCAGCATAACACCCAATTGTATTCTTAATTTTATCTTCAATTTATTCTTAATTTTATGGTGGGATGAAATAATGTCAACATTTACCAGAATGAAAAAAAGAGGAGAGAATTCATATGTTTACCTGAGATTTATTTTTAAAAAGTGGACACTTAAGAATGTTGGCTATCTTAATTTCTTTAATTAAACAACATTAGATGGCTGAAAGAATTTCTAATTCAGAAAAGTAAATCCAAGGAGAAGACATAGAAGTAGCTCTTGGTAATGTATATCATATACTTATATTTAGTTTGCATATACATGCATAGTTTCATGTATGCATGAGTAACCAAGCATATATTTAACAACCAAATTCTTAAAAAAGTATTAGAAATTCTAATAAATGTTTTCCCATTTTTAATAGAAAATTAAAAGTAATATATGAATCAAAACATGTTTGGAAATATTATTCTATTAATATAATGTTCAATATGTCTTTTATAAAGAGTGTGTTTTAAATGTTATAGTGGTATTCAATAGTAAATTTTAATTGGTAGGCATAATAGAAATAAACAATCATCATTATATTTAAACTGCTTTAGAAAAATAACTGAAATTTTAATGGTATTTGATGTCACTAATTATGAGAAAAATAAACAGAATAGAGAATCATTTTGTTTTATTGACGGAGTTGCTTGCACACCAATGTACATAAATGCACTAACCTGTTTTAGGATCTACAGAGAAATAAGGTTGTCCTTGCAGGATACTGTAAACAACTCGAGCACTGTTTCCATAGGTGGGGTCATCTGCATCTGTAGCTGTCACCTGTAGAACAGAGGTACCTGTGCATTCAGGAAAACAAATTTTAGTGTGTGATGGCATTTAGCAGAGAACTCATTTGAACACAATAAAAGAATACAATTTCAATACAATGCTATGTCCTATAAAATACAATTCTTTGAAGATTCATTTTCATTTTAAGTTTTGTTTATATGAGTGTGTGTGTATGTATGTATGTGTGTGTATGTGGAAGTGCCCACAGAGCAGAAGATGGCATTGGATACTTGGGACCTGGAGTCACAGGCAATTTTGAACAACCCAACGTGGGCATCGAATACTAACCTCTTGGCAACTAAGGCACTTATCCAGGCCCCTGAAAATTACTTCTTAAATTTGTTTAACAAATATATGGTTTATCATCTTCCCATGCTATAAAGAACATATGACCTCAAATGAAAATAGTTGCTAAATGTTGTATTATGATAGCTTATGTGAAAACAACATTGAGAAAATTTTTTTGATATGTTTATTACCAGAATGAGCTTTTGTTGATGGCCATATATTGATTAATATTGTTTTGTTAAATCAAGCATACAATGAAGCTATATAATTAATGCTTTATAAAAATTCTTAATAGCAAAGATGGGATAGTATGCAATTAAACTGAGTCGATGGACAGATGATATTATTAATGACACTAAACTAACCAATCAACTCTTTTTGCAGCAAATATACACATTTACATATATACATATATATGTACATATACCTTGCCTGAACTACTGAGCTGCATACTACGATTATCTATTCAAACTTCATTTATTTTTTGGATTCTATACACTATTAACACAATTGTCTTTCTAAAATAAGTACTACATTTAGTTTTTGAATAGCAGACTCTTTAATGTAATTAATAAATATCACCATGTTTGCAATACTATATCTGTAAATATGTATCATCCTGATTTCTTTTACCTTATAGTTTGTGAATAACTTGTATCATTATATATGTATATATTACACAGAAATTGTTTTGAAATAAAAATTATTTTCAAATATATGACAAAAACCTATTAAGGGTTATTCAATTTTATGATTAGTGGGTAAATACTTTATTTACGAGTTTAGTTTTACAAATTATACACTAGAAAAATATGTAACACTTCAAACCGTGTGTCAACAAAAAATATTTTCACAACCAAAATAGCCTTTACGAAACTTCATATTGACTCTGTTCCTGAATACAAAGGGGAATAAATTTTGGTTTTAAATTTTGTAAAGATTTATGTGCTAATATTAGTGCTACTGCAAAATTCTTATTTACATGTTGAAATCCAGACACATCTTTAAACAAAGCTTACTCTGGGTCTTTAGACCATCCTAGAAATCATGAAGATTTAGTGAAATTTCACTTACAGTTCTTTATTTGCAACATAAGTTGGCCTATGAATGTCTAATAACAGTACAATTTTAAGTCACAAAGTTGGTTTCCACAGTGAGAAGGTGAGAAAAATATAAAAGATGTGGACTGGGTTATGTCTAAAAATGATCTTAAATTGTAGATTATTTTAATACCCTTGGAAATAAATCCTGACAGGAGCTCATGAAATACATGATACACACAATTATGTCAGGAAATATGAGGATATGTCTATCTTTTCTACACTAAATTCATGATTGTATTATGACCCACAAATTGTGCATAGGAATCCATGCCAAGTTGTTAATTCCATTGTTATAAAAAAAAAAAAACAGTTTATAAACATTTGTAGAACAATTGTTTGTCATAGTGTTAGCCTGGAATTAGCTCAAGTATCTTTACATGCAACAATCATTAAACTGTTGGTGCTTTATAATATAGCATTTTTACTCAATAAATAAAAGAATATAAATTGGCCACTAATATATGTGCTTGCTTGAATAGACTCAAATTTAAAAAGTAAATCTTAACATAACTTTATATGTTATATTATTTCATTCATATGATGTTGAAATAACAGAATTTTCAGAATTCACCCAAATCATAAGGCCTGAATTATGGACAGTAGGAAGTAGGTTTGCATTATAAGAAGGGAACACTTTACAGTGTTGAATGCATTAAGTATTTTAATAATTATGATTTAGTGTATGATGTGTTTGTAGCCTCCACAAAAACAAATGCCTAAGAGACCATACAGGGTGAGTGAGAATCAGGAATGATCAAGAGAAAGTGGTAAGAACTTTGCTCACACTAGACTATTCTTGGGGATAACATGGCCCTGAAAAGGCCCTGTGTCCTATGTCTAGTTTTCTGCCGCTGTGAGACAAAATCCTTCTGTAATGTAAGTCACCTATTTACAGAACTGTAAATCCTGTCCTCATTATTGATGGTTGAATTTCTTCAAAACTATAAACTTAAAAACCACGAAGAAAATAATAAATAATTCTTTATGACATTTGATACCAACTACATTGCTGAGTGGGATAAAAAAAAATGAATGTTGTCATGTGTTGATTGAATTTGGTTCAGATTAATAATTTTGGAGAAAGAGATATTATTAGTGGTCCACTTCTCAGCCTTGTAAAAGAAATTAATGGATAAGGTATTTTATTCATTTTAATGAACAACATTATTTTCCTTTAATAGTTTATATGAAAAAAAATCAAGTTTTTTTTTAAAAATACTTACTGTTATTGTATTCACTTTATTCATGTGTTAGACACAAGTGAGTGGAGGTGAGAGCATCAGTGGGAAAAATGCTTCCCTCAGCATTTCTTGCTGTCAATAAACATTCTCTTGCAGTGGACCCAGCAATTCCTTCACTCAAAGTTTGTACCATTGTGTCCATGGTAAAATGGAGATAATTTCCAAATGTCTGACAGAAGATATGTAGAATAAGGTCTAAAATTGAACTAATCTGTCAGAATATTGAATAGGGAATCCAACATTCTCTGAGAGTTATTTTGCTTTGACTAATACCTATTAAGCCTACCTCACATCCTCTGCCACATTTATTTTTCCTTAAAGAAGTCACTGCCTAAGTGTATGGAAACATGTTCCATTGGCAGAGCTCTTCTATTGAAAACAGCAACTCAGGAGACACTGTACTCTGAAGTACATAAGCCATTTCTCACACAGGGTTTTATTCACAGTCTTTCCTGTGGCACATTCTTGCTGTTCACAATCTAGGGATTAGTTCCTCTCAGCTGATGTTTTAACAAATCTGAACAGATTTAAATATGTGAAAAAAAATAAGCTTTCAAAATACCTTCTTTACAATAAAACTTAAGTCCTTTTCTTCCTCTGGGGAATCAGCTGTGTCACTCTCTGTACTTGGCTTCTCTTTGTTCTGGTGCTTTTTAAATAGCACACATTTTATCAAGTTGCATATCAACGAGAAGCGATTGAGTGTACTTTTTTGAAAGTCCCTTCAGACCAATTTGACATATTTAATAAGGCATTTTAATACTAAGCAAATACTCTCTAAAATTGCCAACTGCTATACATGACATGTCAGAGTTCACAACTCTGTTAAAATCCCAAGTGAATTGACGCTGAGGAAAAAACTTTGGATAAAAATAAGCACACGATTTCTGAAGGCTGAAAGCACTTCTCTGGAGGAAGCTCTTAAAGCTTACATTTTAGAAAACTGTCCCAGGCTTTTTGAGAAAGCAAAAACCTTTAAGACTCAGCGTAAATTTAGTGCTAAACAGGATCACTAGAACTTCAGCAACAGACTAATAACAGTGACCTTTAGTCATTGTGTAGTAGGGCCACACTTTATTCATTTAACTGTTATAATTTTTTTTAAAAAAATATATGTTTAAGATAGCACTTATGAAACATCTGTGGTGAGTAACAACCACCAAAAAAAAAAAAAATCACTATTTTGGATCTGGCAGATGGACATCTTGCTTACTGCAGAGCTTAATGACCTGAAATATATTCTCTAAAACCACATGGTGGAAAGAGAACCAAGTCCTGAAAATTGTCCTGTTTCTTCCTTATGATGCTCCATATTCACATTCATGTTACACACACACAAACACACACAAAGCACACAAGACCAAATGCACACACACATTCATGCACACACACATACTATACACCACACACAAAACACACACACAAGCACACAAGACCAAATGCACACACACATTCATGCACACACACATACATACACCACACACAACACACAGAAGAAACACACACACAAGCACACAAGACCAAATGCACACACACAACACACACACACACACACACATTTTATTCTACCTATATGCTTACGTAAATAATGGCCACTGTTTTGTTGTTATTATTTTAATTTACATGCTTATTGAACTATCTAATGTAATATTTCTCATTAGACAATTCAGTTTTATATTCTCTTCTTTAAATGAAAAAATTACTCAATAATATTATATCTATTAATGGGATGTGAAAAGGCCATTCCTATAAGCCACTTAATTTAATAATTCAATCAATATATAGTGAATGTTGTATCTAATGATATATACAAAGATAAGATGTTGAGATTTTAAAACGCTATACCATTCAAACACATCTATTCTGAAAAACCTCTATATAATCAATGGTCCTACACAGTCATAATTTCCTGCCTCTCCTTAAACTATTCCACATTTTTTCTGACATTTTCTCTTATATGTACTTTAATGAAACTTAATCATACTTCAGGTGTATCTATCTGAATAAAGGCAAGTATATTACCATACTCTTTAGGCAAAATGCAACACCATACATATAGTTTTACAAATGAATCTCTGGAGTTGGATATCAAGATAAAGTATGTTCTGCATATATGTCTCAGTATTTCTTGTCCTACATGAGGGCCTGGGTTCAATTCCCATACCAATGTCAGGCAACACACAGCCTCCTGTAATTCCAGCTCCAAAGGGATCTGATATTTCTGATATTTCTTGCCTCTCAGAATACTTGTAATCACATGCACAACCTACACACACAGAAATACAAGCACACACAAAAAATAATAAAAGAGAGTCTTTAAAATAGAGGTAGATGGCATTATATGACAAAGCATGGGAAACATTAACATTCCCTGCAACTTTGTACAATACATAGGATTTTCTTCTTCCTACAGAGGAAGTTACTGTAGTAAAGTAACGAGGTTAATCATATGCTCGTCATTCTCACTAATTCTATAAGTAACATTTTCATTGCTGAAAGATAAGTTAATTTGTTGATTCTTGACTCTCTTCCCCATAATGTAACTCCTGTCATTGGTGTCCTTTGGCATTCATGAGCAACTGAAAAGGGAAACTTATAAAGCAAGGGATTGTTCCCACACAAAATCTGAAAGTCCCTCTCTCCATTCCCTTCTTCTTTCCTTCTTCAGGGATAGCCTTTGGAGCAGGGCTTGTTAGCATTCCTTCTAGGTTCCGCCCCACAGTTACCTGGTAATATCCGGGTATGCCTGACTCAGTATAAAAGGAACTGTTTAGTTGGTGGTTTAGTCTTTAGACCACAGAGTACAAATGTAGGGACCCAGGGTTCCAGCTGCATATGTAGGAGAGGATTGCCTTATCTGGCATCGATGGGAGGTCTTGTGGAGGCTTGATGACCCAGTGTAGGGGAATTTTAGGGCACTGAGAAGGGAGTGGGTGGGTGGATCAGAGAGCACCTTTATAGAAGTGAGGGGAACAGAGGAGGGGATGGGGTTTGTGGAGGGGAAACTGGGAAGAGGGATAACATTTCAAATAATAAAAATTTAAAAAAATCAAAAATTCACTCTACTTTTGCCATACTAATGAAGTAAATATTTTTCAAGATTATATAGATGAATTGAGAGTCCTCCTCATTCAGTTTTAGATTTCTTGATTAGAATTGTTAGGGTCCTTCAATCGCTGAGGAATGTTACCCCAAACTCAAATAGTAGGCAAAAGCAAATAACATTTATATCCTGCATGTAGCTGCCCAACTCCATTGGGATGAAAGAACCCCAACTGAATTCTTAGATTCAGTTTTAGAGACAAAATGAGGATCATTAGAGAGGGATTATGGTGGAAGATGGCTACACTTAGAAATGAATGCTTAAATATTCTCTAAAGGCATGGAAGTTGATCAAGAATTTGGTCATCCTTAACAATATATATTCTTGGAGTAGTTTTTGGTTCTTTATCCAAAGGGGGGGGGATACTTAGCCCCGCCTCACTCTCTTATTTTCCTGCCCTCTTACTCTCCTACCCTCCTACACTTATCGTCTCTGTCCCTTTTCTCTCCATCACTCCTACTTTCCTCTGCTCTCTCCCTTCTCCCTCTCCCTCCCTCTCCCTTTCCTCTCCATCCCCCTCTCTCCCATCTTCCTCTCCTCCCCTCCCCATCCCCATCCCTCTCTCCCTCCCTCCCCTCCCCTCCCCCATTCCCTTCTCCCTCTCCCCCTCCCTCTCTTCCCTCCTCCCTTCCCCCTCCCTTGCTCCCTCTCCTCTCCCTCTCCCTCTCCCTCTCCCTCTCCCTCTCCCTCTCCCTCTCCCTCTCCCTCTCCCTCTCCTTCCCTCTCTCTCCCTTTCCTCTCCATCCCCCTCTCCCCATCTTCCTCTCCTCCCCCTCCCCCATCCCCATCCCTCTCTCCCTCTCCTCCCCCTCCCCTCCCCATTCCCTTCTCCCTCTCCTCCAACTCCCCCTCCCCCTCCCCCTCCCTATTCCCCTCCCTCTCTCCCTCTCCCCCCTCCCTCTCTTCCTCTCCCCTTCCCCCTCCCTTGCTCCCTCTCCCTCTCCCCCTCCCTCTCCCCCCATTCCCTTCCCTCTGCCTCCCCCTTTCCCTCTCTCTCTGTGTTTTGTGTGTATGAGTGTGTATGTTACTGTACTCCCTCGACTCGCCCCCCCATGCCCTAAATAAACTCAATTCCATACTATATCCCTCATATGTGTGGTACCTCAGGGAGAAGGGATGCTTCAGTGTGCCTGCAGAGGCACCCCCTTCCATCTCATCATACCCCAACTCTACAAAACATATCCTGGCTCTTACGTTTTTTTTTTATGAAACACAACAGTGCAGGTATTTTTCAATGGTTATATGACCTTCTCAATCATTTTTTTTCCTATATTTCACTCTCTAGGTCTCATCTGTATGGTCATATTGTACAGCCTCGAGATCCACAATCGTCACAACAGAGATTATTTTCACTGGGCTCACATTATTTACTTTTCCATTATACATTTTACATAGTTTTTTTTTCCCATTCTCAGTATTATATTGTTCTAACTGGTCATAAATATAAGTTTTTTTGAACATTTATTGATGAAGAAAATATTAGTGTATCACTTCCTAAAATTTACCAGCCACCTGCCTATATGAATGTGTATACTCTGATAACTGTGTACTCACAGAACACAGGCAATATAAAACTGGTATTCTGTAACCTACCATAATATGAAAACTAATTTAACATATAAATATTATGGTTTCTACATTCAAATTATTAAATTGTTCTGTGTATTAGGATCTGGCAGGTATTTTGTGACTTTATCCGTGTATAAATATAAATAATTAACTTTATAGAAAGATAGTTTATGATATGGAGAAAGCACATTCCCTCACATATTTGACATTAATGTGCATATAAACATAAAGTTGCACATCAAATATTGCCAGTTTTAGAAAATCTGAATGCTTTAGAAATTACTCTTGAGAGAATGTTTTTGTTAAATTAATAATTGCAGAATAAATAACCCAAGTGTCAAAAATAATTCATTGCTTATTTAGTGAGTAAGTCATGATAAAGCAATGTTATAAAAACAAATTAGTTGCTCTCCAGGCCATTATGAGAGTCCTCAATGATATTGACCATTGGTGAATCCCTACTGCAATAATATCCTGAATACCTTTCTCATCATTATGATGATAAATAAGTGCATTTTGATAATCTCTTTGGCCTCTCTGCTAAAAGGAGAGCAGACTTTGTAATGTAACTGGTCAATAACCCAGGTCTCTGATGTTCATAGACCTGAGCAGAGAACTGCCTTCTTCTGTCTTGATAAATCAACATATTGTCAAACTGCCTTTTCAATGTTTATGTTCACACTTATATGTTAGTGCTGTTCTCAGCCTTAGTCTGAGAATTTGCTTTCTTCACTCAACTTTTCATCCTCACAATTATTTCTATAAACATCTGTCCCATTGTAATATATACTATATTGCTATTCTTTAACAGAGTAATGAATTATTTTGTCTAAGGTTAAATTAGAGACGGAGTACACACAGGATAATGGCCAGACAGTAGGTACATATGAAACAAAGAATCATAATGGGTAGTAATTGGCACAGGAAACTGTTTCATAATCTTTTATTATCTACTTGAGCAAATACATGGACCAGATCCATCTGTGAATCAGACTCAAGGGAGTTCAGACCATCATTATTAGCTTTGTTCTGGGAAATAAAGAATAGTCTTCCAAACAATGACCTAGAAATAATCAATACTTAATTAATAGCTGATAATTATGCTTGTTTCTAATACCCATTTCCAACTTAGGTCCATGCAATAAATTATTCCTTAATCAATCTTGTGTGGTGATACAGTTTTATCTGAAAGAAGAAACCTGATTTGAAAATACACACCCAAATACACATACACACACACACACCACACATTTGCAACCATCAAACTCTGCATGTAAATCAAAAAGCATTGAGTAAAAACAAAATAACATGTCACCTCCTAAAATTCAAATTCCATAGTAATAGCCAGTATTGAAAATAATTTGGACAAACTTAACGACAATTCAAAATAATGATTATAACAATGGTGATTAAATGATCAAAGACAAAACCAAAAGAAAAAAATCAAAATAAGAAAAGAAAAGTTCAACATGTAAAAATAGGGTTTGATTATATTTTAAAGAAAACCTAAACTGGAACAATGCTGTAAATGAAACATTCAAGAAATCAATTACGAACCTCAGTGGAAAGCATACCCACAGAATGGATATGCTGAAAACAGAACACGGGATGGAATGCTAATTACTGGAGTTAGATCACTCAATAAAAGTCAATATAAAATTGAATGTAACATGGACAAGTATTTTGGTATTTTCAAAAAAAAATAAAAGAAGGTATAACATGAATTACAGAAATAGGATAAAACCATAGAGAAGGCACACAAAAATACCTTCAATAAAATCCTAAAGCCAATTTTCCATACTTGGAAAAAGGAGATGCCTATCTAGGTACAAGATACTGATAGAATATAAAGTAGACCAAAAAAGAAAGAAAGAATGAAAGAACGAAGGAAGGATGGAAGGAATGAAGGAAGGAAAGAAGAAAGAAAGAAAGAAAGAAAGAAAGACAAGTAAAAAAGAGAGAACAAAGAAAGAATGGAAGGAAAAAAAGGAAACAGAAATTCTCCATGACTTATTATAGTTGAAACATTAAATTAGAGAATAATCAATGGTAACAAAATCTGCAAATGAGAATAGTTGAATAACATATAAAAGAAGTAATACTAGAAAAAATACTGTAGTTACTAAATTCATAGAAAAACCTTAAAGCCAGAGAGAATGTAAATGTTTTCTCTATGTCACAAGAGACCACAGTTGTTAACTCATATATTTCTGCCCAGAAAAATATTAATTAGTGAATTTGAATAAAAATGAAATCTATGATAAAACAAAGCAATTTAGGAGAACAAAACCAACTCTACAAAGAATTCAAGAAAGATTACTTCAATCACAAGAGAAAATCAAATACACCCAGCTGGTCATAGAGGAGAAGTTAATATGTATTACAATTATTCAAAAAAGACCTGAGAAACACAAGAAAATCAATATTTCAGAAATTAACACATACATTTGACTGCTTCTGAATAAAAAATAAATAACACAGGGTAACATACTGGATGATAACACAGGATTCATTGTTTAAAAATCATTTCAGTAGACCATGAGACTTTTCTAATATCGAACACATATTTGCCCATAAAACAGCATTCAACATCTATACATCTATAGGAAAACTGAAATCACACCCTGCATTTCAATTAGCACAATGAACTAAATCAAATAAATTAAGTTAATTGTAATATAAGCAACAGAAAATCTTAACAGAAACAACAAAGAGAAATAGAAACAGAATCCAGAACAGGAAATTACTAAAGATAGTTGAGTCAGGGATGAAATCAAGAAGAAAATTTTAAAAATCCTAGAACTAAATGAGAATGAAAACAAAACATACTAAACTATATGAGACACAACAAAGACAGTCCTCAGAGGAGTTTACGACACTAAGTGGTTACATTAAAATGAAATATATCTAATTAATAACTTGATGTTGCAACTGAACTCTTGGGGAAAGCAAGTGCCAATAACATCCAAAATCATATATGAGAAGAGACGGTCAAATCAAGAGCTGAAATTAAAGAAATAAAATATTAAAGGCTGAAAATTACGAGTTACTTTATTGAATAGATGAACAAAATTGACAAGGTTGACTCTGGCTCAACTACACATTCTCAGACTTCAACCAAGAGACACATGAAGACCCGAAGATTTGCACGTGTTGTTCCTTAGCGTTTCCTCACAGTATTTAAAATGTTGGTCACTGTCTGTATCTATATATATTCTTATCTGTCTGCCTGTGTTTCAGTCTGTCATCTATTTATATATTTGATCTACAGGGTAAGATAAAATTGCCTACAATTTGATTTACCTAAGTTAACATTGCTTGTATGAAGCCACACTGTCATCCAGGTGATACTTTTCCATTCAGAGTACGTCAAGGATATCAGGTGGGAATTGTTAACTCATTCAACACGGGATAAAAAGGACATCACATGTAGTTTATACAAACAATAAGTAATGCAAATCACAGATATGTTTTAAAATCATGACAAAGAACATGACCTCAAATCTTTTTTAATACTTTTAATTCAGTGAATTGACAATGAAACACTATAGTTGTATTGCTGTTGAGGCAGGAATTTACACAGTATCCTGTGTCCCTGAGGAATATCTGCTGGCAGCAGAATTATTCCAACTCTATGGACATGTGAGGGAGAATTCAAGTTCTCCTGTTTATAACTTCTCAAACATAGAAGTTTCTTGTGATTGAAACATAAAATACATTATGTATGTATGTATGTATGTATGTATGTATGTATGTATGTATGTATGAAAGTAATTTGGATAAGTCTAAGATGATATTCCAAAAGGAATATTTATCATAAATGTGTAAAAACAAAATGAAATACAGAAAGTAGTATACCAATTGTTGATACTGTATTATGAAATTACAGAAGCACCAAAACCAGTAAAATGGGATGAAGATGGTAAAAGAATATGTGTGCTTGTGTGTGTGTGTGTGTGTGTTTGTGTAATAATGGTGAATGTTCTTCTAAAAGAGTCTTGTAAACACAAGAGCAACTGTTCACTGGTAAAGGGCTGTTGGAAACTTTAAGTTAATTGTCAAAATAAGAAAGGCTTTATAACATGTTCCCTGAAAACAAGTTAAAATGTTTTCATCCTATCATAGTGCCTCTGATGTTCCTTAAATTTATAAACTTTAAAAAAAAAAAGAATTTTCCATACTATGAGTATTGGTAAAAATGGCTAAATCAAAATATGTTTGTAACCAAGAGGTCCTGTATCAGTGAAAATAAAGGAGAATTACACAGTTGTTCATCACTAGACAAATCTTCTCAAGTCCTGTATTACTCAAGGTCAATATGAGGTTAAATTTTAAAACCACTAAATTTGAGTGAAGAATAAATTCATTTTAATATGAAACGTAAACATTGGGCTAGAGATATGTCCCATGGGCAACAGTTCTTAATGAACCAGGATAAGGGCCAGAGTTCTTTGCACCCATGTTAATGGCTGGGCATGGCTCCATGTACACATATATTACTCTGACACTTTGAGATATAGGGTAGAAGCAGAAGGAATCCTGGGCCTTCCTGAATTACAATGAGCTCCAAATTCAATAAGAAATGTATCCAAGAGTTTGTATGCTAAATAAAAATATTGCATACATCTTTTGAATACCATCAAATCTGTGTTCAGCTTGCCTTAGTTTATTGCATTCATATTTTTGTTATATGTGTGTTTAAATTTTCTACAAAGGAGTGTGTACATATGGCAGCAATCCTTTATCACATATAAAAACATTACATATGGGTTTAATTTGAGTGAGGTATGGTCCACAAAATGCAGAACAGAATTTTTTGTTTCACTCGTCTATTTGTTTTTATGAGCTGTTCAATTTTATCAAAGCATTCTAAGAGTTTTCTAAAAAGGTAAAAGGAACACCAAAAATTCACTATACATTGAAACGCAAACCACCGGTTCAGCTCAAGCTTTTAGCAACAGCGAGAGGTTAGCTTGAGTTATTTGTTCCTTCTTCAATTTAGAATTAAAAGATGGAATCATACATTGGAAAAGTTTAGATGTGCCATTACCCCATTCAGCTACAACAAAATTTGGACAGATAGCCAAACAACATGTTGCATATATTAAGAGTTTGTATTTCTAAATAATTCTTTTTCATCATGGAAATATTTGTGGAAAGTGTATAAAACAAGTATTGAGAAAATGTTTTTCTTTAATTCAGAAGGTTAAAAAATTATCAGACTAAAATGAACAAGTTGCAGAAACCCTGAGGATCCTCTTCAAATATTTCCTTCTGTTCTTGGCTTAGCCTTTGCTTTCTGTCAGAAACATCTTTCAATATCAACATTTTAAATTAAAAACAAAATCCCTGAAGCTTCTCCCTCAGGCTGTGGAAACATTACCGCAGGAGCAGAGTGATGGAAGACTCACGGCTTCTTTTCCTAGTGGAGCCAATCATCAGAGTTATTGTCACGGCAGGAGCTGAGACCTCAAACAAGACAACTGAGTCAAAAAGCACTATTCACAAGAGATGCATCCGTTTGTGCTTTGAGAAAAATAAAAGCAAATTCTAATTGACCCCTTAGAGTAATATTCTGGCTGCTGAGCTGTAAACATACAAAATGAATATTGCTTTGGGCCACATTTTTGTTTGGTTTTGTTTTGGGGATGTGAAACATCACCATATAAGCTCATGTGCTTCAAAACTTGATACCTCAACGGTGCTGCTGCTTTAGAAGCTGTGGAATCTTAGGAATAATGTCAAAGCTATCCTTGGCTAAGTGAGCTACTAAGGTCTAGCCTTGAAGAATGATATCAAAGTTTAGATCCCATCTAAGCCAAGTCTACTTCCTGATGGTGAACATAGTGTAGTTACCTCACTTCCTGTCATGATGCCATGCCCTCCTTTCCATAACAGACTCAAACGCTGAGCCAAAAGAAATTGTCCTTTAAGTTTCTTAAGGCTACTTGGTCACAGCAAAAGTAATGAACTTACTCACTTTTCTATTCGATGAAAGCAAACTAACATCTAAGAAAAGTTATCAGAAGAAAGATACAAGGGAAAAATGGAAGTGACATAACTTGAAAATTTTCGTTCCATGAATGAGTGGTTCTTCAGGAATACCTTGTAAACCTCAAGTGCAAGCCATCTACCAAGTGAACTGTAATACAAGCCTCCTATTACAACTATCTTGTCATCCCTTAGATTACGTCCCTAGTGTTCTTATCTGAATATGACTGCTTGGATTCTGGCAGGTGTCCAGATTGAAGCTCCCAGGATGTTTCAGCAGATCTAAATCAAGGTCCGAACAAGCAGAGCAATAAAGTCACAACAGCTGCTGCCTAGTGTTGCTGGGTAACAAGGAACACACAAAAGAGGCTCTGTGCCTTTAAGATTTGAGGGGAAACATGAAGGCACATATTTCTACCTCTAACCCCCCCAAACAGGTACTATTCTACACAATGGTGACTATTCATTTTGACTATGGTTTACCGTATTATGGAACATGTCACATTTTAGTGTCATCTGTAAAATGGCTAAACAGTTTATAAAAGTATACAAATAATTTGGACTATTATAAAAACATACCTTCTTAGATATGGAAATGAAAATAAAACATCCATTAAAGACAGTGAAAGACAGAAAAGTTCAAGGTTGCCATGATTCTCCTCCAGGTAGAGGACAATCTCCAGAGGCTCATGTGCTGCAAGCTTGGTCCCCAGTGCAATGATGCTGAGACATGAGGGGACTTACAGGAATAGAGGTCTAGCGAGAAGGCACTAAGTCACTGGGGTAGCCACTGTCTTTAAGGAACTAAAGTGTCCCATATGGGAGCATAGTTAGTTTCCAGGAGTCTTGATGTTTAAAAATATGCTCATTCCTCAGTCCCTCCACCTCTCCACCCCTGGACTGCCACTTACGTTTCGTGTTCACCAGAGCCACCATAGGTGAGACCCAAATGATTTTGTGTATTCTGCATTGTAAGGTCATTAATTTTACATATCTCTCAGGTTTGTGCATGAATGTGACAACAGAAATAAATAAAGATGGTCCTTAGCACCAGCTAAATGATGTCTTTCAATCACGAACAAAGGAAAAGAGTCCTAAATTTCAATTATAAAATTTATAGGTGCTATAATATATTTTCAAACATTTTACTCCACCAACACCTATTAAATATGTATAGATACCAATATAATAATATGCACTTAGTATATGTATATTTATTCAACCATATGGCCATCAAAAGACCATTATATTTACTGTATATAATCTAAATAAAGGTTACAAACCTGAACTTCATTGAATCTTGTGAGTCATAAGTCACAACTACTCAAACTATTGCTCTCAGTTCTACTGCCAAGATAGACTCATTTTAGCCGGGCAGTGGTGGCGCACGCCTTTAATCCCAGCACTTGGGAGGCAGAGGCAGGCGGATTTCTGACTTCGAGGTCAGTCTGGTCTACAGAGTGAGTTCCAGGACAGCCCGGGCTACACAGAGAAACCCTGTCTCGAAAAACCAAAAAAAAAAAAAAAAACAAAAAAAAAGAGACTCATTTTATCCACTATTTTGTTTCTATTATATTCCAATGTGTATTTTAATATGATAATTAATATTTCAACATGAAATTTGCATGTAAAATAGCTTTGGGATAAAATAGATGACTTGAGCATTTTAGCACTATGGAATTCATTTTGTATGGAGTTATAAATTATACAATATATTCTTTTATTCATGCTTCTACATTTTGTCATTTCCTCGTCTTGCATATTCTCTGGGCTAATAATTCTCAGCTGGTAATTGTGAATGACTTGAAAATTCTTTCTAAGAATATTTAGCAATATCTGGAAATATCAAGTTTGGGTAGAGTGTGAGGGTTGCTACTGATATTATGGATTAGTGACCAGAAAGAATGCTAACAAATTCTATTTTGAGGAGTGCATCTGCAAAAGATCAAGACTTGTAACTGCACTGACCTCAAATATGATAACAGGAGAAACTGTAGTGTGCAAATCACACAATTGAGAAGGAGCATTACCTAAGAGCATTTTACAAAAACAATTCGATTTATGTTTGTGTGTTTATTAAACAATCCTTGAAGCAACAGATATGAATGCCTGATACTGGCAAAACTTTATGGTTGCGAAGGTATTAGCCCCTACAGTTCATGTCCTACTATTGTGAAGATAAATTCACGTGGATCCAAAATACAATATTTGTTTCTGTATGTCTACCTGAAGGGTACTCAGATTCCATCAGAGAAGCTTTATTTGGAATCAGAGTTGGTGAACTCAGAGTTGCATGGCTTCTCTGAGTACAAAGGTAAGAAATGATTTAAATTTTCCCTATGTAGGCATATGAGGATAATGGCTGTTAAACAGTGACCCTGTAGGCAAAATTTTATTGCATGGATTAGGTTTTTTGTTCTTCATTGTAGGGCAAATGCATACATTCTCAATATCCAAAATCCACTCCTGATTTTATTCAATGTGATTTCTTTCCCCACTTGAAAGTGACTTCACTATTCATTGGCCTGTTCATTATCTTTCAAAATTATTAGAATGCACTACCTGTAAAAATAATATTTTATAACATGTTAAGTTGAAAACTAGTATTTTAGAAAAATACAAAATTCTGCTCCTAACTCAGTAATACATCATATACATATACATATACATATACATATACATATATATATATATATAATAATATTTATATATGTTTATATAGTGATATAATTAAATTTTTTCAACTGGGGCCAGCCTCAGAATGGGGGGTGTTATTCTTTCTTGTTGGTTCCTCTTGAGGCAGCAGAGGGGGAAGAGCATCAGCAGAGGGTAAGACTTGGTCTTACGAGATTTGGGGTAAGACTTTGTCTTAGGAGATATTTAGGGTTGCTGTATAGTAAAAAGTTTACTTATTTAAGTCTAAGTTATTATGCTACTATAGCTGACCTGCCTTCTGTAATACTCTGAGGCCAGAAACTAGTTTCTGGCACTTAGCACCTCATCCTAAAAACAGCAAAGGATTAAGTAAATAGCCTTTGTACTATCTCACAGACTACATAATAATTCAAGGCAGTCCATTTCAGGATGATCACCTACTAGTTATTAGCTTGTCCTATTATGGCTCCTGACACATATTCCGTATGACTGCATTAGTGTTAGATACAAGATTTTTCTCTCTTTTTGTGTCCCTGGGTTAGGTTTAGCTTTTAACAGTTAAAAAAATAAACAAACAAACAAAAACAACAACTCTGTCTTCCAAATATTTGGAAGGATATTCAGTAGTATATAATAGTAGTAAATAAATCCAGTTTAGCAAGTCATAAAGTTGATTTCTGTAAACTTGGTACTCCAACATCTCCATTTTTATGTTACTACCACTGTGCTTCTAGAATTTTTCTACAAATAACATGTATTCACTTTTTAATTTTTTTTTAAAATAGGAGAATAAGATCTAAAAATGTACCTAACTTAATTTTTTTCATGCATTTCTTAATAAACATGTTATTTTAGACAAATAATGCTATTCTATATATATTTGATTTTTATCTCCAGTAAACCAAGAATAATCATTGTGTTGACACTGTGATAACATTTATGACAAATACACAGTATTATTGTAAACATAGGAGATTGCTGACACTTAGCAAGTGTTTAACAAGTGTTCCTTGTAGTTGTCTGTTTGATCATTCTCACGGTTGCTATGGTGACCTACACTCACAGACTCTGGCAAATTTTTGCCCAATTTGTGATGCAGCATTCTAGATATCTTGCAGAGTAGAAAGCCTACATCCAAAAGAACAAATCTCATTAATATATTAATTAGAACTTCTGTGAGTACAAATAATTTTGATCACAAGCATGATTCGAGTATGTGGAATATGCTGTTAGCTGCACTGAAGCAGAAAGAAAATTTTCTGTCATAGCAAATTATCTGAAATGATAATTAATCTGTAGGTAAGAGAAAGGAAAAGGAAGTTAGAGGTTCATGTTTCAACAACAAATCAAGATTCTTAAAAGTGAGCAGCATCTCTGCTTCTCATCAGAAGTGAGGAACATTCTGCATATTCCTTTGGATTCAGAGTTAGATTCAATGCTTTAACCAATGTCTCTCCATAAAACTTTGAAAATATTTATTTTATATGGCTGGGAGTTAGTGCAGTCAGTAAAGCACCTGATGTGAAATCACAAAGTCTGAGTTCTATCTTTAGCAGCTACATGAATTTAGACGAGTACCACATGTGTGTAACACCAATCCTGGAAAAGCAGAACAGACAGATCCCTGGGATTTCTGGATCGCAACATTGGCATAATTGGCAAGCACTGGGCTAGTGAGAGACATGAACTCAAGTTAACATTTGAATGGTACTTCAGTAGCACTGAGAGATAGCTTTCCAGTGGTTCGAATACAGGCAGAGTGTGTCAAGAAGGAAAAAGGATGGCATTTGTTTATAGTGAAGGCTGCCCTTCTGTGAAGTGCCAAGTACTGAGACACAGTATGCAAAGAACTTTCTGGCTCACTGAGCAGAGAGCTTCATACTCAGGGCTATGGCACAATTCTCTAGTTGTTCATCATCAGGTTTCATTCCCTGGGATCTATCACAATGCAACTGACAAACTTTCCGTTTTGAAAATATCCAATCTTTAGGTTTTGAGAGCCACATTGTCTACCTCCAAACAGTTCAAATTGTTCCATTTAATGTTTCACAGTGAATGATTGAATGTCTCTCAATAAACCATGATCTGCAAAGTCAGCAAGAAGGGAGCTGTCCTCTGGCTGTTGTTTGATGCTCCTTGTCTACAGTATATTACATTATATCTCTGCAATCATAGTTGACAGATTGTCTTCCATTTTTCCTTAGTTTTTTTTTTCATTAATTGTTTTTTACTTAACATCCTAATCCATACCCCTCATCTTTCATCTCCTCCAGTCCTATCCTCACATCCACTCCCTAATCCCCTCCTTTCTCCTCAGAGAAGGGAGACCTCTCATGGGTACTAGTCAGTACTGGCACATCAATTCGAAATAGGACTAGGTGCATCCTCTCCCATTGAGGCCAAACAAGGCAGCCCAGCTTGGGAAAGGTATCAAAAGCAGGCAAGGAGTCAGAGACATCCCCCTCTCCAATTGTTAGGGGACCCACATAAAGACCAAGTTGCACATTTGCTATATATAAGTAGGTACTAGGTCTAGCCCATGCATGCCCTTTGGTTGGTGATTTAGTCTATGTGTGTCCCATGGGCTCATGGTAGTTAACTCTATAGATCTTCTTGTGGTGTCCTTGACCCCTCCAACTCCCTACATCCTCCTTTCACTCTTCACAATAGTCCCAAGCTCTGTCTAATATTTGGCTGTGGGTATCTGCATCCAATTCTATCAGCTGTGCTAGGCTCCTGTCTGCAAGCACAGGAGGATATTACTAACAGCATCTGGGGTTGGCTCTGTTCCATAGGTTAGGGTTCAAGATGGGCCAGACTTTTGGCTGTCCATTCCCTCAATCTCTGCTTTACATCTTCCTATGCCTTCTATTGTTACATATAATATAGAACACAAGTTACACACATACAGACATATGCACACACTAATGTTCACATCAGCCTTCATATAGTCAAAGTACAATCTGAATTGCTTGTTTTGATGATTACAACCACACACATTCTCTCTCTCTCTCTCTCTCTCTCTCTCTCTCTCTCTCTCACACACACACACACACACACACACTTGTCACTATAATGAACTTCTACTTATAAAAAAGAATAATAAAGTATAATTTTTAGTATTTGGCATCTGGCCTCCAATAAGTGACTATCATTAAAAAAATATATCCTTACTGTAACCACCTAGTATAGAGACAGCAATTAACTGTCCTAGTCATTTTGCTACTTTCAAAATTAAAGTTTAGACTACAACCACATTTTTGTCTCTCTGAGAACTTAAGAATAAAAGCTGTTCCTTATTCTACCAATACTTCTAATTTTAGGAATATCTTGGAAATATTTTCTTTCTGAATTTTAATGTACAGCCTTACATGTGATATTTCCATGATGCTTTTTTGCTTTCATTTATATTGCCCAGTATCATTTCTTGTACTCAAAAGTACTAATTTTCATGTAAGGATATATATATATATATATATATTATATATATATATATATATATATATGTTGCTGGGTTCACCATTATTGTTATTTTATTGGGTTCACCATTATTGTTATTTTATTCCAGTTTCTCCCTTTCCCTATTAGCTATCAAAGTTCTGATTTTATATTCAAGCAGTACCAATATTTTCCTATCCTCTATTGAAAAATGTTTCCCTCAAAATTAGAATTTCCATGACAGTTGTAAATCATGCATTTCATCTGAAATGGGAAAGTATCATTTTTCTTCTCTTCTGTGCACATTTTCTTCTTAGTTCTTGGGGATATACCTTGTTCCCATGGGATGTCTAAATAATATGATTTCTACAGGTTGCTTATTCCTTAAGAACTTGCTATGTTTTCTCATACCAGGTTGGTAATCAACCTAATTAGTGGCCATTTATTATTTCAGGACATATGTGGATTTTTGTTCCAATTTATTTTTAATAGAAACATAATAACCCTACTTCTCCAGTATCTCTGCTGTATTCCCTAAACATCTCCAGTTTTTTTTTTTTTTTTTTTTTTACTGTTCACTGGAAACTGCCTTGGATTGATGTCGATTTTGTCTACTTCGTTACCTCTAGAGTTATCTCCATATGACACTTGTGGTTTCACTTTTGCTCTCATCCTCTATCAGACACTGTTATGCTACCAGCAAATTTCTTATAAATGATGGTGTATAAAAGCATGTCATATTTGTAAAATAAAGGGGACTCAGGCAATGTGATGTTGGCCTATGGGCCTTTGGCAAGGGATGGAAAATTATTTTCAAGTTTTTGCTCAAGACTCTTATCCATTTTTTCTTTAAATGTCCTTAGAGACTAATAAGCATGAATATATTCTAAGCATCTGCCAAGAATTGCTAATGCTAGTCCCTGAATTCTGGTGCAGAGGGAAAAGGTTGGGAAATTGTTTTCTCCTTAGAGACTCTGGCTGACAACATCTTGCTCTTGATTTGTACCCTTTCTCCATCAGCTAAGGAGCTACCTGGCTCTCAGGAGACCTAAAATGGGTTGCAATCCTAAAAGGGAACAGAGGCTCTCTTCTTGCAGTCAGAAAGCTTCGTGTGAACATTCACAGACAGACACGATCAGTGACTGCAATATCCTAATTCAAAATAAAGTTGTCATATATAGTTAAAGGAAATGCAAAAAACTTAACACCCCCAAAATGTCTCCAGAGGAGTAGAGTCTCACAAAGACAGCAAAGTATTAATGTGACTATTTAACTTCCTTTTGATTACTTTCAGGGAATTGATCTGTGCAATAAAAATAAAGAAAAACAGATGAGCCACAAAAATCAGCAAGTGAACGAAGTGTTCCGCCAATTCAAAGAACTGGGGAACAGAATGAGCTTTCAATTCCAGTACAGCCATGCATTGAGGTGAACCTTTGATTAATTCCTTGTTTATTTCCTAAAACTGAGGGGCTGGAATGTGTGCTTTATGCTGTCTGCACATTTAACATAATCTCAAGATGAGTAACATGGTTTTGTACATTTTGAAATAAATATGTAAATGCTAGAATATGAATAATTTATTGGGTAATGAGAAATATCTTCTAATACTAATGTTATTATAATTAAGAAGGATGTATTATGATTATAAAGGATGTAGCAAGAAGTACAAAGACATGTTGTCTTCAATGCAGTTCCTGTTGAATGTGTAGGAATCCAAATTATTCAATAATATGAAAAAATTTGCATAATCAAAAATAATGCCAATAAATAAGAATTACAAATGATACCTAATTATGGTTTTTACCTTGAGATGTTAAAACTATTTCTATACATCCATATTAAGAATTTTTTCAATATATTATGTATGCTCAATAATAGACAAGATTTTACTGCAATAAAAATATTGCAACATTTTAGAACATTCTCAAATTCTGAAAAAAAATACACCTAAAGTAATTCTTTAAAAGATATTTTCGTTACTAATAATGTGAATAAATTTCTGCACTATAAAAATAATTTCCTTACCCATATCTGACATTTCAGGCACAGTAACGATGTATGGTCCATCTGTGAACTTTGGAGCATTGTCATTGATATCTTGCACTTTGATGATGAACTCAGACTCAGGTTCAAGAGGCTTGTTTGTCCGTCTGTCAATAGCCTGGGCATGAAGCACATAGTGAGTCTTCTGCTCTCTGTCCAGGCTTTTGGTTGAGTGGATGTCACCTGTGGTGTCATCAATGATAAATATAGTCCCAGCTCCTTCTCCAGTCAGTATGTACTTGACAGAGCCGTCACCTTTGTCGGAGTTGGAGTGCAGCTAGAAAACACACATGGAGGAACTCAGTATGAGTATTGATGACATTGTAATCTGAAGATTATCAAGAGATGGAGAATTTTAGTTTTTCTATACTGTGAACTCCCTGTTACAGCAGTCATTTCATTTCTTATTTTTTCTCTAGTTGGCATTATGTGAACATTGGATCTTGATTTTTCTGAGATTCAATTATCTTTTAAAGCAACAGATAAATGCATGTTTGTATGGTTTTTATTTTTAATAACTTAATAATCAGCTCTCTCTTCCGAATCAATATTATACTATGTAATATGAAGAAATCAATATGACATTGTGTAATATGAAAGAATCAATATAACTTTATGTAATAAAAGGAGAAAGATAATTCCACTACATCACTATTGCTTTCTATGCCTGGGGAATAATATTGTCATAAAGAAATTCTTACCAATGTCAACCAACATTGTTTTTAACATTAGATCTTACAAAAGTGAGTAAGAGAAACAGAAGTTAAAATTACTTATCAATTTTTTTTAAATTGAGCAGTTTTATCCCCAAGGTACTAATTTCATAATTTGTAGAATATAAAGTGCTATATTATTTTGCAGAAATTTTTCAAGTTGAAAATTATACATTTTGTTGTTATTTTCACTAAGGGTTTTGAAAATATTATGACAAATTATAGTTAGTAGTGCAATAGTTAATAGGTAATATTGACAAATGAATACATTTTTATTTCCTAAAAGAACTAATATATAACATCCACTTAGAAATAATTCAGTAGACTTACAATTTTAAATTTCAAATAAAAAAATCTGAAACACATGTGAAGAGAATATAAGGACTTTAGGTCAATTAAGTCTAAGTGAATTATTTTAATTTGCATAGGATAAACGGCATATACTTCACAATAAAGATTAGACTTTAATTTCTAACACCAAAATGAAGATAAATAGCTGAATTATTTACAGCTAAGCAAAACAAGTATGTTTGTGAAAACAAAACTGTACATCTTTAAAGAGTTGTATCTGTGTCCCGAGAGTCCATAGTTGTTTGCTCTGTATGGAAATTGTTTATTGCATAAGCTCAAGTACTCACCTTTTGCTTATTTCTGACCTTGGGAAGAGCAAAAACATAAAACCTTATTTGCATAGCACTTTACTGTGTTTTCCACTTAAAGTAAATTCAGGAAGGTTAGTTTTAAAGTATCTGACATCTTATGAGACACTTGAAAATTAAATTATAGAAAAGAATGGTAAGATGTAAGGAGAAGCGATTTTTTTTCTGTATAAATGATAACGACAAAATGTATTTATTGTTATGTGATTCACAGTTTTTATGTTCTTTTTCATAAACCAAAAGCGTGAAACGAATATGTTCCTGATGGAAAGCATTTAGATTCAATACGCAAAATCATTTCAAAATATTTTATTTTGATGTCTCCTAAAATTCAGTGATTGACAACTCTGGAGCACACAATATTCAACCTCTGCCAATTATCATCAAATATTAGTGACTCTATTCTAAAACCGAGCTGCAGGGTGAAATGTGTGGAGACACTGTGTGCATGTATGGAAGTGTACTTATTTGTTTCTGCCTGTGTCTCCACAAATCATTTCATCATCATAGAATGCTTATCATTTATGAAGTAGACAGTGAAAATCATTGGCATAGCAACCCATTTAAGCCATTCTCAATCTTTATCTAACACATAGCAAAGAGTCAAAGTTATGAAAGGATTTAGAAATGAAGCAGAAAATGACAGTTATGATTTTCGCTTTCGAGGCATAAATCTGATACAAAACTCAAGATATTTTGTAATTAGTAAACCACTCATCATATATGTCTTAAAAGTTATGATTGATTTGAACCTAGTTTATCACTGTAAATTTAAAAATATTTATAAACTTTGATAACATTACTAATGCTTGCACCAAAATATTACAGAAGATATTAAGATCTTTGCATCAAACATTCATAATACTTAGCCTGAGTATTTACATAATGGAGATGATTATTTTATAATGATAGATAAATCTTTTAGCAAACTTGATTGAATCTTGAAACTATCATTTCCCTATAGCAATTATGGAAACTATCCCATTAGCATTCAGTCCATTGATTAATAATTTATATAATTTTGATGATAACTGTTTCTGAAGGAACAAAGTGACCCACTCAGGATTTCCTTTCCTTGATCCATCCTTGCTCAGTTATTAGTTTGCCAAATTCACTCTGCACTAACATTTGAGCCTAAGACAACTACACTCATTGTTCCATAGATTTTTGTTTATTGTGTGATTTTTAATTACCAAGAGGGACCACAGCCTGTTTATTAGGTTTTAGGAAATAAAAGATAACAAAAGGAGGAATGTATGAGAGAACTAGAACAAAGAGAATAGAATCAACACACTCAGGATGGGAGTTGATTTGAACAATGAGACATAAAACACAGTAAGTTTTGTAAACTGTAATGACAACAGAATTATTTGTATGTGGTTCTCCATCAGATGTTAATTACAAATAATTAATGGTAGAGCATGAAAATTATGAATATTCAATATATAGATAGACCACTGATTTAATAGCTACTAGAATGTTATTCTTTACATGAAAAATTTAAAACTAAACTAGAATATTTGGCAAATACAGTTAATTAGTTCTACTTATTCTGACATAATTTTTTCTTAAAGTATGTCTTGATTCCACAGTCACTGAACTTTTGCTGGATCCTGCAGCAAAGTTAAAACTGTGCCTTGAGAATATTATAGTGAATATGATATCCATTTGTACTCAGCAAGGTAATGTTTAACAAGCCTTTAAGAAAAAAAAAAGGAAGCAACCTTGCTGCCCTTGGAATTCCCATGCAAGTATCTTTCACAACTTCAGCTAAAACCTTAACTTTTATACATCTATGTATTCTTCCTGAAATAGACCTAGAATGACTGGTTTGTCTTGCCCAAGAACTTGTAATTCTCTCTCTCTCTCTCTCTCTCTCTAATGGTAATCTTTGCTAAAAATTTCAAATATGTTGAAAATAACCTTAATAAAGCACATATTCCAAAAATGTCTGCAGTAATGTGTAATTAACATCTTTGAGGAGCTTCAAGTGTTATTCTGGGTCAGTTGGGTTCTGAAAAGTAACTTTTTTTTTCTTGTATAATGCTGCTAAAGGTTTCTGTAAAAAAAAATTCATTCATTTCTTTCAGAAGCCATGTTTATATGTTATTAAATTCATATAGAATAAACACAGGTTTATACATAGTGAACATAAACAGACAGAACAGACGTACATGATAGACAGTTCACACACAGGGAATTTTCTACAAAATATAGACAAATGGAAAACATAAGAGGAAAGTGTGGAGAATTAAAATTTGGGCCCATTTTTGGTCCAGTTAATTCAAGAGAATATCTGTCTCATCTTTAATATGAAACTGATACATTTTGTTGCTTTCTCTAATGTTTCTTTACTGCATCAATCAAGCCATCTCTTAGAAGACTGATAAGAGGGTGATATGAAATACAGGAGGGGGAATAAATGTTTAGATTTTTGAAATTTTGTGAAGAAGGTTATACTGTCATTCTTGTGTGCCACCAGACACAGAGAAAATCCCTTGTGTGTATGGTGGTCACCTAATAAAGCATTTCTAACAAGTTTCACTTTAGCAAACAATAAGGAAAAAAAAGGTAAGATGAAGAAAACAGAAATGTATCCACCAAGAGAGTAACATGAGCAATTTCTTGCATTGCATGCATAAAATGTCTTTTTGTTGTGTTAAATAAAAACATATGAGCACTCCCAAAGCTAACGTGACACACATGAATTCACTCCATAAAACTATTTATGCACCCTAGACCACATTAGGATCATGACCTAAAAATTTATAGCTTTCACTCCAATGCACAGTTGCTAGCCAGGATAATATGTGATTCCTTGTAGATGAATAATTTTAAAAGGTTAAAAACTCAGTGGCAAAGTCATTAATTTTGAAAGTTACTTTCAGTTAGGACTTCAAGCTCTATTAAAAGGTGGGTCACAGAGTGAAAAATGTAATATAGTATTGTATATAATATTTGTGTAAGGGAAATGCTCTTCTTTATATTTCAAGGGAAGAAGGAAATAAGAGTTGATATGCAACGTTAGCAATCTGTCATCAAACCAATACTGTTGTTTCATAAAACTATTGGTAAAGCAATGTGGGATATAAAAATCATAGTAGTTTATGTTACAGATAATTATTAATTTAGCATTAGAATATGTTATAGTTTAATTAAAGTATAAATATGTGCAGAAATAAATCATTGCTATAATAACTAATTCATGATGCAGAAAACACATCAAATACTAGCAGTAGCATGGTACTTACAAATCTCTTTCTTTGTGAAAAACAAAAATCTGGTCCTAAAACTTATTTTCAAAAATTTTCAGAATGTATTAAAAAATATTATAAGTGAGACTCAAGTGGATCCCAGGACCCAACAGGGATGACATTAGGTGAAATACCCAACAAAGGGGAGAGAGAACCTGAAGAGACCATATCTAGTGGATAGGCACTGCCCCCGGTTGAGGGATGGGGTCACCCACCCATCTCAAAAATATTAATCCAGAATTGCTCCTGTCTAAAGGAAATGTAGGGAGAAAAAAATGGAGTAGAGACTGAAGGAAAGACCTTTCAGTGACTGACCCACCTAGGGATCCATCCCATCTGCAGACACCAAACCCAGACACTATCACTTATGCCAAGAAGCACTTGTTGACAGGAACCTGGTAGAGCTGTCACCTGAGAAGCTGTGCCAGAGCCTGACCAACACAGATGCAGATGCTTCACAGCCAACCATCAGACTAATCACCTGAACCCCAGTGGAGGAGTTGGGAAAGACTGAAGGAACTGAAGGGGTTTGCAACCCCATAGGAAGAACAACAATATCAACAGACTAGACACCCCCCCCACCCCCCAGGGACTAAGCTATCAGGGACTAAGCTATCAACCAAAGAGTAGACATGGAG
Organism: Mastomys natalensis; assembly: GCA_021653895.1. Lineage (NCBI taxonomy): Eukaryota > Metazoa > Chordata > Mammalia > Rodentia > Muridae > Mastomys > Mastomys natalensis. The sequence goes on from JAJTUV010000818.1 coordinate 283,510, forward strand.
GAACACATGGCTCCAGCTGCATATGTAGCAGAGGATTACCTTATCTGGCAATAATGCGAGGGGAGCCCCTTGGTCCTGTGGATTCTCAATGACCCAGGGTCAGGGAATGGTAGGGCAATTAAGGAGGGGATGGATGGCTGGGGGGAATACCCTCATAGAATCTGGCAGGACAAAGGAGGGGTTAAGAGGATTAACTGGGAAGAGAGATAACATTTGAAATGTAAATAAATAAAATAAGTAATAAAATTTTTAAAAAGCTAAAAATATGTTATAAGGTATTTATGTAGTAAGACTAAACAAGACAGTATTTTGAAAAGTATGGATAGATAAACAATTTGCAAACCTTTGCATAATATACATCTTGATAGGAATTTATCATTTAAATTTTATCAGGATTACATTTATTCCTGGAGAAGTAGAAATAATAAATGAGGAATGGGAGGACAAAGAAGCCAAAAGCAACAGTAAGCTGAATATTGGCATAATTCCAAGTTGGGGATCTTGATGTACTCTCTTAGAAGTCTTGTTTCTCTATAGTTTGAAGTAGTCTTAGTATCATCACTGCAACTTTGGAACATTCTAGTCATGCATGGTTTGTACAAAAAAACAAAAACAAACAAATCAAAAATTGAGAACATGTCAACACTTCCTTCTGTTTTGGAAATATATGAGGCTTCACCCAGGAATCGAGATAGGTCTCTTGAAACTAACAACCAAAACCACAACAACAACGACAATAATAACAACAACAAAAAACTAAATGATATTTTCTTGATACTTAAAAATGATAGAAACTCTTCCCAAATTATTTTTTAACTCAGTAAGAACTATCTAGAACCTATGTCCAATTAAAGTTATTGGAAATGTAGTCCATGCTTATAAGTGATTGATTTTAGAGGATTTGTTGTAAACCGTGGAAGAGTCTAACTTAGAATTCTGAAAAGGCACACTAAGGAATTACAGAGAGGCAATAATGTTAACAACTGTGTATCTAAGGGAGGAAGTTCACAGAATAAAAGAATCATTCTAGAAATAGTAAAGGAATTCACTAAACTAAGATGCTAGTGTGATCAGAAGATCATAGGGAAAAGGAGAGATTCAAGAATATCAGAGCCTCATACAGATGTCAGCTCACAAATGGGATTGCATGAAATAGGGAGGTTTAAAAAGGACCATTGTGGTTTCAAACTAAGAATAGACGATAAGAGATTGAAATGACAGCAAAGGTAATTGTAGAAGTTAATAGGAGGAAAATTGATTTAAAAAATAACATCTATCAAAGTATTACTGAATGACAGAAGTAAGACATGTTGCTACCATGTATATTTCTGAAAATGAACTTTCTACAAGGAATCTGTATTGTAAATTGAAAGCAAGATGAAGCAAAACATAACGTTTGACCACGATTTCTGACAAAAGAATGAACTTACAATTGTTCAATTGACGGGTTAAGTAAGATGCAGAAATCTTGAGGGATTCTGTGACACTTCTTGGACATATTAATTGAAATATCATCATGTGAGGTCTCAGGGAGATAAAAAGAAGATATTTCAATATAGAGTCTGGCCTTCACAATAATGACTTGATTCATTTTATTGTATAAACACAAAAAGATATCAGCAAAAAAGTAATAACTACAGAAATAAAGTTAGATGATGCTATCAGTGAACTAAGAATAAAGAACAAAGAATGGACTGAGTTCCAAAGCTTGTACTGCAATGTTTGAGCAAAGCTGTCCCTGGTCTGCCTGCTTAGATTAGTTCTTATTTAATGATGAATAAATGTTTGATGATTTTGGAGCTATTATTTCTAAGTGCTGTGATAAGCTTTTTTTTTTAATCAAATTTCCCAGTTATTTCTACTCAGTGCTTATTAATTCGCACTTCCCTGGATTTCTAAGATTTTTAAATATAAATTTCTCTTTCTCATCTCTAACATAATCCCTGTCATTTCTATTTCTGTTCATAGAGATAGATCTGACCTGAATTAACACATCTCATATAATAATCAACTAATAATATCAATTCAATATAACTGAAGAGAAAACTAAATATACCTTTACTATATACCAGGCAACATACCAATTTGAATTCAAGAGTTCTGTGTCTTCATGACTTTAATTGTTATAGAACAAGGAGTAACAGACCCATATTTGGAAAATGTTATCCAGGGGATCATAAAGTAAAGCTTATTTTCCCTTTGGAAAAGTTTTTCAGATGCAGAAGAAGAACCCAAATCCATAGTCCTACTTCTCTTCCTTAAAAAAAGACTCAAGGTACTAAATTTTATTTTAAAATTTTTCATCATAGTCTTCTTTTAAACATTCATCTTTTTGAGTAACTGATTTCACTGGACATAATAGATCTATTATCACCAATAATATCACCAATAGTTATTAGATAACATAGATTTTAAAGAGAGGGAGGAATCTAACAACCAGATTAAGGAAATCCATACAAAGGCACAAAAGAGGAAATTCCAACAACGTAACTAGTTTTCACTCTGGGAATGTAGGATATGGGTATTACAAAGATGAGAAAACCTTGCAAACTAAACCACAAAAAGGGTGTCTTCGTTTCCCTCAGTAATTCTCCAAGCCTTGCAGGAATGGCTCAATTCTAGTTGGGTTCTCATGAGTATGCATGTTGAAATTAAAACTCTAAAATTCCTGCTATTCTGTGCTTGTCTTAGTTAGTTCTGGAAAAGGGGGAAGAAGCATTGTAGGAGCCAGAGGGGTCAAGAAAATGCACGAAACCCACAGAATCAAATAACCTGTCCTTATAAGTGCTGACTGGACGTGAACAAGTAATCACAGAGTCTGCATGAGTCTGACCTGGCCCCTCTGCATATATGTTATAGTTGTGTATCTTGCTTTCTTGGAGGAATCCTAACAGTGGTATTGGAAGCTGTCCCTGACTATGTTGCCTGCTTTTGAGACCCTTTTCCTCCTACTGGATCACCTCATCCAGCCTTAGAATGAGGGGAGGTGCTTAGTCTTATTGTAACTAGATATGCCATGTTGGGTTGATATCTTTGGGAGGCCTGTCCAGTTCTGACAAAGCAGAGGAGAGAATGAGAGGAGGTGGGGAGAGAGGGACTGGGAGGTGAGGAGGAAGGGGTAAATGAGGTTGTGATACTATTTATGAGAGAAGAATAAATAAAATAAAAATAAAAAATGAAATCCAAGTTTTCAGTTCGAAGCTTGACTTTATTCTGTTTCCCTTCCTTTTAGTTTTTTTTGTGTGTGTGTGTGTGTGTGTGTGTGTGTGTGTGTGTTAGCGCACATGCGCACACAGTGTTTGACTCCCGAGTAACATTAAATAACCAGACCTTTCTGGTTATCCCCCTGCTTAATTGAGATTAATGTTTTGAATTTTGATGTGAATCTGTCTCTCAGATTTTCTACTTACATTTTTTTTCAATTATTTTTTGATTCTTCCTTCTTTAGAAAAATCTAACAAATCCACTCCTTCTCTCGCAGGTTGCCTCTGAGTTCCATCTTTCCTCAGACTTGTCCCCTCAGATTATTCAGTCTCCCCATTGCTGTTACAGTAACTCTGTTGTTCTTCTTCCCATGTCAGGACATTCACCCAAACCTCAGTAAGCTTTCAAAACTGAATCTGATTATATTCCAGATGAAATACTTAAAATGTCCCCAGGACTACAAATATTTATCACCTCATGTTTTCTTATCTCTGCTTATGTTTTCATCTTTTGGATGTTCATCATTCACACTAAATTAAAAGAAGAGCAAAATAAACTGTTTCCCAAATTGGTAATAATTTAACATTAATTATTTAAAATCGTGTTTTCTGGTTGCCTACCTGGATTCAAGAGATTTTCTTTTGATTTTAGTTAATTTTGAATCGGCCAATTATAATAGTTATTAGGAGCAATTTGACAGCATCTATAGTCTAATGGGGAATAAACACTCTGCATAATAGACCATATAAATATTCTGCTGCTCCATGAAGGTTTCATAGAACTCCATGATAGCATAACAATCACCACTGTGTGTGTCTTACATCATCATCTGTACTGTGAGCCTATCTTACCATGGTTATTTTACTCTCATGAAGGGCAGAACCCATGTTCCATTCACGTATTTCCACTCACTTATTTTCCTACATGAATAATTTTGATGGTCAATGAGTACAGTTTTAAAATAATGTATGATTGAAATTTTCATAAATAATTATATTGCCACTATTAGCTATCTTAAAAAATCAATACATGCAGTTCTTTTGTTCAAGAGACCCCTGAGACATTACAAGCTTATTGCTATTGCTCATGGAACTCTGCCATGATAGAGAGTAGAGGTATAAAGTAGATGTCTGCTGCTGAGAGCATGGCATACTTCATAAACAAAGCCCAGGGTTTGCTGAAGTGAAATGATGCCATTAAATTCGCTTTGCTTATGGTAGTATGGTATATTCTTGGGAAATGATCTTCATACAAAAGAGGGATGTACATTTCTAAAGTAAAGAGGAAAGTAACTAATCAGCCTATGATGCTTATGAACCATATCGGTAACCTGTAAGCCATAATCACCCTAAAGGTACAGTAGTGGTAGGTCCACAGGTGGTAGTCAACATTCTTCTACATGGACTTAACCTGATCTTAAAGGGACAAATCCTATCTGGGATGGAAACTAGCCAACTTCTTCTCAACAAGTCAGCAATAGTGCAGTCACAGACCTTGGAGGAGAATCTACAAAGCAATACTTTAAGACAATCACATAATGTCGAACTATATTCCAAATAATTGTGTTTATGCCCACAAATATATACATTTATCACTTCTTTTCAAGAAAATTTCACTTCACAACAGACAAGAACATTACAGTATACCACAATCAATTAAAATGCAGTTATACAGTTGGGTCTTCAGGTAGGACTATTTCCAATTTTTGAGGGACCACCAAATTGATTTCCAAAGTGATTTTAAAAGTTTGCAATCCCACCAGCAGTAGAAGAGTGTTCCCATTTCTTCACATCCTCTACAGCATGTGCTGGTGCTTGAGTATTTGATCTTAGTCATTATGATTGTTGTGAATTGGGATCTGAGATTTTTTTGATTTTCATTTCCTTGATGACTAAGGAAGTTGAGCATGTCTTTAAGTGCTTCTTGGCCATATCTCTGTTTGATTATCTCTGGTTATCTCTGTACACCATTTTTTAATTTGATTATTTGGTTTGTTGGAATATAACTTTCAAAATAATACAAGAATATATGGCACATTTAAAAACTATTATTGATTTAAGAAGAAATCACAAAGATAAAACAGAACTTATTTTAAATTTTATGGACTATAAACATACAGTAAGATTTAGAGAATTTTGTAGCTATAAAGCAATAAGTAAAAAAGAGATAAAGCTGATTCTGAAAGATAATTAAATAAATGTCAATTTTAAACATTGAATATTTTGTATATCAAACATTACCAATACATTAAAAAATGAACAAAAGAGTGGATAAACAGCAAGAAATCATATATTTGATAACTACTCAGTTTCTAAAATTTAGATAAAAAACACTGAATTAAAAAAACAAAAAACAAAAAAAACCGAAGAAATACCAATCCAAAATGAACAAAGGGATTTATGCACACTTTTTAGAAGAATATATAAAAATAACCATAAGTACGTGAGAAAGTATTTGTTACCCTTAGTAATTAAGAAAATGTAAATTAATACCCAGAAAGATACTATTGAACACCCACTAAGAAAGCTGAGATTTCAAAGAGACAGAGAATAAACAAGTGCTGACACAGTTGTGGAGAAACTGAATCACTGTACCCTGCAGATGGAGTTGTGACAAATTATAGTCATTTAAAAAATATGATAATTTTAAATTGTTACACATTAATTAGTGTGTGCAGCATCAGCTCTAGCTTCATTTATCAAAGAAAGAAAACACACGCTACAATGCCATGTACTTGGTGTACTGAGAAGTGAGGGAATAAGAATGTGTGAGATTGTCTACTAATGTGGAGAAGGATTCAATTAGCAGGAGAGATAAAAAGCTTTCTGCACTTTGTTTTATGACATATTTTGAATAGACTGAAAATTGTAAATCATAAACATGCAAATATATAGGCTATATTTTAATATATTATGTAGCATTTTATTTAATTTTGTATCTCTTCAGTCTCTATTTTAATTTAATAAATTTAATTTCCAGTTTTTATCCCCCTTCTTGTCTGCCTTCTGACTTTTCCTCATCTCATATCTCCTCCCAGTGCCCCCCACCTCATCTCCATGAGGATCGTCTCACCTCCCACCTCACTCCCCCATACCTCCCCACTCCCTGGGACCTCAAATCTCACAAAGGTTAGGTGCATCTTCTCTCACTGAGTCCAGACCCAGCAGTCCTCTGCTGTATATGTGTGGTGTCCTCATATCAACTGCCGTATGCTGCCTGGTTAGTGTCTCAGTGTCTAAGAGATCTAGGGGGTCCAGTTTAGCTGAGACTGCTGGTAATCCTATTGGGTCACCTTTCTCCTCAACTTCTTCCAGCTTTTTCCTAATTCAACCACAGGGGTCCCTGGCTTCTGACAATTGGTTGGGTGTAAGTATCTGCACCTTACTATTTCAGCTGATACTATTAATGATTGTCTACAATATTTGCTAACAGGAAACTAGCATAGCCATCATCAGAGAGGCTTCACCCAGTAACTGATGGAAACAGATGTACAGACAAACCACCAAATATTAGGCAGAGCTTGGGGAATCCCACAGAAGTAGGAAAAGAATTGTAGAAGCCAGAGAGGTCAAGGAAAATACAACAAAACCTACAGAATCAACTAACCTGTGCCCTACAGGAAAACTTACAGAACCACCAACCAAGAAGAATATTTGGAACAGACCTAGGCCCTCTGCACATATGTAACAGTTGTGAAGTTGGTCTTCATGTGGAACCCTTGGCAGTGGGAGTAGGGCTATCTCTGATGTTATTGCCTCTTTTCTTTTTTACTTTTTTCTATTGGATATTTTCTTTATTTACATTTCAAATGTCATCCCCTTACCCTAATTCCCCTCCCTAGAATCCCTCTATCCCATTCTCCCTCATCCTCTTTGCTTTTATACCATTTTAATTATATGCAAGTATTAAGGTCAGTTCTAGGTTGAGGAACTAGCAATACAATAGATGCAAACAGTCAAGGAACAAGCAAGATAATAAACACAAATAGTCAAAGAACAACCAAGGCAATAAACAAAATTCCGTGAACAGTCCAGTGATCACTGTTTCTAAGGGCCCATCAGGATGACCAAAATATCTGAGCCAACTTCCCTGTCCTAGCCCAAAGTCATTTTCATGTCTGAAGACTACTTTCTTGTTCTATCCTAAAATTTAGATTCCTGTCTGAATTACCAACCTAAGACAGAAGTGCATTGTTTTTGCTAATGCATATTCCATGATGGATAAGGAAGGCATTCTTGTCAGAACGACCTAAGACAGTCTCAGGCTTATAAATGAAATAAAACATAGGGAGAGGTGGAGAGCCTTTGAGGCTACTTGGCAAGAATCCGACATGGGCCAAGGACAAGGAAATGGGCTGCTTGGCAGGAATATGACATTGACCAAAGACAAGGAAGTAGCCTTCAGGCAGGAATGTGACATTAGACTATTGCCTCTTTTAGGACCTTTTCCTATACTAGTCTCCCTTTTCTAGCCTCAATAGGAAAAGATGTTCCTAGTCTTCCTGCAAATTGATATTCCAAGGCTAGTTGATATCCATGGTAGGCCTCCCATTTTCTGAAATGAAAGGGAGGAATTGTTGATTAGGAGGAGAGGGGAAGGATTAGGAGGAAAGGAGTAAAGGGAAACTACAGTCTGGATGTAAACTAAAAACAATCAATTAGTTAATCAATTAAAAGTATGGTAACAAAATATAAATCATGGTCAAAACACTGTGAGACACAGATAGAATAACAATGTATAAAAAGTTAAGCTATAGGTCTTCTAAGCCACATTCAGAAAATCCAAAACCTAACTCAAACTTTCTCATAATGAATTGTGTAGATCATGAGGAAAGCATACCTAGTTATTTGTTGGGATGTGGCATGAATGTGTGTGTGTGCCCTATGGGTTGAGTTGTGGGTCCCACTCTGTCTGCTGCCCCGAGGGTCTGGGATGGTGGCTCAGGGAAGAAGAGGGGCTGGAATTCAACTGAGTTCACTCTAGGCTGCACTGGGGTGGACATCAGGCTGTGAGAAGCCACAGGGTTCCACTCCAGGGGTGGGAAGAACACAGTCTGGGGTCCTACAGGGTTGGAGCTCTTGGGTTGGGGATGCCCCAGGCCAGGAGGCAGTCAGGGACCAACTGGTCTCAAGCCCTTAGACTCTCAGGTGCCTCTGAGAGGTCTTGGAAGGACCAAGACAGGGCATATGGGCTGGATCGAAGGAGCAAGAGTGAGAAGATGAGCTCCATTGGTGTCCCACGGGGAGGGGCCTCTTGTTCATGGCAACTCCCTTGGCTGGGTCATGGGTGGCTAGCCTAGCTAGCTTGAGTTGGCGGCCTCTGTGCAGGAGGGTAAAAGGTGGCTTGGTAGTTGAGTATCTTCTCCATGGGGGGAGGTGGTCCAAGTCTTAAGATGTTTATTGTCATGGAAGGAAATGAACAAAGCTATACCCCATGTTCTCAGCGTGGCCCTGAGGTTAAATACCTTTTGTAAGGAGGAGGGTCTGGGAAGGAATGCTTAATTGGCTATGCCCTCTGGTCTTTAGGTATCTCATGAATTTGGAGATGTCTTGAGGCTCTGCAGCCTGTAGTAACACCCTCTACCTGTGTTAAATGATCAATGGCCACAACCTCTCTTTGGGAGGGGCTGCAGAGGGCTGTGGCTATGTGAAAGGAAACAGAGGCCCCAGGAGCAAGGCCTAATTCCTACTGTCCCTGAGGTTCTCTGGGGTTCGAGGCCTATTCTACCAGGTACCCAGCTGCCTCTCACAGCCCACTACCCCACAGTTATTATTCAAAATGAGAACAAATATCTGACACATTCCATGTGACTGAAAATTAAATTCTTAGGAGCAATGACATTCATAGCGCCAACAGAAAAAGAAGAAAGAAAACATCTCTTTTTTGAAGAAATGATGAGATATCTTGAAATGCTAAGCAATATGCACACAATACACTTGAACTTCTATGTGGATAAACTTCCACAGTCACAGTAAATACAGTTACAAGAGGATTCTAAAAATAATTGAAATGCAAATGACCTAAATAATTTTAGGGTTAATGAACAGTGTCAGACATAGTTCTTCATTAATGTCTTATAAGAAAACTCTAGTGGTAGAAATGTAAACAAACTGATCAAGTAGACAGAATAGAGACTGAAATATAGTACCAGTAAGCATAAGAATTTCAGGTACTGTCTAACTAAATGTAGTAAACCCATTTGTGTTATCCAGAGCAAAGAGTCAAGAAAACTTACCTCTATAGTTTGTTAAGACAAATGCATATTTGGGTGGATGAATTTCAGAATTGTTATGGAAAAAGTATTCCTTAGTGTGACCCTTTAAACATTTTGAAAAAAAAAAATCTATTAGTTTTCTTACGTGTGATTTACTCAACATGTTTTGTACTTGATGGCAAATAATGCATCTCTTAGAGAACAACCAGAGAAATTATTATTACTTAGATCTCTGAACACCATAGATATAATGTATACATGGATTTAAGTTATGTAAAGCTGACAACTTTAGGATAAGAAGATAAGAAGATTATATCTTTCAGAACTTTGGGTAAAATGATTTTTTTCTCTGGAGAGATTCAGGAATCACAAGAATTTTAAAGAGTAGCCTATGTTAATATCTGTTTTGACCTAAAATGATGTTTCAAGCCTGACATATTTACATGGCCACTGTGTTCCTTTCCTTTTGATGGTTGAGACTCATTGAGATCATGTAACAAGGTGACCATGACAGCATACAATTTTAAAAATTTCTTTAAAAAAAATCCCACTTTCTGTACTGCTTACCTGCACGCTCCCTCTCAGTCTTTTACTGCTCTCACTGCATCCTGTTGCCTCCACTCTAAACAAGGAGAACTGCAAGTATTGAGCCCTAAAGAGAGGCTGACATGGAAAGCTATACCTTCAGCCACCAGCCAGCACAAACCAAGAGCCTGACAAGAAGCACGTGAGTGAGCCTCAAAGATTTTTCTGCAAAATTGGGCCTTGAGATAGCAGCAGTTCCAGTGGACACCTTGACCCTTGTGTTGTGAGAAACTTGCTAAGTCATGCCTGGATTTCTGTTTCTTAGAAACTAGGATGACAAGCATTACATGTGGAGCCAGAGTTATAACATTTTCTTTAGGACTTATTTGAAGGATATGGTTGTTGGCTTTATTATCTGAAACAAGTTAAAGATGTGGATCTCAACATATTTGGAAGTTTTGATGTTTTGTGTACTTTATTCAGATGGTTGATTCTGTGCACTGTAACTTAGAAATTTTCCCTCCACTGAAAAACAAAAGGGTTGTGGTTTTTCATATATTTTCTGTTCTATCATAAAGTATTTGTTTTAAATCACCAATGCTTTGGAGAAAGGAGGATCAGGATATGATATGTGAGTAAAACACATGAATTTGTGGAAAATAATGTGCTGAATAAAAAAATTAGTCCTTACAGATCATCTGTTCTTTGGTTTAGAGTTCATGAAACAAATAGACAAAACTAATTCCCTGTTGCTAGAGTCAAATCAAATTGGTCATTGTCAGGAGACAGGATGAAAACTTTGAATTGTAATGTGGTTTAATCCTGCCCTGAATGGTTTATGAATTATCAAATATCTCCAAATTCTATATGTACTATATATTTAATATAGAATATCTGAGTAGTAAATCTATCAATTTTGGCCTTACTTTTATATTATATGGTTTCCTATGAAAGGAATTTCAATTGAAAAATTACAGAGAACAGAATGGCCTGTGGCCACTTCTGTCTGTGTGAATGTGTTTCTCATCAATATAGAAAGGTCAAGGCTCCATATCAGTAAGGTATGGTATATGATATTCGTGTAGATTATTGGAAAATGTACAAATTGTATTTATTATACAATGGTAGATATTTCTTTTTGAAATGTTAGAATACATTTACTTCCCAATATTCAAAACTCTAATTTTGTCCTCCATGGAACTTGAAAACATGCATCCTAAAATTCATATACTAAGGTACTAAAAAGTATAAGAAAAATAATCTGTAGTATAAAATAAGTGTTGGAATTTTCATAGAACACTATCTCAAATTCTATTATAAAACCACAGTAACAAAAGTAGCATGGTATTGACAGAAACTAAGAGAAGTACATGGATTTAATAAAGCAGAGAGTTGAGAATTAACTCCACAGAGTTCTGACCTAATGTCTGACAAACAGTGTCAAATATACACATTGGAGTCAACATGGCATATTTAACAGATATTGACGAGAAAACTGGATTTCTCTATGGAGAGGGATAAAACTAGTTTCACATCTTTCACCTTATACAGAAAGCAAATAATAATGTACCAAAGCTTCTAATGTAAGAGCTAAATTTTTGAAAATTACAAAAGAATAACAATAATCCAACTTCAAGATATGGGTGTAGGCAAGGTCTTACAATTCTAATAGCAGAATGTATAAAGCCAGGAACTAACAAAAACTCATATGAAATGCAGAAAGCTATTGTTTAACAAATCATCAGAGTAAAAACATGTTCTTCAGAAAGAGAAATAATTCTTTCTAGGATACATCTATCACAATCAATTTTAATGATCAGCTTTAATTTTAACAATCTAGTGTCACCTATGAAAGTTTTAATACAAATTAAATCTCTGTTTTGGCTCTATTCCCTTCCAGACAGAATAGCTATATATATACAAGAAATAAATAAGAACAAAAGCTGGTAATGGGTGTGAAGAAAATGAAATCATTATTCACAACTTGTGGGAATGTAAACTTTTGTAGCACCTAGATGGAAGATTAGAAAATATTGGGAAAAAAAATAAGAGAAAAAGCATAATATTAAAGAAATAGAATTACTGTATTACTCATCTATAAAACTTGTAAATACACTCTTGAAGAACAGAAAGTTAGCATACTAGAGACACAAAATGATTGTTGCTTCTATAGTCACTGTAGAGAATTAAAACAGCCTGAACATCAATTGTTAATTTTAGAAAGAGCATATAATAAATATATTATACAACTGGGAAAAATAAAATTATAAGATTTTTAGGAAATCTAATTGCAATGGAATTAATAATGTCAGGTAAAAAATTAAAAAAGGAACATGTAAAAAGATAAACCAGCTTGCTTTCACACTCACATTCAGAAAGAATCTACAGATACAACTATCACCAACCCATGTCACCATGCTAGAATTTCTGAGCTTACTACCTAGGGCTCTATAACCTCAGTTTGGACAAAATATCTGAGTGTTGGTAGAGCCATGTTGAAGTTTAAATCTTGTTGCTTCCAATTCATATGTTTAAATACTGAAGCCCAACATGATTGTACTAAAGGCTAAATCTTGAGAAATGATTCAGGATTGAAATAAACATGCCTCTCACAGCCACCCGGCATGATCACCACCTTTCTTCTCCATGAGAAAATAAAAGGGACCAATATAAAGCTAGACTGTGTTGGCAGCATCATCTAAAACTTCCAGCCTGTAAAACTATAAGAGAAGTTACTGTCTGCTCCCTAAACATGAAAGGCCAAGTGAAGAGGAAGAGCCACAATATGGACTCGTACAAGCTAAATTTTCTTCCACAATAATACAGAGTTAAATGAATCAGAAATAAGATTTTATCCTATTACCAGCTGAGGCAGATGCATACCCATGATAGATGAATATGAGGCTTACATATGAAAAATAACCATATGTTCACAATAAAACATTATGAAACATGAAAAAGTATGCCTTCAAAAGTAGAACTTCAGATGCACATTGAGATTAAGATATCGTTAGACTGCACACAAATGAAGGGAGGAGTAAAAGCTACAATTACAGAGATGCTGAAACAATAAGAAGCCATCAGGCAATGAGGAATCAATTGAAAAAATACCATCTGGTACAAGAAAATATGAAAATCAAAATGAGTGGGTGTATTAAGCAGTAGATATGACAGAATAAATAAAAGCATTAGAAGAGTTGGTAAGGCTCAGAGGGAGTGGCATCATGGAACAGTAAACCCATAAAGCCTTCGTTACAGTTGTGTGTAGGTGTGCTATATAGCCAGGTTCCCATCTATGTGTACGTTGGTGTATATACATATGCACACAAGCACATATATCTCTTTGTGTGAACATGGAGATCAGAAATCAATATCCAGTGTTTTCTTTGGTTGTTTTTCATTTCATAGTCTGAGATATGCTCTCCCACTAAATGGGGTGCTGATCAAAGACCCAGATAAAATGGCTTGCTAATGAATACCAGGGATACATCTGCTCATATCCTTTCACAGGTATGGTTGCATATAAATTGGCTGCCACTTGAACAGTAGGTAAGTTTGTATTTAAAATTTTTGAACATCCTTAGACCTACAATAAAGATTGGTACAAACGACTTAATAATATAGAGACCAGCATCTATCAGTGAAGAGAATGGGCCATGTAAAAAACATACTAAGGGGCCAGCTACCTACTGTTCATCCTGAAATGCCTTTCCTCCCCACCACGAAACCCAATGAACTCTTCCTTCTTTACACTATTTATTGTAAGATATTTTGTCATAGCTTAAGTTCTTCCATGCAACGCTTGCCATTCAGGAGTTCAGTTTAATGCTATGACATTGAGTGTTTTTAACTCAATGTTTTTAAAGATGGGAGGAAGCTTTTAATGCCCTGTCTTAGGCAACACTCTTATCATTATGTCTTTTTCTGAAAAATGGGCAGCATTTTTTTTTAATCATTCCTCATGATCTTCCCAAAAGAAAAGAATGAGTATTAGACTACTACTGTTTAAGTGTAAGATGGATGTGAACCAGGCTGACCTGAAACTCACAGAGATCCCTCTGCCTCTGACTTGTGGGATTAACAGTGTGGGATACTATAATGAAACCCAACCCTTTAAAATTCATTTAATTTCTGGGTCACAGAGTGAACTCTTGTCTCAGTGTCTGAGTGAGCAAGACAGGGAAGAAATGGAAGAGCTTGATACAGATTTTGTATGCTCATGGTTCTGAAGCCTGGATCTGTTATTAGTTTCTCTAAACAAGTCTTCTGACCCATGGGAGGGTGAGAAGGTGAGATTTGCTCATCTGGAAAGTCTCCTTCAATGTTAAAATTATATGTTGATTAAAAAAAATGACCCCAAGAACACAATAAACACAGGAGGTAGAGTAAGGGAGGAACTGGAGAGGGAGAGAGGAGGGGGAGGGAAAATGGGGGACAGGATCAGGTGTGGGAAGAGATGGGGGTAAAAAAAAATAAAAAAGTACAATGGAGGAGTTGGCTAAATCTCTATGGTTTGTCCATCTCTTCCTTGTATAGAGCATAGTGATCAAGCTTCGTCTACTCCTATTCCCATCAGCAAATAATATTTTCACGGAACACTGGGAATGTGGATCTTATAATAAACTCCATATATGAACCACAGTAAACTGAAATCCTGTATTCTAATTGCCAACCTACAGGTTATTGACCAAAGGAGCTAAAGGAAGATACATCGTGTCCTGTGACTAACTCTACTTATCTAGCACCTCAGCTTTATCTCTTTCATTTCTCTCTCTCTCTCTCTCTCTCTCTCTCTCTCTCTCTCTCTCTCTCTCTCTCTCTCTCACACACACACACACACACACATACACACACACACCTTCTTTCATTTTCATTTCTAACTCTCCTGAGATAAGTGATGACTTCCATCCTCCTCTGACTAGAAGCAGATCCCTGCATGCCTGCACCTTGCTTTGATCTTCTCACACATCCTCATCTTCATTCAGAACTGTGAAGATTGAATTTCCTTTCACTATAGATTATCTAATATCTGATATTCTCTTATATCATGACAAAGGAGACAAAACAAATAGTATCTTCTCATTGTGAATTGAGAAGTAACAAAGATAAAGCAGGCTTACACAGTAAGTAGTAATAATGAAGACTGTGTGTGTATGTGTGTGTGTATCTGTGTGTTTGTGGGTCTGTGTGTGTGTGTGTGTGTGTGTGTGTAAAAAAATATCTGATACATATGAAAATTTCAGAGACATTCCAGAATCATGTAAGAGATAATGCCTGTGATCTGCTCCAATTCTGTGTTGTGCCTTTGCTATTTTAATTGTAAAATTTTACTATACTTGTTTTTAATTTAGCACTGCAATTTTGTATTATTTTAAACGACATATCAATATTTATAATCATGCAAAACTGTCAAAATTACTCAAATATATTCATGTAAAATGTTATAATTGCAATGCATTTATGTGGTAACATAATTAAGGTTACACTACAAATTTTCATTCAAACTGATTTCGGCTTTATTTAGCCATTTTAAATGCATGAGTTCAGCTACAAATAACTTCCTATATTTAAGCATTTCTGATAGAATATCATTTGCCACTATTTTATCATAATTCAAGGAGGCAAAACAATACATTACAGAGTAAAAATGTTGTTACAAATATGTTTGAAATATCATTAGCATTTAATAATCATATTTAATTACATTATGTGTAAACACTACTTTACATTTCATAATTCTGTAATTTGTTTATCATTTAACTACTATTTAAATAATGATTTTAAGGCAACTGATATAGATAGATAGATGATAGATAGGTAGATAGGTAGACAGGCAGAATTTGATATGTAGAGACAGTGAAGAAAGAAGCAGATGGAGAAAGAGAGAGAGATTATGTGCAAAGGCAATAAAATATTATTACTTTACTCATTATTTCCTTGCTTACATTACAGTAATATAATTTATTCTTTCCTGTGTTTTTCAAATTCCATCAACATTGTGCAGTAACAATTTTAACCAAAATAATAAGTAATATTAGTTTATAACAATTTGAAAATGTATGACAAGAAATATGTATATTATATATCATTGTATGCTGTTATATATAACAAATATACTATGAATTATATGTAGTTTAGGGAATATACTATGGTATACCTAATATAATATTTATATAGTATATTCAATTATTTCTCAAAGTTGAATGGAGTATCCTTAATCACTAACACCCAGTCTCTATGAATGATTATCTGTTTAAATGAATGAACATAAGTTCAAGTGACCTATGCTGGTGTACTTCTTTACATTTTTGCTATGCTTCTGGTTCCTTGATGGCTTGATTATGCTCTGAATACCCTTGCTCTCTCTTGAGTCATTATCCATTTTGAATCCTTTATGATTTAAAAGCTCTAATTTAACCTTCTACATTTAGTGTAGTATAAATGATGAAATTACAAGCAATACACAAGAAATTGCTCTTAAGTTTTATTCATGTATATATATTATATATTCATATATATATGTTATTCTTTCATTTTCCTTCCTCAGCACCCCTTAATAACTTCCTCATCTCTCTTCTTAATTCTAATCATAATGTACTTGGAAAATATTCTAATCATTATAATTACATGATCAAGTATGTCTCCATTACAGATTGGTATGGGTACTGCATGAAGTGGAATATATAAATTATAAGAGGTGAAAATTCATTCCAATTTGGTTGATACTGCAATACTTAAATGAAACTTAACACATAATGAAAAGTCTACAGTGTATCCAGACATGGATCAAAGAGAACTAGATGACGTTGAGATATAATCCAACGGAGGCACTGACCAGGAATAGAGAAAAGTGAACTGAAGAACATGTCAAGAATGATCTCTGGTAAGTGGCTTGGCCACTATATGAAGGTGGTATGCCTACGAAAATGAGGAAGCAGAAGAAAACCAGCATGTAAAGCAAAGGAACTCTTTGACACTTCTCTAAATTCAATTTATTGTGAGTGCTAAGCAATCACTTAGTTGTGTGTGAAGATCTACACTTTTAAATTTTCCTTTTAAAAGTGTGCCAATAAATGGCCTGACTATACACAGATCAGTGATTCTCCCGTTTCAGCTTCCCAGGCAGTTAGATTCTAGATCTATACAGCAAAGGCTCACCTTAGGTTTTATAATAACTAGTTTTTAAACAACCGATTTCCACAATGCTTTTTGAACAGCAGTACGTATCTTTACAGCCTCAAGTTACTCAATTTCAATTATAACTAACTTGCACCTATTAAAAGAGGCTCAGACCCCATTTTTTTTCTTTGCTAAATTTTGAAATGGTAATAAATAATTAAAGACTACACATTAACACTATACTGCCTAGAGAAAATTGAAACTCAAAAAGTTTTGGGTTAGAAATATAAACATAAATTACCACTAAACAGAATATGGCTAAAGAATCACTTTCTCTATTTCAAAGTAAACACTGTATGTGTAAGAAATGTGAGAAATTCTGTGCACAAAACACTGAGCAGGTTTTTTCAAAATGTGTGCAACATAGGAAGCCTGAAATGTTGTAACACTTCCAAACACACACACATACACACACACACACACACACACACACACACACACACCCCTAAACCCTATGTATTTAACCAATGATTTCCTGAAATATAAAGTCTGTTAATAATTGTTGAATGAAAGTGTTTCTGTATTCAAATCAGAGATGAGTTAGATATATAATATCCATCTTTCCAGAGGACATATTAATTTTGGAAATTATATTTACTTTAATATTTCTCCTATCATGCACAACTGGGTGAGTTTGTTACCCATTTTTCCCAAGTGGAAAGATAACATACATCAGTATCTATCAGATCCTGTAACCACACATGACAGAATTTCTGTTTCCAAGTAACACCAACAGCATCTATCCCAATTGGCTTCCAGTTACAGAATTCTGAAAGTAATTATCTGACACAGCAAAGGCCAAACACTGCTCTACTTTTATTCTCCATCTCAGACTCCAGATGTGAATCAAATTTTCACAACAAAAGTGACAGAAGTTGGAGGAAATAGATGCAGCTATTTATTTACATTAGCCAAAGTGCATCTGTACTCAAAACCATTCTGGAGGATATTATTCAACTACCGAGTCCATTTTTACTCATTTTATATGGTTCCACAATGATTTTTGAACAGTAGTACGTTTTGTAAAGATTATGTTTTTCACTATATATGATGAACTTGCTGTAACATATCTGTTTCCCATGTTTTAGTCACAGTGTGTTTACAAATTTTATGTGTCAATTTTTTTTGGCTTCCTGAATGTCCAACAAGCTGAAAACATAATATTCTTTGGAATGTTTGTTAGGAATTACTGATGGGACTAGCATCGAGTTAGGGACTGAGTTAGAAATTTCACTGTGGATCATATAGACCACCAGCAGCATCATCCCCTCTGACTCCTTCGTTAGAATATCACTGCAGAAGGGTAGTGAATTTACTCATCAAGAGCTAACATGTATGTCTTCCTCTGGCCTCAGGTTGACACCTTTAAGAATAGTACATCTGGACTTAGACAATAAGGGAAAATAAAGCTCAGAATTATGTCAACAGTTTTATTGTTTTTTTTTTTCTGGGTTGAAGACAGCAGGTAGTATGACTGCTCATATTTTTTTATTCATGTAAGTAAATCTCTGATCATGTGGGGTGTGTGTGTGTGTGTGTGTTTGTGTGTGTTTATGTAAATCTCAAACTAAATTGACTGACATAATGTAGTTAATTTTTCACAACATGTCTTTTACAAATAAATCCATGTATCAATCACATCTTGAAGTCAAGTGAATGATAGAAGGCAATATTACTTTTTAAAGACTCATGAAAATACAGATCTCAACATTTAAATATAAACTCACAAGTTAAGACAAAACTCTGAATGCAAATGTAAAATAATCAAAGTAATCACTTCTCTCTACCCCTGTAGCTATCAATCAGCAATGCGTCAAATATTTCTCCTGAAGAATTTCATGTTTTTATCATATTGATATAACGGCTTTGTAAAATCCTTTTCCAGGAAATCCCAACAAACCGTACCCGGCTCTGACTGTTCTCCATTACCAGTCAGCCTTATGTATTTGACACTGAACGTGTCCATCCTGTGATCAACACTCACAAATGCTGCCAGTTTTGGATGGAGCTGTTACCACCTAAACATGGATCCATCAGTTTCTTGGGTGACCGAGAGGAAAGAAACACTTTCCCATATTGTTGCTTTGGAAGATCTGAGAACCTTTAGTTCTGAAGCTTTCTTCCTTTAAATATACCTTACTCTTCATAAAATGGGTGATCTGTGGCATGAGATTCAGTCTTTAGGAACCTTCCTTATTATTTTAGTTCAGTGTGGGCGTTTCCTCTTCAGTAGTTATGATCTCAGTAACAAGCACATCTGCTTCCTGTGTGAATACTCCCATGACAAGAAGTTTCCTGTGCCACAAAAGCTAATCTATTATCTCTAACTTAAACTGACTCAACTTCTTGGAACATGAAGTTAGATTCTTGGCTAGAGTAGCATAATGCTTTCTAGCCTAAATTCCTTTATAAAGTCCATCTTTCCTTCAGAAACCTCTAGATTAAAGCTCCATTATCTACAGTTCTTCCTGTCTTCTTATGACCAGAATAATGGCACATTAAACCCTGACTCCAGCATTCAATTGCTTTTCTAGCCCAAAATCCAAGACCTTACACACACACACACACACACACACACACACACACACACACACACACATGGTTCAATACACAAAGGCATTTTTGCCACCAAGTTTGACAACCTGAATTCTGTCCTTAGTTTGGGTTGTATAACTGTGGAAAGCAACCATTATAAAGACAGACAGTTTTACAATTTCAGAAGTTGACTCCACTATCTTCATGGTGGAAAGTATGGTATCATGCAGGCAGACATTACAGGAGGAGCTAAGAGTTCTGTATCTTGATCTGAAGGCAGCCAGGAGACTAGTTTCTGAAAGTCCCCAGGATGTGGGTTTCTTTCCACACTAATGGATCGTGGACATAGAGACCTCAGTGACCACCCTCACTGTGACGCACTTTCTCTAACAAGGCCACACTTTCTCCCACAGGATCATAGTTTCTCATTTTCTAATACACTCCCAATGGACCAGGCATTCAAATACATGTTTCTATGTGGAAAAAACTATTTAAACCAACATATATCCTAAGGACCAATATGCCCATAGAGTAAAGAATGAAGTCCTATACATTTTTCTCTGGCATCCATCCTTAACCAAGCATCATGCACACACACACACACAAACACATACACATACACGCACAGGCATATGCACATGTACATGCATGCATGCATGTATGCACTTACTCATGCACACACAGTCAAAGATATAGATGATATATAGATATATAAATACATAGATAAAAGGATAGATAGATACATATATAGAGAGACATATAATGAAGTATTTTAAATACAATTTCACAATATCTTAAAGCACACATTGTCAGATTAGCATAGCAGCAACTTCTGGTACTAATTTTAGTCTTTTATTCTTCTCCTTGATTCTTTTTGCGGTAAAATACTCCCAAAAAAAGGAACTTAAGGATAATTTTTTTCTTAACTCAGTGACAGGTTATAGTTCATTGTGATAAAGAAATCACAGTGCATGATTTTTGAGGAAGCTGGTCTCATTATGTCCCCAGCCAGAGGCAAAGAACAATTAAAGCATGCTTGCTAGTGTTCAACTAATTTTCTCTACTCTATACAGCCCAAGGTCTTCTTCCTGAGGAATAGTACAATTCACACTGAATGGGTCTTCCAAAATCAATTATTCCATCTAGATAATGTCCTACAGACATTCCCAAAGGACCAAACACCAGGTAATTTTAGGATTTCTCAGGTTAAAATTGATACTAGTCAGCACAATGACAAGGGCACATTAGGTGATTTGAGGACAAAACCATATTAACCCACTTAATCTAAAAAGAATTGCAGAAATATCTCAACAATGTCAAAATCTAAGGAAGAACATGATATGTACAATATTCGGTTTGCCAAAGTTCAATAAGAAATGTAAAAGATGTGAGGATAATAGCATTGTGGATAAAGGATATCATAAAACAATATCAATTTCCCTGAATACTGAGATCCTAGAATATTATGTAAGTTAAAACATATCAAACAACCAACATCTTCACAATATTTTTCATGTGGTTATTTTGAAATAACCAGATCTAATCTGATCTGATCTGAAAATGATTAGGAAATAAATTATCTACTAACCAAAGGTAAATAGCTAATGGAATAACAAATGATTTTTAACATGAAACCAGGAAGTTTAGGAGGAAGTGGAAAGATAGTTTGTAAAAGTGTGGGTGGGTGGGGGAGCACCCTCATACAGGCAAATCAGAAGGAAGAGGGCAGATGGGGGATAGGGGATTGGTGGAGGGGTAACCAGGAAGTGAGATATCATTTGAGATGTAAATGAATAGAATGATTAATAAAAAAAGAAAGAATGGTAATATTCAATATGCATTGTATATTTCTCAAAAAAAGGTTGCCCCACAGTGGTGTTAGGCACGTCCCTATTGATGATATTACCATGCACTGCTAATGCAATGCCAGAGGCCTCTGAGTTAGCAATAAACTGAATTCCTCCTTTGTGAGT
Organism: Mastomys natalensis; assembly: GCA_021653895.1. NCBI lineage: Eukaryota > Metazoa > Chordata > Mammalia > Rodentia > Muridae > Mastomys > Mastomys natalensis. The sequence goes on from JAJTUV010000818.1 coordinate 305,140, forward strand.
ACTAATTTTCATGGGAACAGAACCTGCACAAAAGATTCCCAAGAAGGAAAATAACCAACAGTTCTATCTAGCTGTGACAGCTATGTACAACAACTACCAGCTTGGCTCAATAACCCCATGGGTAAAATAATGGCACACATATCTTGGTGGTAGAGAATAGCTCTCTATAACATAGAGACTTTGAGCTGGTGCAGACATGGAGCCCTTACCCCTACTTTCTAGGCTTTTTGGAATGGGAAGACACTCTAGAGGCTACAGTTAGAGAACCCTGCTACCGACCCAGCCACAAAACCTTGCACCTTCAGTCTGTCCTGCCTGCAGGATGTACTGGGACAATGGTGACACAACACTTTTGGTAGTAGACAACCAATATCTGGCTTAACTTGCACTCCACAACAAAACAGGAAGAACCTGCCCTACAGTTCCTAAATGGCTAGGAACCAGAGACTACATATGCCCGAGAGGTATAGGAGAACCAAACATTACTGGCCCAAACCAAACCAAAACACAATACCAAAAATAAGCAAACACACAAACAAAGCAAAACAATCAACCCACCCCCGATAACAAGGAAATCATTTCTACATGCTTTTCCCTCAATTACAATACTAAATACATTAATAAATAAATGTGGAAGGATCACAGATGATGAAAGAAAATGGAGTAGGGATGACACCCATAACTAATATGTAAGGAGGATAAGGAAGGATAATGTGATTGAAAATATGATTAAAAATATAAAGAAATTAATATAAATGTACTAAGATGACATAGTGGACATTAGAGTCTATAATTCATATACAAGAAAATAAAATAAAAATCTGTGATTTACATTTTTCAGATTTCTTGTTATACTCTGATATGTAGTTTATACATCCAACAAATTAAAACTATATACTCTAGGTTTGGTTTTCATGAGATTTTTACAATAATAAGACACACATTTAAAACTTTAAGTGCAATAAACCTCCCTTTCTGTAGCATATCTCGTATTCTTGTTTCAGTATTTCTTATAGACATTAAGAAAACCAAAGCTATAAAGAATAGACGAAAAAGGAACTCCTGTTCAATTAACGGCTCTCCAGCATCTTTTGTATTCCACAACTAATTTGCATGTTGACACACTTTTTTCCCGAAGACATAAATATTTACTTGACTTTGAATAAATAATTAATGTGTAACTATACTTTATGTAATCCTTTATAAAGATGATTATAAAAATAGGAACAAAATTGAGAAGTTTTCATGGTCAATTTAATTCCAAGTAACAATATTGATGCTCAAAAAAAAAAAAAAACCATGAATAATAGTATTTATTCAACTCTAGGTTAAGAAGAAACAAAACAACATTGAAACTTAACATAAGTCATATGTAAGAGAAAATGTGATTCTATGCAAAATATATATCTTTCTTATAGCACACTTTTATGTTTAGTGTTCCCTTATTTTAATTAAAAACACTTTACACTGCCCTGAGTACTATTAATATGTTTAATATTTCTCATAATTTGATATAAATGTGGGAAGAACTCATGCATACAAAGTAGCTAATGAACTGAACAAGCAATTAGCAAGCAGATATATGTCCTGAACACACATACATATTCTCTGTCTCTCTCTGTCTCTCTGTCTCTCTTTCTTATATATATATATATATACACATTCATTAGCAGTGCCATTATATTGTATTTGGCTTTTTTATATCATCTATATCTACATCTATATCTATCTAGATGCTGTAATAATGTATTATAGAGAACAAAATATCTTTAACAACATTTTAATTCTTTTGAAGAGAAATTTTAACCCGGGAGCATGCCGCTCTGGCAAATAATCACATCTCAATGCCTTCTAGGTCTGTGTGATGTTTCGGGAACCTTTAATCCCTCTGGCTGGAATACAAACATTCCCACAGTACACACACCTTTAATCCCAAACAATGACGTCTAGTTTAGGGGATGGTTCAGAGAAAGATTTGACAGAATGAATCACAAAAAGGACACAACCAACTCGCAGAAGAGACAGGGAAGAGAAGCTACTTAAAAGCAGAGCAGGGAGAGAGAGTTCAGTTCGGTGCTGTTCATTTGAGTGCAGTTGCGCTGTTTCGCATGAACGCAGTTGAGCCTTGTGGAGTTTGTGCAGCTCTCTTCAGTTCCATTGGGTAGCTGCAGTCAGTGCAGTTTAGGTTCTGGAATTCAGAGCCAGTTTTTCCAAGCAGAGCAATTTAGTTGGAAACAGAGAGGAGCCAATTTCTAACAGTCTTTTTTAAAAGGAGTTTGAGCTGAACAGCTGAGTTGAGCCAGCCAGTTAGAGTACATAAAAAGCTAGAAAGTGTGAGCTTCTTCAGCACTAAGTCTTGGGGACTGAAATATTCTAGGCCTAGCTTAATAGTCAGAGGGTCTGAGCTGAAGCCTTCAAAATCGGGAATTACAGAAGATTTTATTGTATGGAGTCTTGAAGCTTCCAGGCCTAGGAATAATTTTATCCCTATAGCCTCTTGACTCAGCCAAAGCCACGTATTGTTTAAGCTTGCATATGGCTCTCATCTCATCCTTCTACTGAGGAAATAAAACCAACAGTTGCACTCCGTCTCTGGTGTACCAAAATGGTAGAATTTGCAGTTACCCAGACAGATTTTACTGTTCCCATATTTTAACCCTCATTCTTTTGTCTACTGATTTTAAATTCTATGCTACCTATGTTTTTGTTTGTTTGGTTTTATTAATAAATAAGCTCAAATTCTATTACCATTGATAATGTGTTCTATTGCCAGGCCTTAGACAATAAAGCCTCACAGATTTTTCTTGTGTAAATTAATGAGCTAGATAGCAATGTATAATTCATTAATTTTTTTATAATTTTCTATAATTCATCTACATATTTTAAGTAAGCTTCAGCGTTAAATTTTAACTTATTCTATATGTATATGTGTTTATATGATTATAATTGGGTCATGGTTTAAAACTATTTTTCAGATGTCTTTATATTCATCTTCTGTTTAGTCTTGCTGTGTACTATCCAGTAGTTCCTGTAAGCAGTAGCTACATGAGTTTAAATTACTAAGATATTTGTTTAGTAAGCAAAATAACAAATTATTCCCACTAGTTAAATAGTTTGACAATGAGCAATTAGAAACTACTATATAATCACAGTAGTGTATAAATTATTAAAGCAGAGAATTTGAAATATGTCGCCTGGTAACCAACACACACACACACACACACACACACACACACACACACACACACTGTGTGTATTTAGGTTTTATTTGCACTAAGTGTTTCTTAAATATTCGGTAAATATAATACACCTAGTAAATATAACACAAGACAGTGAACAAGATTATTTGTATGGTATGAGTGTGTATGTGTGCCACATGTTATAGGCAATGAGCTTCCTGACCTGTGATCCTGGAACCACAAGCAAGAGTGGCCTTAACTGTTAAATAATTTAGTCAGCCTGAGAACATAACATGTACACATTTTAATAAAGTGCTGTTAGCCTTATGCACTGCAAAAATTGAGTCACTTTGTCAATAATTAATTCAGAATTCCAAGCATGAGAATTGTCATACTGTAACAATGACTCGTTCTGGTTTTGGCTTGAAGAGTAGTTGAATAACACTAAAGACAAGTCTTTCAAAACTATGAACATTTTTATATTAGTTTTATAATCAGATGAACCATTATAACCAAATGATTCCTATAGACAAATAAAATCAAGATTGGGATTTGTCCTAACATACAAGCAATTACTTATATGTAAAAATTCTTGTATTCCTAGATTCAAATGATTACATTTTTCCTTAATAACAGCATAAAAATTTGACTGAACAGTTTCATGTAAATCTTGAGGCATGTGCCTCACATCCTTTGTACTCTTTTCATCATTATATATGCTAGTTTCATTTGCATCTTTTATTCTATTGATGCCTTGTTAGGTATGCAATGTTATAACTTAATTCTGTTAAAAGATTAGTTTGAGACAGTCCCTTCAATGGCCAACAGGAAATTACTAGACAATAAAAGAACAGTATATATTATTAAAGCAAGAAAATAATTTAGAATATGTAGCATGTTATGGAATACATACATACATGTATATCATAGATTATTGATGATGAAGACATAGAGGACTAATATCCAATTTATACAAAGAACTCAAGAAATTAGACTCTAGACAATCAAATAACCCTATTAAAAAATGAGGTATGGAGCTAAACAAAGAATTCTCAACTGAGGAAATGCGAATGGCCTAGAAGCACCTAAAGAAATGTTCAGCATCCTTGGTCATCAGGGAAATGCAAATCAAAACAACCCTGAAATTCCACTTCACACCAGTCAGAATGGCTAAAATAAAAAACTCAGGTGATAGCAGATGCTGGCGAGGATGTGGAGAAAAAGGAACACTCCTCCATTGTTGGTGGAATTGCAAGATGATGCAACCACTCTGGAAAACAGTCTGGCGGTTACTCAGAAAATTGGACATATCACTACCTGAGGACCCAGCTATACCACTCCTGGGTATATATCCAGAAGATGCTCTAACACATAACAAGGACATATGCTCCACTATGTTCATAGCAGCTTTATTTATAATAGCCAGAAACTGGAAAGAACCCAGATGTATGCTTAACATAGTTAAAAGAACGTGAAGTATTACAAATAAGCAACCGATCCATAGATTTATTTCTTTTCTTTTTCTATGGGCTGTTCCTGAAAACAGATCAGTTTTTTATATTATAAAGTTGTTAGGAAGTGAATAATTTCCTGTGTTTAAAATTAATTGTGCCAATATAATTTGTATATTTTCTCACAAGTAGATATTATAGTCCATGTCCTCTTCCTTCACAGCCTCTCATTCATCATATTTATCTATCTCATATTGTCTATCTCTTATTTTAACTCAGTGAGTTTCCCTGCCTTATTTTTTCTTGATTATTTGGAAATTTCACATTATGATCCCTGATAACACTTCTCAGTTCATCCAGGTTCATCCCTCTACTATTATGACCTGTGTCCCCATTGCTAAAAAGTCTAAAATAAAATAAAACAAAATTAAAATAGAATTTTAAAAACGTAAGTAAGAAAAAAATAAGCAATTCTAATTTGTGTTGTTCTTTGCTCATTGAAGCATGGTTAAACTCTTAATAGTCAACTTCTAAGGAAAACTGATTCGTTCCTCACTTGTATTCCTGCCAGAGCCATTAATTCTAGAGACTTATATATAACCATTTTGTTTTTTACCATTCTTATCACAACTTTTTAAGAGTTCTCTTCCAGAGTTTACTATCTAGGTTGCTTCTTTTGAAGTGGGGTGGGGGTAGCAGTTGTCACAAAGCTATCCATGACCTTATTTGTCAACAGTGAGTCTGCAGTCATTGACATCACATTAAAAGTAGCTTAGTTGCCCATTACAGTCAGCAGAAGCATGGATCACAGACTTCTATATGCCTTCTATTTTCTGTCAATGAAAGTGCTACTTTTAAGTGCTTGTCATACAGATCTTTCGCTTGCTTTGTTAGATTCAAATCAAAGTATTTTATATTATTTGTGACTATTGTGAAGGGTGTAATTTCCCGAATTTCTTTCTCAGCCTATTTATCCTTCTAGTAGAGGAATGCTACTGATTTGTTTGAATTAATTTTATATCCAGCCACTTTGCTGAAGTTGCTTATTAGGTTTATGAGTTCTCTGGTGGAAGTTTTGGGGTCACTTAAGTATATTATAATATCATCTGCAAATAGTGATATTTTGACTTCTTCCTTTCCTATTTGTAACCCTTTGACTTCCTTTTGTTATCTAATTGCTCTGGCTAGGATTTCCAGAACTATATTGAATACATAGAAAGAGAGTGGGCAGCCTTGTCTAGTCCCTGATTTTAGTGAAATTGCTTCAAGTTTCTCTCCATTTAGTTTGATATTGGCTACTAGCATGCTATATATTGCTTTTACTATGTTTAAGTATAGGCCTTGAATTCCTGATCTTTCCAGGACTTTTACCATGAAGTGATGTTGAATTTTGTCAAATGCTTTCTCAGCATCTAGTGAGGTGATCATGTGTTTTTTTTTTCCTTTGAGTTTGTTTATATAGTGGATTACATTGATGGATTTCCCTATATTGAACCATCCCTGCATTCCTGGAATAAAGCCTACTTGTTCATGATGGATGATTGTTTTGATGTGTTTTTTGGATTTGGTTTGTGAGAATTTTATTGAGTATTTTTGCATCAATATTCTTAAGGGAGATTTTTCTGAAGTTCTCTTTCTTTGTTGTGTCTTTGTGTGGTTTAGGTGTGAGCATAATTGTGGTTTCATAGAACGAAGTGGGTAGTGTTCCTTCTATTTCTATTTTGTGGAATAGTTTATAGAGAACTGGTATTAGGTCTTCCTTGAAGGTCTGATAGAATTCTGCACTAAAACCATCTGTTTATGGACTGTTTTTGGTGGGAAGATTTCTAATAACTGCTGGTATTTCTTTAGGGATTATAAGACTGTTTAGGTGGTTTATCTGCTCCTGATTTAACTTTGGAACCTGGTATGTGTCTAGAAGTCTCTGACAAAAAAAATTGAAGATCTCAGAAGATGGAAAAATCTCCTATGCTCATGGATTGGCAGGATTAATATAGTAAAAATAGTTATCGTGCCAAAAGCAATCTACAGATTCAATGCAATCCCTGTCAAAATTCCAAATCAATTCTTCACAGATATAGAAAGCAATTTGCAAATTCATTTGGAATAATAAAAAAAATAGCTAGAACTATTCTCAATAATAAAGAACATGATCCCTGACCTCAAGTTATACTACAGAACAACAGTGATAAAAACTGCATGGTATTGGTACAGAGACAGGCAGGAAGATCAGTGGAATAGAATGGAAGACCCAGAGATGAACCCACACACCTATTGTCATTTTAATCTTTGACAAAGGAGTTAAAACTGTCCAGTAGAAAAAGGACAGCATTTTCAACAAATGGTGCTGGTTCAACTGGAGGTCAGCATGTAGAAGAATGCAAATACATCCATTCTTATCTCCTTGTAAAAAGCTCAAGTCCAAGTGGATAAAGGACCTTCACATAAAACCAGACACACTGAAACTAATAGAAGAGAAAGTGGGGAAGAGCCTCGAATACTTGGGCACAGGAGGAAAGTTCCTGAACAGAACTCCAATGGCTCATGCTCTAAGATCAAGAATTGATAAATGGGACCTTGTAAAATTGCAAAGCATCTGTAAAGCAAAGGACACTGTCAATAGGACAAAATGTCAACCAACAGACTGGGAAACGATCTTTACCAATCCTACATTTGATAGAGGGCTAATATTCAATATATACAAAGAACTCAAGAAATTAGACTCTAGACAACCAAATAACCCTATTGAAAAATGAGATACAGAGCTAAACAAAGAATTCTTAACTGAGGAAACACAAATGGTGAAATGCACCTAAAGAAACGTTCAGCATCCTTAGTCATCAGGAAACTGAAAATCAAAACAACCCTGAGATTCTACCTCACAACAGTCAGGATAGCTAAGATAAAACACTCAGGTAATAGCAGGTGCTGGAGCGGATGTCAAGAAAGAAGAACACTCCTCCATTTTTGGTGGGATTGCAAGCTGATACAACCACTCTGGAAATCAGTCTGTTGGTTCCTCAGAAATCTGGACATAGCAATATCTGAGGACCCAGCTATACTACTCCTGGACACATCCTCACAGAATCAGAGAAGGGGGGTTGGATAGGAGGCTTCTGGGGGGGGATAGGGATAGGGGATAACATCTGAAATGTAAATAAAATATCTAACAAAAATTATTTTCAAAAAAAAGCAAAAAAAAAAAAAAAAGAAAATGCTACTTTGAGTTAAAAGATTTAGCCTTCATTTTTAATAGTAACTGTTGAAAAAATAGTCTTAGCAATCACTGTTCTAATGTACCTTTATAATTTTCCATAAGGAATTCTGTTCATCAAAGTAACAAAATCCTACCTCTTAAGCATTGGAGAAACCAAGGATGCTTAGCTACATTTCTACCATAGTCTTTTTTCCAACTATAATAGATACATGACTCTGTATTATAAATAGGTCTGAGGATGTCATTCTAACTCAAATTATAACATATAGTTCATAAAACAACACCCTTGTAAATTTACATTACAAATAAAATGTCTTTATTACACATGACCCAATGCATTTAATATTCAAGTATCCCTGGATCAAAATGAGTAAAATAAACTAAATGTGAGTTTATTTCTAAAATATCAGTCTTTGTGAGCTAGAGGCAGTAGGTATAACATCTTTTTGTTTTGACAGCCATCCTTTGCAAAATAGGGAGTTTGAAGCCACTCTGAGCTGTATGAGATTGTGCCTTTAAGAAAAAATGTAAAATTGGTAAAGAGTTTGATTAGACCTTCTAGGAAGATATAATCTCTGGATAAATAAGTACTTACATATTGTGTGTCTGTTTGATGTGGGGTTCCTGGCAAGTATTACAGCTGGCAGGAAAACATACCACAAGAGACAAAGAAGGAAACTAGAAAACTCAGTTCAAGATGACTATTTGGTGATGGTTCAAACTTCTAGAGAGTCTGATACTAGGCAGTTCATTGTAAGCAAATTTAAATCCAGTACAATTTAGGATAAAAGCTTTCTGATGCAGTAAAATCCTCAGTGCATAAGAAGACATTAATGACATTGATACAAAAGTATATGTGATCTTAAAGAAGATATCTATAGCTTAAGGACATAGGATCTGGTGTGGTCTCTGACCAAGATAATATAGATATCAACAGGCTGTAAAGTATATGTGATATCTCCCCTAAGGGTGGGTTCTGTTGACTCAGAAACAAATATGAAAATAAATGTCTATAAAGAGAGAGTCTGGGATAAACATTCTGAGGGATTTAAGTGGGACTTGGTGTACAGATAACAAAAATAATGAGGTTATTAACAACACTCATTCCAAACATTCTGAGTGGAAAACAGGTATTCATTAGCTCCTTTGAGAAGACAAAACTGGTTTCCCTGGTGATTGTGGGTGTCAGGACCTTTGTGATTCCTACAGTTTGAGACAATACTGAATGAAGCCCAGGCTTGTCAAATTCAATATATAGATGACAAGGGCCTTGAAACTACTAAATTTCTATCTCCACATGCCAGGTGTCTGATTTAAAATATGTCCATATGCTTTCTGAACATTATTTTGGTACAATTTTTATTTTTGGCAGTAGCATCCATTTTCATCTCCATATCATTATGAACTATTAAATCCCAGTAAAAGAATTCTACATAGAAAATATATTTAAGAATATATTTTTAAAGAAAACCCTAAGGCAAGATGTGACTATTAAAACAGCAGACAAATCTGATAAAGACAAAAAAATGACACTTTAACTATGAATATTAAAACTGGTTTTGAACCTGAGAATATTCCATGAGTTGGCTAAAATTCATAGTACCTGAATTCCATAGCAAACAATTAAAATATAGGATCCTTTCTATATTTTAAGTAATAATCATAGATGGAATTTACTTATTTGTAATTTGGATGGTTATTTCATATCCTATAAAGAATAAAACCAAAGCTTTCATCTCTGTTGCATAATTTATTTATAATCTAATTTTAGTAGTGTTGATTTTTATACTATATTTTAAAATTCAATACATTGTAAATAAAAATGTTTCTTCACATGCAAAAAAACCATGTTTGCTTAATAAAACAATAAGTTTTCTTTGCATTTCTCAGAAACCCTATCCACATATGACCTTAAAAATAGTACAATTATCAAATTTAGGAAAGGGGATGAAGATATATAAAGAATATGATGTGACTATGAAACAAAATTAATAATTTTGAAAAATCAAACTTGATAATCTAATGCATGATTTATAACAATTCAAATAATAAATAAATCAAAATTATTAAAAAAAATGTATGCCATAAGTTATCTTGAATAAAGGAGAAAAGAAACAAAAAGAGATAAAAATTTAAAAATATATTTCCTTGTGTTTTACCCAGGGAAATAAAAGCAGTATTTTAACTGAAGAGTTCATTATGAAACTAGAAATAAATCTGCTGTCCTCTGAGAGCGTCTATCAGCAACTGACTGAGACAGATGCAGAAACTTAGAGCCATGCATTGGGTTGACGTCTGGGACCCATATGGAAGAGTTAGGAGAAGGAGCTAAAGGGGATTGCAACCCCATAGGAAGAACAAAAGTGTCAACCAACTCGAACTCCTCAGAGCACCCAGAGACTAAGTCAAAGTCAAGGAGCATACATGGGGTAGTTTGTGGCACCAGGCACATGTGTAGGAGAGGAAGGCCTTGTCTGGCCTCAATGGGAGAGGATGAAATTAATCCTGTGGAAACTGATGCCCTAGGGAAGAGCAATGCTGGTGTGGGTGAGGTGGGTGTGGGTGGATGGGGGAACACCCTCTCATTGGTGGTACAGGAGAGGGGATGAAAAATTGGGGAGTGGGGACCTGGAAGTGGAGCAACTTTTGTAATGCAAATAAATAAAATTATTTAATAAAAAAAAGAAAAGAAAAAATGTGCCGAATAAAGAAACAAGCAAATTAAAACCCAACTGAATGCAACAACAAATGACACTGTATTTATGTAATTGTTGTATTGAATAATGCAAATAGTAGTTAAATACTCAATATACAAACTGTAGTACTTCCACAATGCCATGGTATTAATGGGCATCCATGTGTTGAAGTCTTTGTCCCAGTACTATAAAAATAATAGTACTCGAAAGACTCTTTGCAGCCCTTAACAAGTCAATGTTAAAACCTTAAAGTGGATTATAATTTAATATGATATCATTGCAAAAATGAAAGTTGCATGTGGCGTCATTTTCTTTTCTGGTTTGATTTTCTATATCCCCCTTTTCTCCTTTGTGGAGAATAATAACATGAATAAATAGATAAAATGACTATGAAGAAAAATTCACCATTCATTGTTAGGTAGTTAACATCAAGTCCTCCAGTGGAGGCTAAGCTCATTGACACAAGCCTGCATGCACATTCATACACACACACACACAAATATACACACATACACACATTCACACACACATACAAACACATACCTACATGCTCACACACTCACATGCACACATATACAGACATACACAAACACTCACATACACACACATGTCAGGAGCCAGGACCCTCTCCCCTTACCTCACTCCCTACCTTTCCCCACCTGCACAATGCCCCTGCAGCTTGGCAACAACAAGATCTTGCTATTAGCTGCAGATAGAAAAAGCAGTGTACCATGTCTCTGAGAAAAGCGGGTGGACCACAAAAGCAGTGTGCCGTGTCTCTGAGAAAAGCAGGTAGACCACAAAATGTTCCAGGGCATAGGCCAAGAAGATTCTGTATTCTTCCACCACCTGGCCCCTCTTACCCCCTCCCCTTGTAAAACATGATATAAAAAGGCGCTTCACGCTCAAATACATGGCTCTTGACAAGCAATTGCTTCCTTGAGTCCTTTCTCTCTCTTGCCCATTTTTCCAGCATTGCGGTCCTCTCGTCCTCACGAATTACTAAGGACCCACTGGGAAGGTCAGGTGGCGCCAGCCGTGGGGCTCAAGCATGGACCCCTCCGGATGGACCCTCATTAAGGCATGCATGCGACATCAAGATTGAGTGAGACAGCGATCATCGCCCGCGACCTGTCGTACTTGGGTAAGCTTCATTTCATTCCGTCCCATAAGAATGAGCCATTCTCTGTCAAAGGAGGTGTCCTTCATAAAGGACCTCAAACTGCGCTCAGAGAGAGATGAATAAGGGTTAAAAAAAGGATATAAGTTTTTTTGTCTTAGATGGAAGTGTCCTTGGTTATATTGATGGTCCTACCACATCCCAAGAAGTGCCAAAGTAGGTTGTGAATTAAATGAGAAAATTAAACTGAAGGCGATGCTACTGTCACCGTGAAATTTTTTTGGGATTATTAGGACATTTTCTCCTTTGGGTATTATTAGGGACATATGAAGATGAGACAAAGTACAGGGAAGCAACAACTTTTGTCTGTTGCTGAATATTGCTTGTCACAGTCCCGGCTTAATTCTAGCACTGCTCACCTCGCTCGTCTCACCCTTCACTCTACGCCTCCGTCCTCAGGCCTCCGTTCTTTCACTCTTATAGAAATCCCTCCTGATCAGGTCTCCCCTCCTTCTGATCCGCCTCACCTCTATCCAGATTTCCTTTTTTTGACTCTTCTCCCCTAATTTCTCAGCCTCTACCTTATGAGTCTTCAGCTGCTTCCGACCCACGGACTCCCTCCCACTCACCTTTGCAACCCTGTTCTTCGAAAACCTGCTTCCTTCTGCTCCCCTTGTCCTACTACTGAGCGTCATTCCTCCTCTCCCCTGCCACCCTCGCAGCCAACAGTCCTGACACACACATACACAGATATACACACATACACACAAACACACATATACACACATTCACACACGTACACATTCACAAATGTATTTATAGTTGCAGATAAATTGCAATGAAATATTTTAATTATACTATTAATCTTAAAACATGCATTTTTCACATTGGCAATTTTCAAAAATGAACTTCAGCAGTAAAAATTGGAAATACTTTATTAATTTAGGACTTCAACTACTTGAATAACATATAAATTATTCTCAAAAAATGTAATTAACCTTTAAATAGGGTATTTTTAACATACAAACCAAAGCCACTTAAACTAAATGAGATATCCATTAAATCAAATTTCCCTTTGTTGCCCTTAGTTCCTTCTGATCTAAATTCATAGAGTTAGGCTTTGAAGGAGTAAATACACAAATAAATGTCATCCATAACTCTGAATTCATAAGGCTCTATGAATTCATGCTGTCATTCATGTGAATTTCAAATATTGTATTTTAATACATAAACTTTTCAATTTCAAAAATTACTAACTTGAGGATATGACATTGTTACTAGGTCCACTTTTGACTATGCACTAAAATTTTAATTTATAGTTTTTGACATTAAAGCTGATATTTTTTTCTGAAAAGCTGAATATTTTAGTTTTGTACAATATATTCTTTCTTTAATCTTAGCCTTGTATATTTGGTATGAAAATTTCTATTTCATATTAAAAGAGATGTAATAGGTTTATTGTTTGTAAACAGAAGTGCAGCAAATGGAAGCTATCATGAAAACCTCTCAGTAATTTTACACTTTTAAATCTAGAAAGCATTTTAATTAAAGAATTGGATTTATTATTTGTTCTCTGACACTGACCTAACAAATTCACAAACATCAAGAAGTCATTTAGCTGTTCTGAACGTGAATCCCGTTGATTCCGATATGTGACAAAATGGTGAGTATATTTCTGTAGATTCTTAGATTTCAATTTTATTATCTGTGTGTTTTAGTTGTTTAATAAATCAACATAAGAGTGATTTTCTTCAATCCATGGACACGGGAGAGTAAAAATGACAAACAAACACCTGTGTGTTTGTTTTCTGACAAACTTCTTAATGTTAATGTGATATTTTCTATGCATTCTGGTTTAAATTTTATGAAAATTATGACAGTGGTATAAAATATTAGAGAATACCATAATTATGGTTTATTTGCTTCACCAGAAACTATAAGCATTTATTAACTTTTATAATCATATCTACCTTGATATCAACATAAGCAAACTGAAGGTAAAGAAAAATAGATCTATTATTCTACCCTAAAATGTATAAACCATTTTATTCTTATTTACTTAAATATGTACAATGTATACAATAATCATATACAAATTGAAATTAAAACATCACATAGTCTCTATCATATTCAGATACTAGAGTTAAATGTTTTGTTTGTTTAATGTGGATTAAAACCAGAAACAAGCAGAGTGATAGACATTAAAACTGAGGATAATAGATTATAGAAAAAATGAATATAGGAAGATAAAATATTGGTGGTAGTAAGGTTTAAGTCGAAAGTGGCATGGAAAAATTGTGGTCAATAAGAAGAAAATAGTAGCTTGAAGGAGAGTATCATAAAGAATTATGCAGAAGCCTTTCTATCATTCAACATCCTGAAAAAAACATTATGGTGCTGGGCATGGTAGCACACACCTTTAATCCCAGCACGTGGGAAGCAGAGGCAAACAGTATAGAAATGTGCAGCTTGGTCTTCATGTGGGTCCTCTAACAAGTGGAGTCGTGGTTGTATTGGTATCTGTTCCCTGCCACTGAATTCCCTTCCTCTACCTGGATTGCATTTTGAGACTCAGTGGAAGAGGATATCCCAGGGTAGATGGTAACCCATCTGGGCTCCCCTTTTTCTGAGGAGAAGGGGAAGGGCAATGGAGGAGGGATTTGTAAGGGTAGAACTAGGAGACAAGGACAGAGAAGGGCTGTTACTAGGATGTAAAGTGAATAAAATAAAAAATAAATTTTTGAAAGACCTTGTGCACAGAATTACATTCTACATCTTTATCATACAAGCATGGATTAGAAAACTTTGAGATAATATGAGCGACAAAAGAATGAGAAATCCTCAGAAACATGGTCTCCAGACTTGACATGGATATCACTATCATGAAATCACAGTCTCTTTTGTTACCTGCATAAGACCTATACAGATGAAGATAATAAAATTCCATTTAGACTTTATGACCCAATAATAACTGAAAAAATTAAAAGGAGACACTGAAAGGTAATATCTGCTCATGGAGAAAGAAAGATTTTTTCCCAGAGGGTAGCTATGTTTATCATGATCATATGAATGGTGCCATACATATGCACACCCAACTACGATTATCATAACTATTACCATTGCTAAAACATCATGAGTTAGATGCCCACACATGGGTGGTAGTTAGTTTCAGAGGGTAATGAAGACAAAAGAAGAAAACTCTGAAAAAGAGGAGAATAAATAAAATGGATAAGAGGACTTCCTGAGGGTAATATGGAAGAAGTAGATGACATGAAGTGAGTATTTCAAGGTAAGTACGTACGAAATTTTAAAGATATGCTATTCTAAAATACAAGGCATCAAAATATTATTGTGTAGAAGATAACATGTAATGAACTTAATGTATCATCTTTGATTTATTTTATTATATTTTATTTTTTATTATTCATTAGAAGTCTGTTTTTTCTAATGATTGACAGAGAGAGGATTGATCAGGATGGGAGGGTATCTGAGGAGGAATTAGACGATGTAGAGGGATGCTAAAGCCTAGTCCAGATATATTATGTTAATATGATTTAATTTCAATAAAGGGGAGAAAAAAGAAAACACCAAAAAATTCAAAATAAAGAAATCAAGTAATTAAAAAGGATGGAATCTCCAAACAATAATTACATACTTTATTTCCAACAAATAAAATGCTGTTTAAAAGGTACACAAAGTCTTCATAGAAAAATAATACCATATTTCTAAAATTCCACACCTTGTAACAGTATCTGTTCATTCCTGTCCAGATAGACACTTTGTTTTTGCTATTAATAATACTATACCATTCA
This sequence comes from Mastomys natalensis, assembly GCA_021653895.1. Lineage (NCBI taxonomy): Eukaryota > Metazoa > Chordata > Mammalia > Rodentia > Muridae > Mastomys > Mastomys natalensis. The sequence continues at coordinate 320,615 of JAJTUV010000818.1, forward strand.
AGGGGGGAAGATCTACAAGTTTATATGAAATTTCAATAATTAATAAATTAGAATCCTATTTTAGAAAGATATTTTTGTGTATATTAATTAACTTGTGTCTTCATTATATCATTCCACCCAATAGTGGCGAAACATAGACAACTTCAGTTTGTCAGCACTTACCAAAATAATATGGAAATTATGGGGAGAGTAAACAAAGTCTATCTCTTAAGCCTCTCATGTTGAAGAATACACCCATTCACTAGTGATAATTTTGTTTTAAGTGTTTTCATTAGCTACTTCAACTAAGAAATGCTACAAACCCTGTCACAAATTCTGCCAGCATTGTATCCAAACTGCCAGGGATCATATGCAAATGATGAAATGTTGTTGATTCTGTAAGTGGCCACATCTTTTGAGGTAATCCTTTATCTGTGGAACTTTTCCAGTGAAACACAAGCAACTGAAAGGATAAGGCCATGAGCCTTCAACTCTAAGTTCATGGGCACCGTGTCCCAAAGTACTTAGAACTAATATTTTTATTGAGGCATCATCTTTGTTTACCTAGTTATGCCAAAAATGAAGTGAAAAGTTGTTCTATCCTTTCTTGGAAATTATATTATTTTCACATTTATTCAAGTTAACATTAAATAAGCATATTTTCAAAAATAAGATATACATATTGTTTGACCCCAAAAGAGTCAATTTTTGTTTCTTCTGTTTTGCCTCTATTTCAAAAATTAAAAGAATATTTTAAAATGGATTAGAAGTTTATAAACTAACCATTTGTATTCCATTATGCTATGTTTTAATATTCCTATGCTTATAATTCCAAGGAAACATTGCAAGGCAAAAGCACACAATTAAAGATGAAGCATTTGTTTCATGTTGATATGCATATGTGAATACTATAAAATTGGTTCAGCTCTTTTTCTGTGCTCTGTACATGGATCCTTCAGCTTCTGTGGACTACAGACACCACAGCTGCATTGCAGCTCCTGAATGGCATGCTAAAGAACAGATTGCTTATGGCCCTGCACAGCCTGCATGCAACGAGGGTACTGTGCTCTGGATCAAGGACTATTGTTTTAATAAGTAGTGATAAAACAAAAATAAATAGTCATCCGGGAGAAGAAAGGAGCTGAGCCTGCAGTCGGTGATCCAAGTTGTGTACAAGCTGTTCCTCTGACAGAGTTAAACAGACGTAAGTGCAGCTGCTGCCACAAATCAACAATTAATCAGAACTAAGCGTTTCCTCTTCATTTTCTCCTTTAGATCGAAGGTGATGTATCAAGATATCTGACAAGTCACTGCTTTTAAAGGAATGTAACTTGATCTCATATTATTAATAATATGCTAACTACAATCTTTTGTGATTTTTTATCACTCTTATGCATATTAAGCCTATATTGACAATAAAGCAACATAAATGTTAAAATCATTAATAGATGTAAGACAATTATGTCCATATACTTTGAAAGTTGGCTTAAGGATACATCTTAACAAGTGAAATAAATGTTAAACATTAGGAAATAAACTGGTACTTTAAAATTTTTTCCATGAGTCAGAAAAACACAAAATATAAAACAACAACAATGGAACAATCTGAAAAATGGTGAATTTTAATATAAATTTATGGTGACAAGACAAATGTATCTAATTGTATGTAGAATTAAATCTACTTTCATTAAAAGAACAAAATGGCAACACTGGTAGGAAAATAATTCAGTGTGTGTAAATCACTTTTTAACAGATGTATTCTGCAGGACAATGCTTGTTTTTTATAATTAGTCTGGGTCTTCCAATCTAAGGAAGAGCTTCCTATAATGTGCTGCATGTTCCTTATTTCTTCATTCCTTCTCCAGCTCCTTAATCTCACCCCATGATTTCTCAAGAGAAGAAAAGCACTACCAAACAATTCCAAAGAAATCAAAAGAAACTTACTTTTCCAACATACTGTGGATCTGGTCCCATATGTTCTTCTAAAACAAAGAACTGGTTCCATACCCATCCTCTTTTGGGACGATGGTGTACTTCAGTTTCCCCATCAGTGTGTTTGGTTTGGTTTCTGGTTACCTTAATGGAGCTGTGATGAGCAGTTCCATAACACCTCTGCACAAAACAGAGACACACGAGGACTGGACAGATGCAAGATGTGCTCGTAATTCTCATTGTAAGATCACTTCCCGTTCACTGTCCTTCTTGTCTTCTTGGCCTACAAGGGCTCAGTATGCATTCAAGGGAGAAGCCAAAGCATGTTTTGGAAGGACAGTCCAAAGTAAGTCATTTAGTCTGTCCATGATTTAGCTGCCCATCAGGGAAAAGTCAGACCATATTTACATCCTATTCATGAGTGGAAACACAGGGGCAGCCATTGCATCCAAAGTTGTCAGTGTAGATTAGCACAGGTCATCATTTTCTACCTATAAGGAAGAGAGAATTTGTACACATTACTAAACATGTGAATTTTAGCTACTTGTTCTGAATACAGATTATATTTCTTTATAACATGCAGATAAATGGTATGGACTTGCCTAGAAGACACATCTCTGTGATTGCTTGGAGTTATTTTTTAGAGATTTTACTGAGATAAAAATAATCCTGAATGTGAATATTCACACCGCATAGGACAATCAGTATTCCAGATAGAATAAAAAAGAAGTCAATGAAAATATAATGTGAGCACATGCCTTCATCACCATGACAGAAACAAATCCTTTATCCCTTAAGCTGATGTTGTGGTATCTGGTTCAATCAATGAGAAAATAAACAAATAAAGAAGTAAAAAAAAAGAAAAAAACCTGCAAGTATTTTCAAAACTTCACCTAAAATTGTGAGCTGGTTTGGATGAACTTACATGTAGTCCCCTAAAATTAACATTAATTAATAATGCACACCCACTTATATATGTAATGTTGTACTTAAGTTTGTGTGACTTAACAAAAATTGACATGTCTATTAAAATTAATACTAAAAGAAAATCAACAACCACTCACTTATTATCAACAATGTATAAACTCTGGTTATTATATACACAGATAAGTGTAGCCTCAACCACATTAAGGAAACTTCTTGCAACAGATAGAAGACACTACAAAAAACCCACAACCAATAAAAATCTAGAGCCCAGTCCCAATGGATACATTACAAATCACTCCCTCACATATCCAGGGATCATTGTGAATGGCTGGGTGGAAAGACTGTAAAAGCTGGAGAAGCAGGGGGATTTCAGTGAGATTGTACTTCCTTGTAACATACAAAGCTATAGCCATGAATTCTCACTAACATAGCCACACAAAAGTGAGCTGAACAAGGTAATGCCAGCAAACATACCATATTGAGATGGGGGTAAAGTTCATGAGGGAACAACTCTACACAAAGAACTAAAGGCAAGTCATTAAATCTGGGAGAGGAAGAAGAGGTCCTTTTCAGTACATCAAATGGCTGCATTGTGGCTATTGGACAGCCTTGGAAATATATATAAAAGTAACATTATATGGACTTAAATTGTAGTTAATAGTATATGTGTATACAGAAAGTCACATATGAATTAAATAACAATTAACAGAATGAACCCTGAAATTAAATGTTAGAAGGAAAGAAACTTTGTAATTAAATTGCCATATCAAAAATAGACAAAAACACACACAAAAATAATTTCAGTTTACAACTGTTACTTTAAATCTGCTTCTTCATTCTATAATGATATCTGCTCCTGAGATTTTATTATATATTTCATTCCTTAGAATTCCAGTTAACTCTTTTCTCCATAACTTTGCAGAGTATTTTAAATCCAGTATACATTTCTGAGTTAAATAATTAAATTCACACCTCCATCTGCCAATTGATATAAATAGCATCTGCTTACAATCCAAATGCAAATTTGTGTACATCACATAGAATCTTTGGGAGTTTTACAAACCTTTGTCTGTGACTCAGAGTATTTCAACTTCTCCATACTAATTCTGCCAGCCAAGTTGTTTGTGTGCAGGAAGGTTAAAATAGCATCCTTCTGCTTTACATGGTGGCACATGTATGTAATGACAGCCTTGGAAGAACTAAATCAAGATGATTTTGATAATGACGCAAGCTGAATTCTGCACAGGGAGATCTAGGCTAATCTGTTTTTATATTATATATATATAATAAAAACCTTTTTCTCAAAAATAACAAACAAAAATAAAAATTTGTTATAAATCTCTAACCCTTCACTTAAAAATCTAAATGTTGAAATTCCTTGTTATGGACTTTTTCCTCTAAATTTTTATATCATTGATCTAATTCTTGCTAAAGAAGTCTACTATGAGCCTATTTGTGGTATTGTTCTGTCTAAATAGCTGACAAAATCCATCTAGGATGTAAATGTTTGTATTGTATCAGACTTTGGATATATAATCCTCATTTGGGGGAATTAAGAGGAGACTCATGCAGCTGACCACATTGGACTCAAGTACACAGCAGAAAGCAACCCATGAGCGAGCTGAGCTCACGGTGTCTCTAATTTAGTATAGAACCAGAAAGTATGAACAATTAAAGTGAATCTTACTAACTCCATTGACCTAATCTGTATAATCTCTAATAAGAGTAGTCCAAATCTTACCAATTTAAATTGTAGATCTTCTGAAGTAGACAATTTTAGCCACCACATCTTGATATTAGAGTTCTATTAGTCTTTTCACACTTAATATATTTTCCATTTCCACACTAACTGCTTTTGTTTATTTCATTATTGTAGACCATAAGTAAACATTTGTTGTGAGAAGACAAAAAAAATAAATGGAAAGTAATAAATGAATGCTGGCTCTGGAGGTACTTATGTTATTAAAGTAGTTAGGTTGGATTTGTGACATTTAAAACTGTAGAATCAAAGTAACTTAAGAACAGTCTTTAACTCAGTTAAGGTCCTCTGCCTTTGACTTAAAGTTGAGTGGCAATCATGTTTAAATTATCAGATAATAAAACTCATTTTACAGATAAAATCCTGCTTTCTTTCTATGTTCTTTTATATTAGAGAAAATTAAGTAATTCAAGATCAAGACAAAGTCAATCTTGGATTCATAATGCTGTTGTTGTATTGCCCTTGGTCTTTGGTCTATGAGTTTTTAACAATGAGTGGTTTCTAAGCCCTGGTTGAGCATGCTCTATATAGGTTGGACTTATAATTATGTGAATTAAATGAAAATAGCATAACTAAGGACTCTTCCTGTTTTTATAGCGTGAATCCTGGAGCAATCTAATTTAATAATGCTTCAAAGACAAGCAATCATCAAGACAAAACAATTACTATAAGGCAAAAAAACCTTCTATAGAGCAAAGACACAAAAAGTATAGTAGAGCAGGAAGACGAAATCGACAAGGAGAAGGTAGAGGAGAGGAAGTGGAATTGTGGAGGAGGGAAAAGGGTAGGATTAGAGTGTATGATAGAATAAATATTAGAAACTGTGACTGAATTAATGTAATAAAAACTTTTAAAAAATAATATATGCTTAATAAATACTTTCTTAAATGGTTTCCTTTTTTGCTTTTTATTGGTAGTGAGTTACCTTTGTGTGTAATTTGTTCATGGTGTGAGTACAATAATTATAGTTACATATAGGTGCCTTAATATAAGCGTATATGAGTCCCAGAGGTAATTTACCTCTAGATTTTGTTACCTTCTTAGATTTTAATAATGCAATCATTTAGTTGTTCAAATGAATCTATTAGCTGAGGACAGATGGTACCACACTGAAGCTGACAATGGCTCCCCGCTGATTGCAAACACTGCAGCTAATTAGTCAGCTTGGCATATGTTTACATTAAAATGCTTGCTACTGACTATTCATGAAAGCTGCTCATGATCTCATGCAGCATAAGTTTTTCATCTGTACACTAGATTTTAACATGTTATTGTATGTAGATATGGGTGTTCCCAGAAAGAATGATTGCATGGTTGCACTAATAGGGGATTTATGAAGTTTCATGTGGGATTTAAGTTGGTTTCTGAGGGATAACGTGGTTATTGCAACTATCTGTGTGAGCTTAAGTTGTATACTATCTCTGACATATTTAAATTAATATACCCTTCTGCCACAAACTAGCCCTTTGACCGGCGACTCTTAGCCGGATACTGCTAAGTCCCGCCTGCAGACCCTAGAGGGCAACTGCTCCTATGGAAACGGTCCAGACAACTCCCTAGACCAACTGCATCCAGGGACATGGGACTACCCTGGCACACCAGCACAGAGTTACATGGGAATGGGAGGTTAGGAACGAGCAGGCACCCAAACCCCACCCCTCCGAGTCCACACACCCTTCCGCCACAGAATACCAGTTCTGATGAAAACGAATTAGCGGATTGCTCTATGGAAAATCTGGGAAACTGAGAAACTAAGGACTAACTGATCCAGGCAGAGGAGAGCTAATTATCCAGAGCAGAGGAAGCTTAGGATCACAGGAACACAGAGACATCTGGAATCTGAGGAGATCTGACACAAGCAAGATAACTGGAAAGACAGACTCCAGTCAGACACAGAGAGCACAGATAACACTAGAGTCAACCAGATGGCAAAAGGCAAGCACAAGAACACAAGCAACAGAATCCAAAGTTACCTGACATCATCAGAACCCAGTTCTCCTACAATAGCAAGCCCTGGATACCACATCACACAGGAAAACAGGTTTCAGAATTAAAATCACTTCTCATGATGATGATAGAGGATTTTAAGAAGGACATAAGTAACTCCCTCAAAGAAATACAGGAGAACACAGGTAAACAGGTAGAAGCCCTTAAAGAGGAAACACAAAAATCCTTTAAAGAATTGAAAGAGAACACAGGTAAACAGGTAGAAGCCCTTAAAGAGGAAACACAAAAATCCTTTAAAGAATTGCAAGAAAACACAACCAAACAGGTGAAGGAATTGAACAAAACTATCCAGGATCTAAAAATGGAAATAGAAACAATAAAGAAATCTCAAAGGGAGACTACTCTGGAGATAGAAAACGGAGGAAAGAGATCAGGAGTCATAGACACAAGCATCACCAACAGAATACAAGAGATAGAAAAGAGAATACATGCTCAGAAAATGTCATGGAAAACATTGACACAACAGTCAATGAAAATGCAAAATGCAAAAAGCTCCTAGCCAGGAACATCCAGGAAATCCAAGATACAATGAGAAGACCAAACCTAAGGATAATAGGTATAGATGAGAGTGAAGATTCCCAATTTAAAGGGCCAGTAAATATCTTCAACAAAATTATAGAGGAAAATTTCCCCAACCTAAAGAACCAGATGCCCATAAACATACAGAAGCCTACAGAACACCAAACAGACTAGATCAGAAAAGAAATACCTCCCGTCACATAATAATCAAAACACCAAATGCACAAAACAAAGAAAAAATACTAAAAGCAGTAAGGGAAAAAGGTCAAATAACATATAAAGGCAGACCTATAAGAATTACACCAGACTTTTCACCAGAGACTATAAAAGCCAGTGATTCTGGTCTGATATCATACAGACCCTAAGGAAACAAATGCCAGCCCAGACTGCTGTACCCAGCAAAACTCTCAATCACTATAGATGGAGAAACCAAGATATTCCATGACAAAACCAAATTTGTACAATATTTTCCCACAAACCCAGCACTTCAAAGGATAATTGATGGAAAACGCCAACACAAGGAAGGAAACTACAACCTAGAAAACATGAAGTATCTTCCAACAACCCCGAAAAAAGTAGCTACACAAACATAATTTCCACCTCTAATAACAAAAATAATAGGAAAACAATCATTTTTTCTTAATATCTCTTAACATCAATGGACTCAATTCTCCAATAAAAAGACGTAGACTATCAGACTGGAACATAAACAGGACCCAGAATTTTGCTGCATACAAGAAATGCACCTCAGTGACAAAGACAGACACTACCTCAGAGTAAAAGGATGGAAAACAATTTTCCAAGCAAATGGTCCCAAAAACAAGCTGGAGTAACCATTCTAATATCAAATAAAATCGACTTTCAACCAAAAGTAATCAAAAAAGATAAGGAAGGACACTTCATACTCATCAAAGGAAAAATCTACCAAGATGAACTCTCAATTCTGAAATCTACGTTCCAAATGCAAGGTCACCCACATACATAAAAGAAACTTTAGTAAAGCTCAAACCACACATTGCACCTCACACAATAATAGTGGGGGATTTTAACATCCTGCTCTCTCAATGGACAGATCATGGAAACAGAAACTAAACAAAGAAACATTGAAATTAACAGAAGTTATGAACCAAATGAATTTAACAGATATCTATAAAAAATTTCATCCTAAAGCAAAAGAATATACATTTTTCTCAGCACCTCATGATAGCTTCTCCAAAGTAGACCATAGGTCACAAAACAGTCCTCAACAGATACAAAAAGATTGAAATAATCCCTTGCATCCTATCAGATCACCAAGGATTAAGGCTGGTCTTTGATAAGGACAGAACCAAGGGAAAACCCACATCCATGTGGAAACTGAACAATGCTCTACTCAATGATGACTTTGTCAAGGAAGAAATACAGTAAGAAATTAAAGACTTTTTAGAATTTAATGAAAATGAGGAAACATCATACCAGAATTTGTGGGACTCCATGAAAGCAGTGCTAAGAGGAAAACTATAGCTCTAAGTGCCCACAAAAAGAAATTGGAGAGAGCACACATTAAAACTTGACAGCACACCTGAAAGCTCTAGAACAAAAAGAAGCAAATACACCCAAGGGAGTAGGCCTCAGAAATAATCAAATTCAGGGCTGAAATCAACCAGTAGAAACAGAAAGAACTATTCAAAATATCAACAAAACCAGGAGTTGGTTCTTTGAGAAAATCAACACGATAGATAAACCCTTAGCCAGATTAACCAGAGGGCACAGAGACAGTACCCAAATTAATAAAATCAGATCGAAAAGGGAGACATAACAACAGAAACTGAGGAAATTCAAAAAATCATCAGATCCTACTACAAAGGCATATACTCAATGAAACTGGAAAATCTGGATGAAATGGACAATTTTCTAGAGAGAAACCAGGTACCAAAGTTAAATGAGGAGCAAATAAACCATCTAAACAGTCCCATAACCTCTAAAGAAATAGCAGCATTCATTAAAAGTCTCCCCACCAAAAAAGCCCTGGACCAGATGGTTTTAATGCAGAATTCTATCAGACCTTCAAGGAAGACCTAATACCAATTCTCTTCAAACTATTCCACAAAATACAAACAGAAGGAACACTACCCAATTGTTCTATGAAGTTACAATCACACTCATACTAAACCTCACAAAGACCCAACAAAGAAAGAGAACTTCAGACCAATCTTTCTTATGAATATCGATGCAAAAATACTCAATAAAATTCTAGCAAACTGAATCCAAGAACACATCAAAACAATCATCCATCATGATCAAGTAGGCTTTATCCCAGGAATGCCGGGATGGTTCAATATTCAGAAATCCATCAATGTAATCCACTATATAAACAAACTCAAAGAAAAAAAACACATGATCATCTCACTAGACGCTGAGAAAGCATTTGACAAAATTCAACATCCCTTCATGGTAAAAGTCTTGGAAAGAACATGAATTCAAGGTCCATACATAAACATAGTAAAAGCAATATACAGCAAACAGTAGCCAACATCAAACTAAATGGAGAGAAACTTGAAGCATTCCCACTAAGATCAGGGACTAGACAAGGCTGCTCACTCTCTCCCTACCTATTCAATATAGTACTGAAAGTCCTAGCCAGAGCAATTAGACAACAAAAAGAATCAAAGGAATACAAATAGGAAAGGAAGAAGTCAAAATATCACTATTGCAGATGATATGATAGTATTTAAGTAACCCCAGAACCTCCACCAGAGAACTCCTAAACCTGATAGACAACTTCAGCAAGGTGGCAGGTTATAAAATCAACTCAAACAAATCAGTAGCCTTCCTCTATGTAAAGATAAACAGGCTCAAAAAGAATTTAGGGAAATGGACACCTTCACAATAGTCACAAAAAATATAAAATACCTCGGGGTGAACCTAACCAAGCAAGTGAAAGATCTGTATGACAAGAACTTCAAGACTCTGAAGAAAGAAATTTAGAAGATCTCAGGAAATGGAAAGATCTCCCATGCTCATGGATTGGCAGGATTAATATAGTAAAAATGGCCATTTGCCAAAAGCAATCTACAGATTCAATGCAATCCCATTAAAAATACCAACTCAATTCTTTACAGAGCTAGAAAGAGAAATTCTCAAATTTATTTGGAATAACAAAAAACCCAGCGAAAACCATTCTCAACAATAAAAGAACTTCTGGAGGAATCACCATCCCTGACCTCAAGTGTACTACAGAGCAATAGTGATAAAAACTGCCTGGTATTGGTACAGAGACAGGCAGGAAGATCATGGAATAGATTGAAGACCCAGAAATGAACCCACACACCTATGGTCATTTGATCTTTGACAAAGGAGCTAAAACCATCCAGTGGAACAAGGACAGCATTTTCAACAAATGGTGCTGGTTCAACTGGAGGACACATGCGGAAGAATGCAAATCGATCCATTCTTATCTCCGTGTACAGAAGCTCAAGTCCAAGTGGATAAAGGACCTTCACATAAAACCAGACACACTGAAACTAATAGAAGAGAAGTGGGGAAGACCCTTCGAACACCTAGCACAGGGGAAAAGTTCCTGAACAGAACACCAATGGCTTTTGCTCTAAGATCAAGAATTGACAAATGGGACTTCATAAAATTGCAAATTTCTGTAAGGCAAAGGACACTGTCAATAGGACAAAATGGCAACCAACAGATTGGGAAAAGATCTTTACCAATCCCACCTCTGATAGAGGACTAATATCCAAGATATACAAAGAACTCAAGAAATTAGGCTCTAGAAACCAAATAACCCTATTAAAAAATGGGGTATGGAGCTAAACAAAGAATTCTCAACGAGGAAATGTCGAATGGCCGAGAAGCACCTAAAGAAATGTTCAGCATCCTTAGTCATCAGAGAAATGCAAATGAAAAAACCCTGAGATTCCACCTAACACCAGTCAGAATGGCTAAGATTAAAAACTCAGGTGATAGCAGATGCTGGGAGGATGTGGAGAAAGAGGAACACTCCTCCATTGTTGGTGGGATTGCAAGATGGTGCAACCACTATGGAAAACAGTCTGGTGGTTCCTCAGAAAATTGGACATATCACTACCTGAGGACCCAGCTATACCACTCCTGGGCATATACCCAGAAGATGCTCTAACACATAACAAGGACATATGCTCCACTATGTTCATAGCAGCTTTATTTATAATAGGCAGAAACTGGAAAGAATCCAGATGCCCTTCAACAGAGGAATGGATACAAAAAATGTGGCACATTTACACAATGGAATATTACTCAGCTATTAAAAACAATGAATTCGATAATTCTTATATAAATGGATGGAACTAGAAAATATCATCCTGAGTGAGGTAACCCAATCACAAAAGAACATACATGGTGTTCACTCACTGATTATTAGACTTTAGCGCAGAAGCCTGAAAACCCAAGATTCAACTCACAGACTACATAAAGCTCATGAAGAATGAAGACCAAGTGGGGGAGGGAGCTACAAGCCCTCTTAGAAGGAGTAACAAAATATTCAAGGGAGCAAATATGGATGCAAAGTTCAGGACAGAAACTGAAGGAGGGACCGTCTGAGACCATTCCACCTGGGTATCCATCCCATTTGCAGTCACCAAAGTAGATGCTGACGTGGGTGTCAGGAGGTGCATGCTGACAGGAGCCTAACATAACTGTCTCCTTAGAGGTCTGCAAGAATCTGGCATATTCAGAGGTGGATGCTCACAGCTAACCATTAAACTGATCATGTGGGTTCCCAACAGAGAAGATAGATTGAAGACTGAAGGAGTTGAAAGGGTTCGGACCCCATGAGGAGAGCAACAATACCAACCACCAGAGCCCCCAGGGTCTAAACCAACAGCCTGGGAGCACTTAGGGAGGGGCCCATGGCTCCAACTATATATGCAAGGGAGCTATATATAAGTGGGAGAAGAGATCCTTGGCCCATGAAGGCTGGACATCGTGGGGGTTGGTATTCGAGGGTTGGGGGGGTAAGGTACTGGAGAGGGTGGATGTGGGTACACCATCATAGAGGCAAGAGGATAGGGGAAGGAATAGGGAGTTCCTGGGAGGGAGGGGGTAAAGGGGGTAAGGGGAAAACATCTGAAATGTAAATAAAAGTTCCAATAAAATAAATAAATAAATAAAAAGTACATATACATTTCTATAATGTGGAGTATTATAAAGTATTATACCATAATATTTTTTTAATTGGATGTGTAATGATAATAAACTATGAATCGTTTGGACAGGAGATGTGATTTTTCCCAAATTATTGTCTTTTTTTTTTACCACTGTAGAGAAGTCAGCTATGCATTCTTTCAAAAAAAAAAAAAAAAAAAACTTTAAATGTGAGAATAACTTTACACATTATAAATGGGTCAAAATTCACAGTGTCTGAAAACTAATTTAAAATAAAAAACAATTTCCACATAAGTGGAATATTATTAAATGGCAGAAAAATTTTGTTTGTGTAGATTAGTGTAAAACAATATACAGGAGGATAGCTAAATATTGCCACCTCTTTGGTTCATTCACTCAGACCTATTTTTATAAAAATAACCAAACGTTTTTAAGGAGTGCCTAAATTTTGTGGGACTAGTAATACACTATGCATTAAATATCTCATTTTTAGAAAGAACACTAGAAAGTCACAGAGTTTTGCTTTTACTATTGGGAAAACTAATTGAGATTTTATTTGCAATTTGGTGTGCATATCTCCAGCTTTTTTGTTATCCTATTTATGTAGCTTTATAGCTTATGCAATTAGGAAATTAAATGGGGCCATGCTGTGTAATACAATCATTCAAAAGACTGAATGTAAGGTATGGAATCCCAGTTGTGTTACCATCCTGTCGACACTACAATTAACTTGTTATGGCCACTGAATTATAAACTTTTAAGTCTTGAAGAAAAAATAATGCAGTATAAAATCAAAATCTTAACAAAACTATATACTATCCTCAAGAGTATTATTAGATACTGTGAAGATATGCTTTCCTAGGGAATCTGCAGCATTTTAAATATAATTGCTGTTCTGTAGTCTTATAAGAATAAAGCTGATGTCTTCATTGGGAATATTTCAGAAACTTTCACATAATTACAAAATTACCACCCCTCAATTGAAAGTACAAACAAAAAGCTATAATTGTTATCATGAAAATATTTATGGTTTTTATGATTCTGTTATTTGATCTAATAACTTTTGTCTACTGTGTGAGAAAAATCAATAAATAACAACAATGAAATTGGTCATATATTGGATTTAAAAAAAAAAAAAAAAACCTTTTCCTTGGATTTATCATCTATTTACAAAAGACACACACAGTTTTATAGAAAATGAAAAAAATCAACAACTATGTCAAGAGAGGGTAAATTAAGAAAAGAAACTAAAATGGATACTTTTATATTGACTCCTTCTACTTCTGTTATTTTAATTATGTTGTTTTTTTATTTAGCTATGTAATTATTTTGTCACCATAATTCATATTTTATGCTCATTACAATTCCCTTGTTGTGACAGGGAGTGTTGCAGATGAGCTGGTTGGGCCCCAGCAACAGGAGCAGGGGGCTTTCCTTGAATCTGTTGCCTGCCTGTGGATCCCAATCCCCAGTGCACTCACTGCCTTGTCTGGCCTCGGTGGGAGAAGATGCTCCTGATCCTGCAGTGACTGGGGGTGGTGGTGCTGGAGGAGTGGGTAGGGAGTGGTGGTGGGGTGATACCTACAAGAGGGCTCCCCCTTCTCAAAGGAGAAGAGGAGGGAAGAATCTAGTTAGGTGCTACATTAGAGGGGATGGAGAGGAGACAGGGAGCTGATATTGGGATATAAAGTGAGTAAGAAAGTATATATTTAAAATAAATCCCTTATTGTTTTTTAAAAGTTTGTATGTCTTTGAAAACCCTTCTTGTGAGCCCTAAATCTCCATCTCTCTTCCCATTCGTACCATTTTCTAATTCTTCCATTCCCATTCACTGTTTATTCTATAATTATCCTTATACACATTTACAGTATACACACACACACACACACCACACATGCACACACACACGACTTTTATGTGTATTACTACATATATATTCACTTTACTGAGCACATTTAGCACTATTCTTATGTACACAGCCTTGTTTTTTAAAATTTTATTTATTTATTTATTTACATACCAAATGCTAGCCCCCTCTCAATCCCCTCTCACAGTGACCCTCCACCAACTGAAAGGGTAGGGCCCCACCTGAGTATCTCCTTGCTCAGTTGCATCAAGTCTATGTCAGAATAGGCACGTATTCTCCTGCTAGACAAGGCAGCCCTGTTGGGGAATGGATTCCACAGTCTGCTCCAGTGATTAGGGGACCCACATGGAGATTGAGCTGCATATGTGCCAGGGGCTTGTTCCAGCCCGTGTGTGTTCACTGGTTTGCATCTTAGTCTCTGGTAGCTCCCAGAGGTCCAGGTTAGTTGACTTTGTTGGTCATGGTGAGGTATAGAACAAAACACTAAATGAAGGGCAGTCTCATGGACCAAGAGCACTAATCAAAGGACTTCAGGTCAGATGGATGGTGAGACTGGGAGTAAGTCCTCCCCAGGATAGATCTGCTAAAGTTGTTATACAATACCAAGTGTTCCACCTTGAGATCATACACAATGCAGCAATTTTACATAGACTAGACAGGATGTGTGTGTGTGTGTGTGTGTGTGTGTGTGTGTGTGTGTGTGTGTGTGTGATAAAATAAGAACATGCAAAGAGGTGGCTTTTGTTATTATGTAAGAATATAATCATTTCACTGGTAACCATCAACATTAAAAGTTAAACTATTTTAAGATCTAGTTTTTTCATCTACCACATTATTAAAAATATTTCAAATATCTGCTAATTAATTTACCAAGGTACATCTATTTATTTGGCTTAAGTCAGGAAGTCTATATCTACTTGCTAATATACCTACTTATAAAATTTGAGCTACAGATATTTAAAATGTGACATGTATTTGAAAACAAAAGAATAATTTATAATATATGATATTTAGTGAGAGAAGACAGCACATATTAAAATAGATGCACCTCATATTCCGGCTTGGGTTTTGTTTATACAAGTTAGAATTATCTGAAATACAACTCAGCTGATAAAATGACTCCATCTGATTGCCTGGATGCAAGTTTATGGGAATCTTCTTAATTAATGGCATACATGCTATAGAGTATCTCATGGGTACATTATAATTTCAAGGCAGCTTGCACTGGTTGGGATAAGGGAGTTGCCACTGAAAGTAGTTCAGTAAGCACTATTCCTCCAACATTGCTCTGCTTCAGTTCCTGCCTCCAGATTCCTTATCTTAAGTTCCTTCTCTGATTTCACAGCAAGGAGGATAGGAAACTGTAAGATGTAGTAAACACTTCCCTGCTCAAATTCCTTTGTTCACGATGTTTATCATAGCAACAGAAACTTAATATTGTATTCACAGGGACTATTATGATAAACACAAGTTTACATGCTAATGTTGAGCTGTAGATAAATGTTTGAAAGGGTGATATGTTTATGCAATGGATTTCTCCAAATAGGTAGTAGTATGATCTCTGAGATACACAGAAGCTTCAGAATAAAGCAAGAAGTTGCTATCAAGTTATGTCAAAATGGGATGAAGCTAGCTAATATTTATATAATAGTATATTGTTATATAAATGTTTCTTTAAAAATGTTTTACAAAGTTGCAGTATTTCTCATCTGTAAAGGTAAAATACTGTCAGAGAAAAATGGTTCAAGTAAGAAATGTCCCCAGAAGTTTCAGCATTTGAATACTTAGTCCCCAGTTGATAGTGATGTCTGGAGAGATTAAGGAGGTATGTCTTGTTCAAGAGATGTGTTACTGGCAGTGGGCTTTGATTATTAAAAGTCTAATCTATCCAGTATGCTCTCTGTTCAATGCTTTTCACTTAAAATGCAAGCTCTTAATTTTCTGTTCTTGCCACCATGCCTGCCACCTTTTTGAAAAGCCCCAGTACTGTCAGAAATCCTTCTTAAGTGTAAGTTCAAATAAGCCAGCCCTTACATAAATTTCCTTCATCATGTGTTTCATCATAAGAACAGAAAAGTAACTAATACAAGTACATTTGATAGAAGTTTGTCTTTTTTCCTTTATACAGTTTACTTTAAACTCTTCATTTTATTTTGGTACATTTGTTTCTGCTACATATTAAAAGTTAACAATAAGGGTTAATAGTAATCATACAACTACACATAGCTAATGAAGCCATGGATCATTAAAAAAAAAAAAAAAAAAAAAAAAAAGAACAACTACCATTCTATTAAACCAGCCCAACTCCTAACTATAATCTAAATATTTGTCCTTAAGCACAGGTAAGTATAGTCCTCACCCCTCATCAAGGAATCTTTTCTATGCAACATATGAAGAACATTGGAGAAGACCATGACCAGTTAATATAAATAGTTGTGGAGACCAGTTCCAATGAATACAGCCAAAACCCTACTCTTGCACTCAAGGCTCAGGAAACATGGAAGAAGTAGTATGAAGGCTATAGGGTCAAGAATTGTCTGCCTCGAGACTGTATTACCTAATAATTTCAGGAGTAATATTCACAGTCTCATCACATGAATATCTAAGCATGATATGGGAAGGCCAACAACAAGAATCATGCCAACATGGACAGGGGATAAATTCTGAGTCTCTGACCCTACACACAAAACTACAGGCATGTAAACACCTCTCAGAGTAAAAAAAAAAAATTAGTTATCCTCAGGGAAGATCACACTAACTGTGTTCTAATATAAAATAGTAAGCCCTGGAAGCAATATGAATAACATTATACAGACCGAGTAAAATATATTTTTTGAATATATGTTTAAATACATATATGAGAATGCCAATAATTAGTGAGAAGGGAATCATAAATTTGAAAGAGACCAAGGAGAATTAGATAGGAGGGTTTGGAGGGAGGGATGGAAAGGAAGAAAGTATCCAAATATAGTATATTTTTAAATCAAAAATTTAAAAAAAAAATGAAAATAGTAACTAAAAATGATTAATAAAAGAAAAAGTTAAGAAATTTTTAATAAAATACTGCTTGCCACCTCCTCATCCTTCTGCTCATTCATGTTTATGTTTGAATAAATCTAAACAAGTGATGGAAATAGAGCATCTGGTGCTTGAGGTAGTGCGTATCTTCCAGCTGTGCTAGATCCTCAAAACACAATATGTTTCTCAATAGTAATAGCTTAATAATTACAATCCTGTTTAGTTAAAACAGCGAAAACTGCATGTTGATTTAATACAACTAAAGCAAATAGGATCTTATCATCCCTTATGTAGACTAAGAACATTTTGTATTTGGAGAGCTATGCTTGCAGTAAAAGAAAAACATCGCTTTTGAAGTGATAATACGTTTTTGATATTTTCATGCTGTTTGGGAAAAAGGATGCATTGTGTAATGGCAGAATAAAAAAAAAGACACTATGTTCTTTACCCAGAGAAATTGCATTTATTTAAAGTTTAAGTGTATATTTATAGAAAAAGTCGTTTCTCCACAATTGTTGAGGCCTCCTTTTTATCTCAATAAGGATTTTAAATTAAATTATTATATTTTCAGAGGAAAAGGCAATAAAGCACAGTTTCAGTTGATGTGTATACTCTTGAACTATATTAGCTAATATCATGCACTATAACCTAGCAGCTTAAACTGGAACACTCTTTAGGTGAAAATTCCCAGGCAAACCTATACAAAATAAGTCTCTTCCCATATGAACATATTAGTAAATAAACCTCTAAGTGATTATGTACTAACATTTATGGATTAGGGTCCTGTAATATCTGTCTGAAAGGGCAGCATTTCATTTATTCAAACAGAGTCTAACTATGGCCCCAGCTTGTCTGAAATCCTCTATACAGACAAATCTGGCCATGAACTAACAGAATTCTATCTACCTCTCCCATCATGTTCCTGAATAAAAAGTATAAGCACAGAAAAGATTTTTCTAAATTGTTGGTCAGATGAGCCCTAAGATATTCCAAAACATTCACTATTGCTCTCTTTGTTTGAAGGTATACATCCTTTTGCTGAAAGTATAATCTATTTTGGAAAGAAAATGTGTGTGAATCAAACTGGAATATTCCTGGGGACCCTTCTTTCTTAGGACATGATATCATAGTATCTGATAGAGCTATACAAGTTGCCAAGGGAGAATAGTCCTCTCTAGCTCTGATGTCTAGAAACTAGAAAATATACAGATATCAGGAAGATATTTTAAAATGTACAATAGAAGTGGTTATATTCTGGCAGTAACCAACAGTATTGACTTGAACTTTAGACCTACAAAATTGAAGGGAATTCATGATTGGCACTTTAGCCAACTTCCTATGGCAAGTTATGCCATGCAATCTAAAGGAAAATCTATCCCTGCCTCTTCCTAACTGATATTATTTCTCACTGTATTCTAAAATCTTATCATTATACTTACAGATGCCTGTAGCTTTGCTCCTCATTGAAGAAATGTTCTTTTGTTTTTTTCTCAGCAAATGGAGATCATTTCAGAAAAGTTCAATCATTCAAAGTGTGAAGAAGAAAGGTTTGTGGGGTCATGTATCCCCAACTAATAATAGATGTATGCCCGAAGTCCTAAACCTAAGGTTTAAGGCAGAAACGCAGGCTGAATGATGATAAGAGCCAGAGGACCAGGACATCTGCTGTAAGATAGTCTATAACAGAAATAAGGATGTAAAAGTTGAGGATCAAAGTGGAAAGGGAAGAGGAGAGAGTGAATCTGGGAAGAGTTGGGGTGAATACAATCAAAATACACTCTGTGAGATCTTAAGGAACTTATCAAAATATGTTGGTTATATGAAATTATATTACATATTTAAAAATGTCTCTGAGGTTGGCTAATTATTCTTAGAGAAAAACAAAATTCCATTAGATCAGTTCCCATAAACATGTGGGTATAAAACTAAAACCATAAATAAAAATCATTACTTCATCATTCTGAAAATAATTATTATACACTATCCTACACAGTCTTAGCAAAACTTCTAAAAAACCCACCTAGATTGTTTGCAATTGCATATCAGTATCCTCTGTAGTTTTTCACAAACTCGCTTGTACAAGGGACAAAGGATCAACTTTCATCTCTCAAAGATACTTCTGATATACATTAAACACTAGACTTCATATTAATTAATTTCTTGTTACAAAAAATTTGCTGGGCTAGGTCCTGTGTGACTTCCCTTGTCATATATGTCTGAAGCCAGGCCTGAACACACGAGGTGATTTTTATCCCATATCCTACAACCTTTAAAACAATATTTGATGTTTTTTATGCTAATGAGCTGTATTCAAATGAGCAATTGCCTTTGATTGCTTGGTGGTTCTTACCACGTGGAGACAGACCCTCCATAGCAGATATCAGATATCTTCTATACCAGATATTTACATTAGAATTCATAACAGTAGCAAAATTACAGTTATGAAGTAGCAACAAAATAATTTTTTGATTAGGGGTATTCACAACATGACAAACTGTATCAAAGGATAGCATCATTATAAAGATTGTGAACCACTATCTTAGAGATCATTCTAATGTGTACCTTATGATCTTCTGCTAGTCATGCTTATAATCCAGTGGAAATCAGTTTAGGCATAATGAATACAGCACAAATTCAGAAATGTGATAGAGGAGCAAAGAAATGGACAATGATGGCCTGTTGGCTTTGGGAAATCAGTCCTTTCTTAGGGATTCAGGATGGACAAATGAATGGTATTCCCTGCACATATCTATTGCTAGAAGAAGCAACAGCTTCCTGTAAGGACCACCTGTACAACACACAGTCTTCTGTATCCTGGCTCTTTCCAGTTTATCACCCTTAGACATCTCTTAAGATCGTTTCACAGACAAAAGTATCTTCCTATGTGTATTAATAAACCTACCCTTACTAAGAATCCTACAAAGTCCTGCAAATCTGTCATTTTGAAAAGAGGATGAAACAATAAGAACAAAGCAGCTACCTCTGGATCTGTACACACCAGAAATCAGGTGCACATGGCTGTGCTCATTTTTATTTTATTAAAGTCAAATATTTAGAAGTACAGCTCTTTTCAATCTTTTTATTCGTTCTTTTTGAACTTCACATCATTCACACTAAGGCCAGTCATCTCCCTCTCCCTTCATACCTGCCCAATGTCAGAAAAAAAAAAATCTTGTGGAAGCTATATTGTACCAGTGTATCCCACTGAATTTTGTTTTGTCCATACTTCTTTCCTTGCAAATATTTATTGCCATGATGCCATTGGACTGGTTTGAGGCCTCTGGCTTCTCCTACTCTGTTAGTACTGGATCCTCTCGGAGACTCCTCAGATATCCTGTTGTTTCCCTGTGCTCCGAGATCCTTTCCTTTTGGATCTGTAGGATCAGACCCTTCATTCATTCCTGTCATTCACTGATGGGTTAGATGATGGGTGGGCCGATTGAAAGCACTAGATCTGGGCCTGAGAGGAATTAGAGATGGTCAGTTCTCCAGCTCTCACACCTTCAGGACTATCTGACCAGCAACCCTCCTATACCCAGGCACCTCTACCCTGCTGCCCAGGCACGGTGCAAGCCTTGCTTTCCTCAGTGCTGCAGCCAGTGAAGAACATGGCCACTTCTCCCACTCATAATCCCGGAGGGCAGTCTTCCGGGTGCCACAGATGGTGAAGGAAAAGGGAGGGAGAGTGGGTGTCTCTCCCTCATCTGTGCCAGGCTCAGCAGACAAGAGGCAGGGCCAGCTCTGCTATGCAGTCCAGGAAAGGTGCAGAGCCTGCTCCTGAGTGCTGCAGCATGTGTGGGCAGGACTAGATTTCCTGTTCTCATGCCCCCAGTGTCAACTCTCCTACCTGGCCAAGCTGGCAAGGGGCAAGGGTGGGGGACACAGCTGCATGGCAGACAAGAGGCAGTGACAGCTTTTGCATGCTCACACCCTCCTGACTAGTCACTAACATTACTAACATCAGGGGTCATTTCTACTGGACTGTCTCGGTGAGCTGCAGGGCCTGCTCTCCCAAGTGCTGCAGCATGTGAGGGACAGGGACAGCTCTCCTGCTCTCATAACTACATCCGAGCCAACTCTACCACTTGCCTCCTTTTGTGTAGAGGACCAAATGAAGGGGACCGAGTTTCTTCCTGCCAGCACTACCACACAGCAGACAGGAGGCAGGGCTGACTCTCACACACTCACCTCCTTCAGTCCAGTTCACGCATAACCCTCACATCTTGGACCAGCTCTATTTTTGCTTAGCAGGTGAGGTGCAAGTCTGCAATTGGTGAAGAACAGGGAGATCTGGCCTGCTCTTGTGAACCCAGGGACAGGTCTGCTGCCTGCTGCAGGTGGTGAAGGGGTGAGGCTAGTATCTCTCTCCCTTGTCCATACCACTACAGGGAGTTGAGTGGTAGAGGCAGCTCCCCAGTGCTGTTTGGGCTAACTAACCCACAATTCTACCAATGTGCTCTCCCAAGCTCTACCATCATTGGCTATGGGCAGGGTCAGCTTTTGGGCTCTCATTCTGTAAGGCAAGGATTCTCATGATGCCCAGGAGAGAGATAAGGTCTCTTCTGTACAACCCTCAGAAGTCAATTTGTCCCCAGTGGCTAGGGAGCCTACGTGGATTTTGGTGATAATAGAACCCTGCTGCTGCATAGCCACAGACCCATACGTGGTCCCCATTGTCAGCACAGACAAGGACTCCACTATTGTCCCAGGTGACGTTACCAGCTACTCAAAGCAAGCTTTTCCTCACTAGTTTTGTCTCTTTTTGTTGTTCTCACATCCTTCTGTTTCTCTTTCTCTTCCATTTCTCTACAACTTGCTTGCACCTCTTAGTGGTGCCATGGGTCTCTGAGTGCCTGTGTTCTCTCAGGAGGAGTAATCTCAGGAGTGCTATGCCCAGCTCGTACATTAGGGTGAAACCAGGCTAGGGGCATCCCAAGCATGGTCTGATCCACGCCCCCCACAAATCTGAGGGTCACCAGAGTGGTGGCCATCTCAGGCTAGGTCCCTGTCCAAGCCCTCTTGTGCCAGACTGGTGGCGTCGCTGGCTTACATAGTCAGGGAATATTAGACTATTGATCATTCAGATGTTCCTGGGTCAGAACACTGAACAGAGTCATAGCCTCTCCTCTCTGCCACCTATTGACACACATGTGACACAGCAGCCACACCTGCAGTGCCTCAAGGGCCAGGAAAAGTTAGTACGGCTTTTGCTACTACAAAGAAATTAAATTCTATTTCAATAGTGAATTTAATCAGATATAGGTAGAGTCTGTCTTAAAAATACAATGGTCACCTTTTAATTTTACCTTTGCATATTACCATGTAGAGGGATAGAGGAACTGCATATCTGGTACATGGGGATTCATTTTTCCCAGGTCAGAGGAAAGCATTACTGTTTATTCCAAGTAGCCTCTCTCATCCTTAGTCTATTATTGTGCATGTCTCTTTGGATGATATTCGGTATGTGTATGTGTCTCTACTCGTTATCATTAAGATTTCTGTTTAGACCTTTCATGTGATGCAATGGTTTTTTGATCTCTGCTTGCTCTCAACTACAAGAAATTGAAGGGCAGAGAAATTTGGCTTCAACTTTGTGATTGTTTGTGGGATGTGATGATTATTATTCTCCTGACACCATGGAGTGATAGTGTGTCATGAAATGAACTTTTTTACAGTGTGTCATGAAATGAACTTTTTAAAAACAGAGTACAATTAGGAAGATAATTCAGTCACTCTACTGTTGGTTCATTGCATGTATTACATATTCCCAATTCATTCACAAAGAATATATTTAGTATTAAAGAGATAAGGACCATATTTTCAGAAATTACGATTTCAAACTTTTTGTTTCTCTTTTCTATCTTGTTCTTCAGTGACTTCTTTGGCAAAACTGCACTGTGTTAACAATTCAGAAATAAAACAAAACAAAACAAAGCAAAACAAAACAAAACAAAAACCTCCACAACATAAAATCTTTCTCATTGTTTAAAGCATAAATTTGTGGATTAGAGGTCTTCACTACTGCATTGGAACACAGAAACCAAATCTGTTAAAGAAGTAAAAACATTTTCTCTCTACAGAACTAACCATGCCTTGAGGCGTTTCTATAATAAAACTGAGAGCAATCAGCCTGGAATGGAGATTGTGCCTGGAGAACACATAATCAGTATAATCAAATTATTATCCTGTCAAGAAAGAAATGTGTCCTTACAAAACCCAGCATCTAGGAATACCCAGCAGGCTTCTAGTGACTGTTCAACTTAAAGTGAGTACTGAATGACAGTTTCCCAGATATGTACATAGAAGGGAAGAAATCAAAGAAGAGATTTGACAGCAGAAAACATTATTATTGAGTGGTGAGAAAGAAAGAGACAATCTACGGTACAACAAGTGCAGGACTGATAAGGAGAAAAAGGAACTCAACCTCAGGCCGGATTTCACTGGAAGGAACTAACCCACTGCTTTCCAGCAGTCTCGTCTACCATTTGGACATTGATTCATTTCTAACCTTTGCACCTTTAAACAATCTGGATTTTTGTCAATATGTTTCTACTCAAAAGTCATAAGTATTGACTTACTCTTCTTTAGTTTTATGATCCTTATTATTAAATTAGAACTTTGCAAATAATACAAACATTACACACAAAACCCAAACCCAATAGTAAGTCATATGTTCATGAATTTATTGATATTAGCACTAATAAGTTCTTAGGGTATGAAACTATGAATCTTTAGTATTGTCTCAGCCCCCAATGACAATATTTTGAAAATATATGTTGACATTTAATGATTATAAATCGGGCTTGAGACATGACTTGGTGTCTAAGAGCCCTTGCTGCTCTTGAAGAAGAAATTATTTGGTTCCCAGCAACTAATTGGTGAACCGCAACCTCAGTACCACAACCCCAGTTTCAGAGGGAGAATTAATCCTGGCCTTGTCAGGCACCAGGCACTTACATGATGTGTGTGTGTGTGTGTGTGTGTAAATGCAGGAGCAATGTTCATACACAGAATAGATAGTCATTTAAAATGACTATAAAAGATGTTAACATTAATATCATGAGAAAAACATTGTTTAACTTCCTGTAACATGGCATATGTTTTAAAATAAAAGTTGAATTTAGTTGGGGGAAATACAAGTTTTTTACTTTGATAATCTCAGACACCTCAACCATGGTCCCTTTCCATGTTCTTTTTTCACATAACATCTGTAATTTTAGTTTTACACCACTGTCATTATGCTTAGCTTATGTTAGCATGTCTCTATGCTGGAAGGTAAGTACTTAATTTGTATGACTTCTAATCTTTACAACTATGCTTTGACACAAAAACAATATTACACCTACAAGATGCATATTAAAATTCCAAATATTTGTGAATAGTATATTTGTTATTCTATCTCAGGATCATAGTTTTATGAAATCAGCATCATTAATCTTTTTCTCTATTCACTATAGCAAGGAGTTAGAATTGCTAAAATTGTCATCAGTGGAAAATTATATGTATGGATACATACACACACACGAATAATATATAGTATTCAGCAACTCTAAAACAGAATGTAAAATTGTCAGAAAACTGGGTTGTCTTAGAATGTGTCCTATTAAGTTAGGTCATACAATCTCAGAAAAAAAAATGCATGTTCTCTCTAATATGTGGAACCTAGTCATAAATATATGTATGTTTATAGCAAAAGAACATGTGGGTACATAAAAACATGAATAAAGGTAGAGGAGAAAGACTATACCTGAAGAAATGAGGAAGGACTGACAAAGGTAATGGACATGAACTCTGATACAAAATACAAAGCTAATTCAATTTCTAATTCTAACTCTGTCATTTTCGTGTATGTGTATGTGTGTTTTGTGGTAGGTTCATAAAGCTATTAATATTACAAGTATAAAAGTTAATGTATAATTTCAAATGCCTATTCTAAGTGTATAAAATTACATTGAATTGTATGCACATTGGGTTTGGCTTTTGTGTCTGATGTTTGTAGATTTGCAAATTTTATTTTAATAATGGAGATCATAAAACTAATGTAAGTATCTAACTAAAGTAAGACTTACTAGGAGTAAGTCTAGTGAATATTTATGAATTTATTATATTAGGACTTATTTCCATAAACATTTTTATTATGTCATTCATATTCTTCTTTATGTAGACAACATAGCACAATGAGAATACACACACACACACACACACAAACATTGATTTAAAGGAGTGATCATCATGTTTTCATAGACAGTAAATACTTGGTGATCTATTTTACTGCTATTCAAACATTTTAGTAATCGTTGTACAAAAGTGTATACAAATGGAGAGAGAGTTATTTGGAATTTGGATGATATCTTATAAGCTTGAGTCAATAGTTAGGACTACACCAAGTCTATAAAATTATTGGCAAACACAATAAATGTGCTATAATCTTTGGAGAAATGCAAACTTTTACAGGACATATTCTTTTAGGAGAATTAAGAATTCCTCTGTAGCACCTAGGAAAGAATACCTTGGTATGACTCTACATTTTTTTCACTTTTCTTAACTCTAGCTGTTTGTGCTGCCAGTGATGATTCACACAGAAAATTCTGTCCATGGCCCTTTTTGTGAAAAGCAAGTTGATGGTACAGAACTATGAAGAAACCCATAAGAAATTTATAATTCTATTCTCTCTGAAATATAAAACTATTTTTCAAGCTATGGATTTAATTTTGATAATTGTTGCTTCTATAAATATATTCTATACATAATTACCAAATTTAGATGATAGAGAACATTTTAGTTAGATCTAATATAAAATTGATTTGATAAAACTGAAAAACAGTGACTGGAGAAAGTAAGTGTGGGTTAGGGCAGAGACTGAAACCCATGGTCACATTGAAATGGAGTCATTAATGGCTTATGTATCACTTTATAGTTAAACAAACCTCAAAGCCAAAATTTGAAACTGTTCAATTCTAAAATTGAAAGGGTGCATTGTCATGTTTGTGTTTAATAGTATATTTTATATGTTCACTTTGGACCAAAATAAATATATAGTGCACATAAACGGGAAGGAAACTATTGTATAACATATTGTTCTCTATCACATTTTGGGTATTTATTTAATGTTTCATGGATATCCACTAGACCTTCCTCTATTGTGATTTATTTATGGGAGGGACACTTGAATTTATAATATTTATTGTATATATGCAGTTAAATGAAATCTAATATGCATAAATATTATTATTGTAGTTTTAGCATTACTCAAGGTAGAGTAAGGATAGTGATAGGCACATCTACTCACATGTATATGCTCTGAGAGTGTATCTTTGGTCAGGTGATCATGACCTTGACTTGCATAAGAATATCAAGAAGGATTATTCATAAAAAAAAAATACACATCTTGAACTTTTCCATGTTAAATAGTTCAAAGATTATGGTGATTTTATGCATTTGAAACAGCATTTATTACTCATTCCATTCAACTATAATCCTTTTATTCTTAGGTATCAATTTTATTTGTTTGAATTCTCATTATATTCCACTGATTCACAGAGGACAAATACTTAACACATAAGTATGGAAAGGTCAATAAAGGGCTTCATATTTTCACATATGAGTGTTTAATGAACTCTTTAATGAGGTACAAGTTAATTTTAAAAAGGTCTAGAAAAGAAGTGAAATGCTTAATTTCATTTTCAACTTTGCCCTTTATATAACTGGGGAATCTAAATTTTCCATGAAATGTTGATTTTCCTCCACAGATACATTTTTTTTTTTACTCATAGAAACATATATAAAATAGGATATTTTCTTTGTAAAATACAACTAACTTTCAATGCAACTATACTTTTTTCAAAATTATAAAGTAAATAATTCCTTCATTTCAGCTAATATGCTATTTGTAATTAGATATCATACTCTTATATTTTTAAATATCTTCAATCAACTATTCAGTTATTTTTAGTAAAACTAATTCATTAAGTTAAAAATTTCCATGGATACTTTAATAAAAAATACTTTTGAAAAGAATAAAATTTTCCATTTTCTTTCCTTGTATATAAGCCTTATAATTTAACAATGCTATGGAGACAAAATGTGGAGCAGAGACTGAAGGAGGGGCCATCTGAAGACGGCCCCACCTGGGTATCCATCCTATCTGCAGTCTCCAGTCACCAAAGGCAGATGTTGATGTGGATGCCAGGAAGTGCATGCTGACAGGAGCTTGATATAGCTGTTGCCTGAGAGGCTCTGCCAGAGCCTGACATATACAGAAACAGATGTTCACAGCTAACCATTGAAGTGATCATGGGGTTCCCAACGGAGGAGTTAGAGAGAAGACTGAAGGAGCTGAAGGGGTTTGAGGCCTCATGGGGAGAGCAATAATACCAACCAACCAGAGCTCCCAGGGTCTAAACCAATAACCTGGGATCACACAGGGAGGTACTCATGGCTCAAGATACATATATAAGGGGAAGATGGCCTTGTTGGGTATAGGTTCAAGAGGAGGTCCTTGGTCCAGTGAAGGTTGGATGCCCCAGTGTAGGGGAATTGGAGGGCAGGGAGGTAGGAGTTGGTGGGTTGGTGTGGGCTCACCCTCATAGAAGCGGGAGGAGAGGGGATGGATGGGGGATTTTTGGAGGGCAATCGGGAAAGGGGATAACATCTGAAATGTAAATAAATAAAATATCCAATAAAAATTATCAAAAGCTATCTCTCATGCTAAGTTTATTTTCCTTCCATAAACATAGCAACACAGGAATGGTAGTTGCTATAATTATTTATTTCCATCATGATTATCTAACTATTATAAGGGCTGCTCTTCCTTATAGTTTGGGTGTAACCATTGAGTTTTCATGAGTATACTTGTCTGAAATGGAAAAATATTACCTTGTTCTATTATGTATAAAAGTCTGCTAAACATCTTGGCTCTAATTTTCCCATTTACAGGTACTATGTGGAAGATTTTTGAGCCTTTGATCTGGGCAAGCAAAGGAGAGAATGTAAGATTCACCTCTGAACAAGGACAGGAATCAGAATTCCCATCACTTCCAAAAAGCTTTGATTAGAAAATAAACTAAAATTGTGCTGTTTGTCAAATGTACCTTCTCATATTCCTCCAACTCAGATTTAAATTACAGCCTTGAAATAGCACCCTGTCATCACATTCTGAGATCTTACATCTTTGGTGATGTAATCATCTCTTACAGTCATTTAGAATGTAGAAAAGGTAGATGACTTGCTGACACTGAAGGCTAGAAGACTCAATCACACGGTCAACTAGGTGCAAAGGCTCTGTGTGTTACCGTCATGAGAGTCTCTGACAATGAGTGTTTCTCAGTAACTATCTACAGTTGTTTAACTAGAGATTAAAATTATGGAGTCCATGGCTTTTGTTTATGGAAGCAAACTATTATGAAGTCCAATAAGAGAAAAAAAACTTTGAAATTTCAAAAAAGAAGTCTTACAGTGTGTCAATATAACAAAGTTGATTGTCTAAAAAAATTTTTAAAAAATAAAAATAAGTATCTTAGGAACTAATGAGATGGCTCAGGAGTTAAAAGCACTGGCTACTCTTTCAGAAGACCTTGGTTGAATTCCAAAAGCCCAGATGGTATCTTAAAACCATCTGTAACTGCTGTACCAGTGAAACAAACACCCTTCTCTGAATAAATACACATCATGCAAAATATCAATGCACATTTTTAAAGGGTACCATATATATATTGATCCAGAATACCTAAAAAGCCAAGATTTGTCAGATAAAAAAATGGACATAAAGAAAACGTATAAGAACACAAACAGGAGTAGACATAGTCTCTGTGAGAGGACTAGGTGTCATTATTGCCATATTGAACTATAAAAAATAACTGGGAATTTATTGGCTTCTGCCAGGATCTGTCCTACCTTCATCTACCTGTAGAACATAGACATTTATCATTACCCCCATTATCCAATACCATAAATAGACTTCTCACAGACTCCTTTAGGATCTGTCTTTGTGTTAAATGGAGTCTTCACCAACTCATTCTGATAATTCCTACATGCAGCTGTTGAAGATCACACAGAAGCCACCATCAATCTTCAGAGTCATGGAGCCCCGTCCTAGGGTATACATCTACAAAGTATTCCTGCACCTAAGGCTGAGGGAACTCTGCAGAAGAGGGGACAGAAAGATGGCAAGAGGAAGCAGATCAAGGAGTTTGCTGTAAGACTTGTCTCCTGGTGAGAAGCTATCCCTTATAATACCTCGTGCTCCTGCCTGCCCAAAAGTAAACTGAACAAGAATGAAACAAGTGGCCATGACAAACTTGATGAGTAAAGGTTATAAGGTCTCAACCCTACCCAAAGGACTACAGATAACTGAATAAATCTTGGGGTAAGGGAGGTGACCCTCAGAGGGGAAGTGTATACCAATTGGTTGTCCAGTACAGATGATTAGCCCTGAAAAATACTTACAACTAACAATATGCAGATTCAGCAGGCTGTATTTAGGAATATTTATTACATACGATAATAAAAAGAGAGTTCACGAATTGGGAGAAGAGCAGGGGGATATATGGAAGAGTTTATAGGGAGAAAAAGAAAGGGGAATTATTTTAATTAAATGAAAATCTCAAATGTAAACAACAAATTCAAAACGAAGCCAATTTACTTTTGAAGAAATATTCTAAGCAAAGAAACAAGGACTTCAAACTTAGAATGTGTGGAAATTTGTGTGACTTAGTCAACTTTTGCTTTATAATGCTTGAATATATAGATGATACAGGAGCTGACATTCGGAAGGTTTGGGGGAGAAAGAGTCCATGATAAATAAATGTAAGTTTCTCAGACACCTTGTAATGAAAATTAGACTAGAGTCAAAGGGAAGATTAAAAGTTAATATGACAAAGTCACACACACTGAAGGAGATGAGTAAGAGGCTTTTAGTAGGAGTTACAATAATCTAAATGACCAAATAAGAGGAAACATAGGGTTCTGGGACAGCAGAACATCAGGCCAACTGCCGCACTTCTGGAAAGCCTTAAAACTTGGCTTTTAAGTTAATTTTCAACTTGGGAGTCATATATCATATATCCTGCATATCAAGCATTTCCATTATGGTGTATAAAAGTATCAAATTACAGTTATGAATTATCACCATAATAATTTTGTCATTGGGGTGGACCACAATATGAGGAACTCTATTAATGGGTCTCAGCAAAAGGAAGTTTGAGAATCATGCCTTAAAGGAACATATATAAGACAAGATTGT
The DNA here is from genome assembly GCA_021653895.1 of Mastomys natalensis. Taxonomy (NCBI): domain Eukaryota; kingdom Metazoa; phylum Chordata; class Mammalia; order Rodentia; family Muridae; genus Mastomys; species Mastomys natalensis. The sequence continues at coordinate 350,996 of JAJTUV010000818.1, forward strand.
CATTTTATATTTCCTTGCTTCTAATGGGGCTAATTTTCCAGACCAAACTGTGAGGATGGCTCCTAATAAGAAACTCTTTTATCTATTTCAGGAAAGAGATGCATAACATCCTATAAAAAGCTGTTAACTAAGGACAAATGCAACTTCTTGGTAGTTGTGGAAACAAAGACAGTTCATTATCATTAACAGCACTAATGATACCTACAAGATGGGAGAGTAATAGTGATGATAAAGTGGATAACAGGCATCTGACAGCAAGGTCAATACCTAGATACTCATAGTCAGAGATGGACATAAGGGAGCTTCAATATCCTGTAAAAGGGTGGGCAGTATATGAGTAGTGCACTCTTCGCTTCTTGAATGGAAATGGAAAAAACATAAAAATGTATACCCTGTCTTGGATCAGACTTGATACTCAAGTAACTAACTATTCAGTCTCTCTCCCATTTTTACCACAGCCTTATAAAATCCCTAGACAGGGAATTTCCAGTACTTTCCCCTCTTTGGAATCCTTATTATCTGGAGTTCCTCTCAAATTTCATTAATTTCTTATTCTTCTTATAAAGTTTGAATGGCCTTTGCATATTCACAAATGACCAAGGCTTGAATATCCACCAGTGTGAGACAAGGAACTTAAAGCAAATGACTGTAGGTGATCTTTAGGGACAAAAACTTTGTGTATATTGCCCTCAGTCTTTGAGTCATGAACAACTAGGATTTGAAAGGCACCACCCATTCTTAGAAAATCCCTGTTCCAGGGATTTAAGTCATAAATCAGTCAAATAATTATTTTCAACTGAAGAGCTGGCTACATAAGAAACAGGTAATGAAAGTATCACTTATAACATTCTTTATGCTTTATACATATAGAAAAACGAATTTCCTCTCATTGTGTCATATCAATGTTACATGTTCTGGAGTGCTAAATACTGGCATGAACTGATAACTTGGTATTTCCTCCCAGCGTTGTAGTGAGAGATATTTACCCTGTGCCTACCTCATCCTTGACTTTGGATGCGTAAATGTTTCAATGGGATTTCCTTTTAAATCTTGATCATTTTTCTTTACATATGAGACTGCAATCAGAAACCTTGGATGTTTCACATATAAACATATTCTCCTTTACAGGGGTGTAGTTATGTTTTAAGTGAATGATGATGTTGAAACTGTCATTTGATGGCTGGAAGAGCAAAGAGTGGTAGGCATCAGTTCATTGCTCAGTAGAATTATCAGGAACTCCCTTGAATAAAAACAGACAATGTCACTAATTTGAAACACCAAAGTCTAGGTGGAAATGTTCAAATAACTTCTAGTCATGACAGTTAAAAATCTTATCTTGTGAATTGAACTCTATTAGTTCTAGCCCATCTGCAAGACAGCAGAGGGGGAAAAAAAAAGTAACCCAGAGCTCTGAGAAAAAGCTGCAAGAGTTATGGAAAGGCACATAGGAGACAGTAGCTGTTCTGTAAGAGACTTGAGTAAGTAATATTTAAGTCATGAGTGTTAAACTTATGAGATCTGGAAGATTATCTCAGTAATGTATTAAACTATACATGGATATGACACTACCATGAATTATATGGTCTCCCATTCTGATAGGATGCTGTTTTAGTCAATAATTTTGATGCATAAAGAATGCTACAGTACATTTTAAGAAATTGAAGAACTTGTGTACTTTCATTACAACAATATGAATGTGTTTTTATTTTTTCCGTCTTGTCTTATATGATATGAACATAGTACAATGTGTATATGAATGTGTGTATGAATTGACATACACAATAATACACCATAATATATGTAGAAGTCAGAGTACAACCTTAGTCATCAGTCATTGCCTGACAACTGGTTTGAGAAGGACCAATATTTAATCATCAAAACCGACATAAAATGGATTCTGGTAATTAACTATTTGTCCTACTTCTAGCATAGCAATTGCTTTACCAACATAATCTTCTTCCCTACACCGTGGAAGGGTCTTCCAAGTGATAGTATTACACTGGAGATGCTTCAAGATATCAGGTGGTTATACGTTTTAACTTAGCAACTCTCATCTGGAAATAGATGCTAAGAAGCAACTGAGCAAAAGTTTAATGGTGTTTATGAAAATGAACAGCATGAATTAAAGCAGAAGTACCTGAATGTTTTATAAGTCACAACAGGAACACGTGAAGCCATTAAAGGACGGCATATTTTTAAATTGCTTTTCCAGAGCTGACTATGTATGAGGTACTTATGTTTGGACTAATGAAAATGGTAAAGAAAAACATGGCATTTGTTTCTGCTTAAATGGGTAAGAGAAACCTAATACATACGCCTTGTAGTACCTTCCTGCTACATCTTTACAATACGCTGGACAATTTATTTCCATTCTGTCCTCTAAGTGATATACAAAAGGGATAGAAGCGTTTATTATATTCCATGAAAAAAGTCAGAGCTGATAAGAATATTATGCATCTTAACCACCATCACCTCACTGTAAGTTATACAATCAAGGTAGTAAAATAAATAATAGCTTATTTAGTAGATTTAATTCTAGGTTAATGTTGTCTTTGACTTAAAAGAAGATTGTATCTTGTCACACAAGATAAGAATTGAAATTTTGGGTATTTTGTTTTCATACATCAGAACTAGCACATTTTCTAAGCTTTGAAACAATCAACATCCAAAAGGACAAACAGCAGAAATAAAACAAAACAACAAAAAATAGAGTATGTTTTTAATGTTATTCAAGTTCTCCCACTGTTTTATCTCAAAACACACATTATTTGTATTTTTCTTCTTGAGCAACTAATGAAATATATATATGAACATAGCATTAGATTTCCCTTTAGATCTAATGGATGATGGTGGTTTAAATAAGAGTGGACTTCCATAGGCACATAGATTTGAATGCTTAGTACCAGACAATGGAACTATGCTCTTTTGGAGAAAGTGTGTCACTAAGGGTGGGTTTTGAATTTCAAAAGCTCCATCTCGTTCCAAGTCTCTCTCTTGCTGCTTCTGTGGATCTAGATGTTAAAGTCTAAGTTCCCATGTCTATTGTGTGCTGAATGCTTCCTGCCATGATAATAATGAATTAAACCTCTGAAACTCTATGCAAACTTCAATTAAATGCTCGGGGAGTGGCTGTGGTCATGATGTCTCTCTTACAGCAACAGAACACTGGTAGAGAAATGGTATTCTAGCCTATTTGTTTTAATTAAAATTAATTTGATCAATATAGCTATTGATTTAATCTAAGCAAGATTAGCTAGCAAAAAGAAGTGTGATGTTGTAAACAAGGAAGATTCAAAAGGGTGGTAATAATACTCCAAGTGGATAGAAAACTTGTGTCATATTTTAAGGGAATAGGAACAAGGAGAACAGTCTAAAAAGTAACCGTTGACTGCTTGAAAAGACAGAGTTGACCGTTTGAACATAGGCTGACCTTAGAATTCTTCTATTTGTAAGGAAACATGAAAATAGCTGGAAAATGGGACAAACATTTTTTTTTTTTTTTTTTTTTTTTTTTTTTTTTTTGTTGAGACAGGGTTTCTCTGTGTAGCCCGGGCTGTCCTGGAACTCACTCTGTAGACCAGACTGACCTCGAACTCAGAAATCCACCTGCCTCTGCCTCCCAAGTGCTGGGATTAAAGGTGTGTGTCACCACCGCCCGGCAGGGACAAACATTTAAAACGATTTTTAAATTTTGCTTCTGACATCACATATAATGCTGGATAAATTTCCTGTAATGACTTTCTAATTATCATGATGGAGATAAAGTAAACATAAATATGGAAATCGGTTTATGATGAGCCTAATGCAAAGAACATATAGAAAACAGTCACGGAAGTGCCATGAAGAATGTTTCCTTGATAGTAAGCAGAGGCACCATTAGGGAAATACAGAAATACTGAAACCCTGAGCCTCAATAAAAAGAAAGGGAGAGGATTTAAGGTATTCAATCTGGATATTTGATTTGTTGGATTAGTTCCCTTTTAAAGACAGAGATAGATCTTCTGGGGTTGAGTCTCTCAATTTAAAATTTTTTCACCAAGGCCTCTTTTCAGTGCTTCATTTCATGTCCTGCCTATGTTTATCTCACAAATGGTTTGATATCTTCTAAAAGTGCGAGCAAATTGTTTTCATTTAAATATATATTTCTCTAGCTGGGCAGTGGTGGCACACGCCTTTAATCCCAGCACTAGGGAGGCAGAGGCAGGTGGATTTCTGAGTTCAAGGTCAGTCTGGTCTACAGAGTGAGTTCTAGGACAGCCAGGACTACACCGAGAAACCCTGTCTTGAAAAACCAAAACCTACATGAAAACCAAGCTGCACATCTGCAACATATGTGCAGGGAGGCCTAGGTCCAGCCCATGGAGCTAGATCGTGTAGACTAGGTATGCTCCACAGTTGGTGATTCAGTCTCTGAGAGCTCCAAGGGTTCAGGTTGTTTACTCTGTTGATCTTCCTGTGCAGTTCCTATCTCCTTAGGGCCACAATCCTTCCGCCTATTCAGTGAGGGCTATCCCCAAACCTGCAGCCTGTATATGGGGTATGGTCTTCTAGCTGGGTGCCTTATCTGGCCTCAGTGGGAGAGGAAGCACCTAGCCTCCCAGAGACTTAAAGTGGCAGGGTAGGGGATACAGGAGGAGGGGGGTACTCAGAAAACAAGAGATGGGGAAGGATTGTGGGAGGGGGTGACTGGGATGGGTTATAAAGTGAATAAGCAAAAAAATTAAATTAAAAAAAAAAGAAGAAAAACAAAAACCAAAACCAAAAACCAATATATATATATATATATATATATAATATTATATTACAATTCATATTATCCTAAGTCCTCATTGATTGCATTAAATGACTAAGAGTGTGCTCATGTATGTGGGATAAAAAAAATATGTTTTTACAATGTAGCATGAGCTAGAATCCATCCTATTGTGCAACTATGACCATAAAAATACTCATTTTATTTTCCCCGTCTCTCCCTCTCTCTTCTTTCTCTTTCTTTCCTCTCTCCCTTTCTCTTTGATCCTCCAAGTGTATCCATTAACTACATGATTAAACACAATTAGGTCGGAACAAGAAATGATATAACTCTGAAGTTGTGCCTTGGAATCTTGGCTATGTTCGACACTAAAGTACATTAAATTAGATTTTATTTAAATTAGGCTTCTGAACAACAAATACAATCCACACATACTGAGGTGAATGCAAATTGGGTAATTTAAACCAAGAAGAAGCATTTTTAGAAGCCTTAAAATGAAGAGTAATTATACTCATTTAGATTACCATCAAATCTATAGGATTCAAATTTCAAGCGAATTAAGCATTAAAGAAGGATGGATTTATCTGACAGCTTTTGAAGAGCTCCTCTGATTTGCAATATTTTTGGTTGATATGCATGTATACAAGACCAACTACTTTGAAAATGAAGTGCAGGGAATAATGTCAAGAGATCAATTTGGTGCAATCACTGTTCTGGACTTAGCATTGCGCAATGAGCTACAGTAAATTACTGAAGTGCCTCATTTTGAAGGCACATTAAATAGCATTTAATTATATCTGTTCAAAACATGAAGGGATTTTAATGCAAAACCCAAAATATCTAAAATTAGATTGAAGAATATGTTGGAAACATTTCCACGCTCACGGGGAACTGCAAAACACTTGCTGTTGATAAAGATGCCATTTATTCTCAAAAAGTATATCCAGGGGGGTTAGTGACTTATCTATTGCTAATCTTACTCTGAGCTCCTATTGACTCTCTTTGCTCTAATTGTTGACATCTCAAACAATTTCTATTTACTCTTGCTTAGCATGATGCCTATAGCCCTGCAGGAGCCCCTTTGAATTCACACACTTAATTACTTCCATCTCTCTAGGGAAGTGTTAACTCTGGCAGAAGGAGAGGGGAAAGAGTTTATTAAATGGTACCATAAAATAGACAGTGATATTGAAAAAGGCTGTGTATGAAAGGAGAAGTCAGAAGAGGCATTCTTTGGAAAACGTTCTGAAGGGGAAGATAGCATGTCCACTTAATACTTTATTTTCACATCAGGTGAAGGTTATCTAGATATCTAGAGAAACACTGTATCATTTTATGTCTAATCTAGCTAGTATTGATGAAAGGTCAATACACAAGGTATAAACTTTTTTATAAAAAGGTCAGGCCAAGTACAAAGGGATCTAGTATGTATAAAAGATGACATCAGATGCTCCGATTATACTAGTTTGGTTTTGATCCAACAGTCTTACTCAAACTTAATCTGTTTCTGCCCATGTTCTCCAAATCCCTTTAATTCCCCTGCTGTCATCTTCTCCAATGAATGCAACATTCCATGCATGCTTATGCTCTCCTGTATTAAAGTCATAATAGGTTTCATCCTGGCAAGCAGAGGTAAGTGATCTAGGAACATAGAGTCCTTTAGATGGTTTTCAGGTGTGATTCCCTTTCACTACTTTTGCACGATCAACCCTTGTTTCAGCACATCCCGCATGGTCTTACAATACCAATTTCCTCACCATTGAGAAAAGCATTTCACATGCAAAAGCATAATCATCCTAATGTTTTCTATTATTTTGGTTCTTTCTGAAACTCTGCCTCGTGATTTCTCTGACAAAATACTCTGAATATAGGGATATTTCTATTATTTTATTTTTAATAGCTGTGGATTTATTATGCCACAAAGGTTCAATTATATGTGTACCAGGAGTCCTTTTGCACTGATAGCAATATTAATATTTTATGTCTTTAACTCTTTAGTAGAAATATGTAGAAATATGTTTTGATTTCTCAAGATCATCTAAACATTAATGTTATAAATAAACTGTCAAAGACTATCTCTGCTTACTGAACTATGGAATGGAACAAGATGAATTTCTAAATCAACACTCCCCACACAAAAAATCCTTAACATTATTGAAAAAAACTTACTTAAAACAATTTGCATGATTTTATCATTGTATTATGATATTTGGACTCTTATATTAAATTGGTGGTCACAAGGCATAAAAATAAGATTGATAGCAATGTCTGAAAGGTCTGCTTCCTATTACCATGAAGTTAGAGGCACCTTCAAAACACAGAAAATAAGCAATTGATACTTAAAACTAAGTAACAGACATAAAAATCCCATCAGAGTGACTACCAATTGATGATATCCTATAGGATTTCATTTCTATATCAGCATTTGTCGTTTCGCTATAATTACAGGTTTGTTTCATTTCAAAGGATGAAGAAGAAAATGAATTGTACTTTTTTCTTATCTAGTACTGGGTTTTCAAAGTTGTTTCATTTTTCAAAAGCATATAAATGTAATAATTGTAATGAGAAAATAAGTCTGAGTTGGTGGAGACAGGACAATTCCATTTATTATGCAGTACGGACTTGGATTTGGTCATTTGAGTCATTCAGAATTCTCAATGGTTAAAAAAGATGACATTCTGTGTATTCAGTACCATGTCTTAACTATAAAAAATGTATTTGTTACATTTACTATGGTTTAAAATTACATATAAACTGGAGACCAGAAAAAATAGAAGGTTTAATGTTCTGTTCTTAGTGTCAAATATATTTTCTAGTTGAGTTGTATCATACATGCAGAAATGTATCTCAACTTATGAGTTTATAAGAATAGACATGGTTTTGCTGAAATGATTATTTTTATAAATATTAAACTAATGCCTTTGCTTCATGCTATGCCACATTATTGTAATATACAATAGTCAGCTACTATTCATGGCATCTTTGTTTAAGTTTCATTTGACTTTTCGAAACATGACTTAAGGAACCAAATTTGCTTCATGTGTTTTATGGACCATAAAGTGTTTATTTCTTTTCAAGGTGTGCTTCATTTTATGTGTGGTAAACCATGGGTTGTCAGCTGAATATATCAAAATGTATAATCTTTAAACCTTTTATGGAGAAGTCTGCAAATAGCACATCTTTTCCTATATATTTTCATCTGCCAGTCAATGGGAAACTAAAATTACTGCTACTCTTGGAACCTATATTCTGCTACAAATCTGAAAATAAATTTTTCATCAAGGTTGTCGGCTTGAGGTTCGTCCCCTGTTGTAAATGAATGTTAACAGAATTATTCTCCCTCATGTTTTGACAAATCTGACAGGTGAACTTTTTAGGTCACTAAAGCCCTGTTAATTCAAAGGGATGAAAAGAATGGAAGAGGAGCTAAACAATCCTGAATAAAATAAGACATTTGAAAAAGTTAAGGAACGCAGCAAAATTTCCCCCTGGAGGTAAGTTCTCATTCCAACTTGAAATCTATCATTTAGTTTGATGCTAATAAAAGTTATATAAAAATAATCATCTAAAAGGAATAATGATAATTTGCCTCATTATTATGAGTACATAAATAATATAAAATGAAAACAGATCAAAGTTGAAAATCTAATAAATATCATTTATAGAATTTTGAAAGAATATATGATTGAAAAACAAAAGTATTTAGGGTTCTTTAAATTCTTCTTCTTCTTCTTCTTCTTCTTCTTCTTCTTCTTCTTCTTCTTCTTCTTCTTCTCCTTCTCCTTTCTCTTCTCCTCCTCCTCTTCTCCTCCTTCTTTTTTGCTATAATTTATAATGAGCCAATATAACCAAAAGGAACTTACAGAAGAAAAAAATAGACTTTGTCTCATGGTTCTAGAGAAACAGTCAATAACACTGAGGACAGTGTATGGCATGGTAGGAGACAGCTAAGCTCCAGAGATCTATCAATACTCATAAGCAAGAAACAGAGAGAGCAAACTGAAAGCCAGTCAACATTCTCAAACATCAATCCCCCAAATACAGATTTCATCCAACAAGTCTCATGCCTTCAAAGTCCATTGTTCTCCAAACACCACTACCAAGTGCTTGATACCTAAACCTATGAGAGACATTTCTCACTCAAAGCATGAGACAGAAGGAGTGGCTCAGTGATGAAGAAAACAAGGAACAAATATAAACACATTGTGTTAATTATAATTAAATAGATATCAAAAGACTAGTTGTGTTTTTCTAATCTCCTGAGATATCGAGGTTAGTAAGACTCATCTAAACACCTTGGGTGCCATTCTTTATACCCAATCAGGAAAATGTTCAGTTTCAGTAGTTAGGTAAAGAGAGTAATAGAAAGTTATTGATGATTGAGCATGCAATTTTAGCTTTGCAATAAGATAAATATTCTGCAGATTGGATATAAAACAATATGATTGTATTCAACACATAGAGGTAAACTATTAAAGTTGGCTTAGATTGAAAAAGAAAACTTGCCTCTCTTGAAGAGGAGGGGACTCCCTTCCCCAGGACCACATGGTAGGTCACAATTGCTGAAACTCTAATCTCAGGGGACTTGATGCCTGCTTCACACCTCATGGGCAACACACACCCATGCAATATACATACATAAATGTAGGAAAAAATGTCAAATGCATAAATAATAAATAGAAATATTTTAAAAGTAGTATTTTTTGAAAAGTCTTTTATGTTCTTTTTAATTTTAATTTTAATTTTTTTTAAAAATTTTATTGTGTATGACAGGAGTGGTGTAAGTCGGGGCTCATGTATAGAGGTCACATGACAACTTATGGGAGTGTGTTCTCTCTTTCCACCATGTGAGCTCTGGTATAAAACTTGGGTTATTATGCTTGGCAACAAGGGATTTTAACGAGTCAGGCATCTCAAATGTACAGTTAATTTGTTTGGGTTTATTCATGTGTGGGGTATGAGTGTGTCTGTATAGTATATGTCCCAGTGTATGGTGTATTGCATGACTTTCTGTGTACAGTCACTTGTTTCACTGTGTGTATAAGGCATAATTTGATACTGGGTATCTTATCCATCACTTTCTTCCATGTTTGATACAAAGTGTTTCTATGACTCTGAGAATTGACATTTTGGCTAGGTTGACTGGCCTAACAAGTTCCTGGTATGCTTTCTGTGTCCACTCACTCAGGGCTGAGCCATTGGCCTCCTGTTCTGTGGTTTTAGAGATTTGAACCATGTCCTCAGGTTTACATGACATACACTTTATCCACTGATCCATTTTCTTAACTCCCTTCTAAGTTCTTACATTACTTTATTGCCATTTTTAAAAAGACAATAGTTCCTAATAACTTTTAACATTCTGTATTTTTATGTTCTTAAAAATTCAATATTCCCCATATCCCTTTAATAAAGATTTCACCAAACCAAATCCATATGATCAAAATATCCATCACAGCCATTTTTAAAAAAAATCACTGAAAAGAAAATTATTATTGATGCAGAGTACAGATATCGACATTATAATATATTAGTTAATGATAGTTAATATTTAAGAGTTTCAAGACAGAATAGATTTTCTTGTGCTATTTAGGCAAGTTTGAGATAAAATAACAGGTAAAATGAAATGACAAATTATCACTGCAAGGGTATGAATTCATCCTGTCTGTGTCATTTTTTTATTCTCTAACTCAATACATATGACCAAATGATATTTCAGAATCATGACTATCTGGTAAGTGAATGTATTTCCATGCAAAAAAAAAAAAAAATCTAAATCCTGATGCAGATCTATCCCGTAAGACATCCCATGATATGGACGAATGTGTAGTTCTTCACCCTCTTCCACTTACAACCAAATGTATATTGAAACCATGGGTTTGGACAATGGTTTATGAACACTTACTGCATTAAAAGCACAGTCCAATCATTTAGTATTAGGATGCTAGTTTGTATAAAGTAAATCAGATGAAGCATAAGTCATGATTCCTTTATAAAAGGTGGTTAAACTGCCAAAGACATCTTTCTAAGAGAAAAAAAAATAAAATAAAATAAAAGAAGTTCTGTGTAAGAATGAAAATGTCAACTAAGAAATCCACCAGTGTTTATTATTCTATAAAGATAGCATGCTTTAACCAAGAACAGGATGTGGCATTGTAGTGGCCAATTCAACATCAGCACTCCAGGCTTCAGGGCCATCTAAGGTGGTAGGAGACACAGTGAGGCAAACACCCTTTCAGCGAGTGAGATCAACGCTCTATTACTTGAGCATGAGGGACTTTGTAAACTTTTCCATTTCCAAAATAAGAGACTACATCTTTTTGTGTGCTTGTTGTTAGTTAATTGGTACAAAACATATGCAACACACCCTGAGCTGTGGGACCGGTTCAGAAAGCACACAGTCATAGGTGTCGTTGATGTTCAATACCGTGCTGTTAACCTCCCTTCGCATCAGCCTTAACAAATAATTTTATGTGTATTCACAGAATCATTTAGCACATGAAATAAATGTGATGTAGAAGTGCAACAAGAGTCTATTTCCACTAAAGAGGTTTATATCCTCTTTATACTGTGCTGTTCCCAGCGTGGTTCCCAGGGCTTCCCTCAGTGGGTTTCAGAGCATCATGTGGGCATTGTGTGGGGACCTTTTCACTTGAATCTGAAAAATCAAAGCTACTTTGCTAGAACACTAAGACATTTCATTTCTTTTTGCTTCTGAGTGTTTTCTGGATTTTCCAGTCCTCAAAAACGGAAGTGCTGAGACAGATGGAATGGGGTCTTCTACTCATTAAGGTTAAAAAGCCATTTGCAAAACAATGGAACAAAATCCTTACACATCTTCTACTTAATATTTCCTTATGTTGAAAATTTAGCCTTTAACATAAATTTTGTAGGCTTCTATTCAACAAGTATTTATATTGAATGGAAATTAACACATGTATAAACTTGATTACATCTGCCTTCTTACATGATGGATATGAATAGATGTAACCAACAAACCAAAAAAAATTTACATGACCCTCAATATATTCAAAGGATCTAAGTTTGAGAGCTATGACAGCAGTGACACTGAAAAGAAATAACATATGTTTCATAAACTTTCTCTAACCATATATATTTTTACTATATATAAATTAAATATGTATCTATATAAAAACCACACACATACAACACACACACACACACACCACACACATATATATAGTCATACATTGCTCTTTTACATTGACAAGGATGCTATGATTTTACAGTATACATTATGACATCTGAAGCATTAGAAATAGCTAAGTTCTGAGCTGGTTGGTGACTGCAACATACACACACACATACACACACACACATATATATATGTATATATATATAAACAAGTACATGTTTATAAAATTATAAAAAAATATTACACATAAAATTTTTAATACATATAATTTGGCTGTGGCATATATGATTGTCCCTCTCTGCCAATATTCTCTTAAACTGGATTCAGACGAGGAATCTGAAAAAGATTTGTGAATCATAATTTTTCCTGGGATTTACAATGCATCTTCTTAACATTAGAAGACATTGATATGCAAAATATAAATTCATTTTCTTAGTGTGAGATTTAGTATTAGGAACATAGAAGGCAGGCCAAATGCAAGTTAAAACTAGGTAGAGATCTCATAAGTGAATAGAGGAAACTGATAGACAAAACAATATTCAAAATTATGAAAAGCAGCAGACAATAAGTATCAACTTAAATGTAAATAGAGAGAAACTCTTGTGTATTCAAATGCCAGACTGTACGAATCAATTAAGATTCCTTTTCCCATTGCAGATATTCTGCAGATTTCCAAAAAAGCAAAATTAAAATTTTGCTTACAATTAATATTTAAGTATCTGTGTTATTCTGGAAACCTACTGTCACACTGAATTTTTATTAAGTAAATAACACACAATACTCTGGTAAATATTAGACTTTAATTATGCATACCAATATGTATAAAGTCAAAGAGCAGTCACCAATCAGCTCAGAATTTAGCTATTTCTAATGCTTCAGATGTCACTAACATGCACCTAAATCATAGCTTCCATGTCAATGTAAAAGAGCCAATATATGACTTTATCTTTAATCTGCCTACTTGGTGCTTTCTAAGCCAATGAGAAACTGTATAACTGGTTACATCGATCTTAGATTCCAGTTTTTCTACTTCATAATTCTTAAGTTAATCTCTAGACTTCTACCAGCTCACTTACTATTTGGTCAATATAAGTCATTTCTGGTCAGTGAAAGATCTCAGTCAAAAGACATTGTACTCTGGCAGAGAAATCAGATCAACTTCAAGAACCCACATCAGGAACTAACACCCACAGTAACTCTAGATCCTGAGAGATCTGGCACCTCTGGCCTTTTACCCATCCACATAATTAAAAACAAATATTAGTTGTTAAAATGTTTAGATATCGTTACTACTCCCAGAACATTTTCATCACTGATATTTGTTTCCTTCTCCTAGGGTATTCAGCTTCACATACATTTCAAATTAGAGTGTCAATATGCGGAAATACAATATTAATTCACATATTGTCAAATTATTTGAAAATGGTACTCTCACAGTTTTAAAATAGACAGTAAACCCCAATTTGAAAGCACTTTTTTCTTTACCATCTCCAGTCCCTGAATATAATAACTATTTCTATTTGAGGGCATATTTGTTGGTATCTAGTAAAAGTAGGAGATGTTTCCGTAAAAGTCTCACTTTTTAGAATGTCCTCTGATATAGACATTAGTGATATTTTAACTTCAAATTTCTCATTTTGAGCGGGTTTGTAGCAGAAATTAATAACAGTGTTGTGTTGCTACTATAATATTTAATAATAATAAATTTTAATTAGCATAAGGGATTTTGAATTGTTTATGTGAATCTTCAACCCGACTTGCTTCTTTTTGATCTCTTGGTAATCTTTAAAAGAAGTTGCATTATTTTGGCATAGAATTTTTCCTGTATATTTTTAAGTATCAGTAATGTTTATTTTTAAATGACTTCTTTATTTCTAGAGAAATATATATCTTTATATTTTACTACCAAATATCTTAATTTAAATACTCTTTATTTGATAAGATAAATTGATATTGTATATAGATTTGGTTACAAATATTAATTTATGTAAATTTTCTAGAGTATTGCCTTACTTCTTGAAAACTGCTCAATTTTATTTTTTCTATTATATTTTAAACATGTTTAAAGTGATACTGCTGCAAACAACAATATTTTCTGAAATTATGTCAACTTTTATGACTTTATGGTAAATGTAAACACTGGATTCATCCTTTCTCTAGCATCTACCTATGAATCAACCAATTTATCACCTATGATTGTATCTATTACAAATCTATCAATCCTTCGACCTCACTTTATCTCCCCAGTTTAGTTATATTACTTTAAATATTTATTATACAGTTGTTATTATTTAGTTATATTCCATTACTCTTTATATATTGAATATTACATCATTTAGTTATAACACTTTGTATATTTACTATATAATTATGCTAGTGATTCAATAGTCTATTTTTAGTTTCCTGTTTACATTAGATAGATGAACTTCTCTAAAATTATTTTATTGCATGTTTGAATATTTACATGATGACACAATACATACCACTCAATGCTAAGCTTTAGTTCAGCATTAGAGCACATTCAACCTTTTGGAGGCCACACTATTTATTAAAGGAAGCTTCTGCTTCTTCACACAAGAATAATTAGCTATCAGCAACTCAGGTGAGCCCCTCCTGGAATTTTCACAAGCTTTATCTCTGAAGGGTCCTCTCACAGAACACTGCTGGTGAACTTTAAGAGTGCAACTGCCCTGTATTGTTCAGAAAGCAATGTTTCATACAAGTCCTCTCTTGCCACTTCCTCTTAAAACCTTTCCCCTCACTTCCGGAGTGGTCCTTGAGCCTAGGTGAGAAAGGATATAATACATATGTCCCATGAGTAGGGTGACACTCCACAGATAATTATGTTCAATATTTATGAGTTTCTGTTCATGCTAAAAAGCAGAGAAAATTCTGTATTGAGATCTGATATATCAACTAATCTATATGCATACATATACAGATACAGGGTAAACTAAATACACTGAATATATATATCCTCCTTCCAAGAAATGCCTCTGCCCCCTAAAAGGAGTTTTTAAAAAAATCACACAGAAAACATATATTACTGTAGGTATGTTGAAAAAATATATCTTATATGTGTTACATATATTACTTATATGTAAGTATGTGGAAAAACATAGACAGAAACGCTACAGTGGCACTATTCATTTGTCTCACTGAGCAGTGAACACTAAGGAAAACTCTTGATATCAGGAAGATTTATTGAAGTTACTTCTGTCTTTTAAAGCATGCGAGTGTTCACATGGCACAGAGAAGTTCTCTACGGCTGAGCTGTTACTGTTAGAAGGTACAAAGAGGCCTCCAGGATGAAGTACATTTAGCCTCTTCAGACTTTACATTCCATACTCATTACCTCAGATTGGAGACCTTATATTACAAAGGTAAAGAAAAGAAACAGCAACAAACATATTTTACTATATTTTCCAGCAGTAAATATAGTAGTTGAGAACATTTTCATGATTATTATACATATAATCATTCTGTTTTGCCTCCAATTTTAAAAGTATATGTCTACTGTGAATGAATAATTGTATTGACTATAAATTTAGAGATGTGGACATGATACACATTATTGCTTATACGACACATATTCTTAATACTACATGTTAAGTAGTATGATTGTCAAGGGGTATTTAATATAGTAAATATTCATATCAATTAAGGTCACAACGAATGACAAAAATGTCAAGTAACTATTTCCCCATGGCTGGAAAATTCAACGAAACAGAGAAAAATTGAAACTTAGAACGATCTTAATTACTAAAACATGCATGTTCTCAAGGTTCCATAATGCTAACTTATTGTCGCCCCCCTATGCAGATGCCATTCATTATCAGGAAACCTTAAGAAGTTGTTACACACTGTGAGCTGAAGTAAACCGTGATTGGCATTTATCTTTTGTTCCCCTACCACTTTCTCTCTACGCAAATCCTCATTTATCTTCACAGTTGTTTTTATAGCATTTGGAGGCTTGAATGTTAGCAACATTTGACCCTTGAACATTTCTATCTTCTCTCAGACTTGTCCAATATTATCCACCAACAACGGGTCATCCGTCACTGTGTCACACTTGCCTGCAGAATTTCTTAAGGGCTTAAGAAGAATGATGTGTTTAGTCTTTAAGCCTTGAGATTCCTGAAGATGAATTCTCGTTTTTTTTCTTTTTTTTTGAACAGAGATCATTCTGTCATTGGAGAAAGTGGGCTGTGTACCTGATTCATCTAGTTAATGTTCTTCTGCTAAGAGAACATGAGCAATTATCTCTTTGGAAGATGGTTCAGCAGATGGCTAGATTATGCTCACTGCTACATAGAATTAATTGTGCTGGACTGGTGGGAAATGTCCGAAGGAAACATGACATTGTAGTAGTGGTAGCAGAGGCAAATGTATATTGTTGTTTGTTTCTTGTTGTTGTTGTTGCTGTTTTTTGTTTGCATTTTGTGCAGGATTTGGAGCTGCGATGTGTAGCTCTATTTATATGATGCCTCAAAATCAAAATGGCATCTCTGAAACTCGGCAAAGATTTTGGAAAGAAGCCACAAGCTGAGCAGGACCCTATGTCAACTCGTAATTTTTATAAAAGAATAGTTTTCTTCAGTAAAGGATTAGACATGCTATAATTTGTCTTTGTTCTGAAATCCTGAGTCCTGAAGAGTAACATGCTCTGGACCTAAAACTGACATTGCTTTGGACTTAAAAATGACAGAGTTCTAAACCTTCTAGCACTTCCAAATGACCCAGCAATTACATTCCTGGGCACTGATCTCAGAGAAATGAAAACTTATGTTCGCACCAATACCTGTACACAATTGTTGATGACAAGGGTATTTGTTAAAGCCTCAATGTGGAAATAACTCATGCTCTTTCTCTGGTACAAAGTTAAGCAAACCATGGTTTGCTCTTGTCACTCAGTAACGGGAATTCAGATTATTGATAATTAGATCACTTGAATAAATCTCAAGGTAAGTGCACCACATTAAAAAGGCCCAACTAAGAATATGTATATTAAGTAATTATATATATATATATATATATATAATTAAGTAGTATATCTATAATATCCATATATAGATATAGATATATAGATATATAGATATGGATAGATAGATAGATAGATAGATAGATAGATAGATGGATAGATAGAATTTAAGAGATATTTTGAGATTATAAATATGATTACAAATATTATGTGGAGATATAGGGACAGTTGAACTCACAGGAGAAAGAAATTTAAATATTGACGGAGGTAGGCACGGATAACTGCATCTATAAGGAATAAAGAATCATTTCATATTGTACCCAGTGAGCATGTAAGTATAATCAGGTTAGGTTTGTTAATGTTCAAGAATTTGTTAGGATAAGCCATAGTGTGATACTTGTCCTAAAAATATTGGCATTAAAAAGACAACAATAGCAAATATTGCATTATGTGACCAAAATTATCTTGCACATTCTTCAAGTTCAGGTTATTGATTTTTGAAAAAATGCATTTGAAAAATATTTTGTCATATGTAAAAATTCCAATTAATTACACACCTTTATGATTAAATCACAATATTCAAATTTCTATATCCAAATACATATTTTGTTATATGTTTGGAATCTCAATATTTATAATTCTAATTTTTAAAAATATTCAAATAATATACTAAATGAGTAAATATGTACACACAACAATGGTATCTAGGACAGTGATAATAAAGTAGCCGTATTTATAAGTACCTTCATAAGAAATCACTTAAAATAATACAAAATAAGACGAGGTAAAGAAAAATAATTCACAATGAAATTTTTTAATTTATTTAAAGTCCAAATGTTATTAGCTTGTGGATGTAGAATTTTGTTCATTATATTGCATGGTAGACACAGATTTGTTGAACCTTTACACACTTAACAATTTTGCGTAATCCTTTTTGTTTATCTAGGTGAAAATAACATGAATGAACAATCTACATTTCACGTATATTTGTAGTACATTTCTGAATTGGGTTCTCCACGTAGAGCATGCATGGGTTAAATTCTTCTCTGTGTGTTCTTGAGTGGACATTTTACTCATTATAGCAAAACTGAAATAGGGATTTGACTCAGCTTCTAGACTCTGGGATTGCATTGCATTTGCTGATTTGCATTTCAATAACCAGTGCTCTTCACCAGTACATTATTTACTCCCATATAAAAGGAGCATTTTCTTCACACTCAATAGATCAAAAAAGGTAGGATGAGTACTGAAAAATATTTGTTGCACTTCTAGACGACCTGAATTCTATTCTCAGCGCCTATGTCAGAGGGCTCACAAGGACCAATATTTCCACGTTAAATAATCTAGGTCCTCTAGCCTTTAAGGGTGACTGCATTCACATGCAAATACACATATGCAGACACAAATATGCACATAAATAAAGGTAATAAAAACAAGTATTTAAAAGTCTTTCATAAACATAAAAATAGAACTTAAATAGTTCATAAGAGAATTATGGGGTGCCCTGAGGTAGAAAGAGGGACCTTGTAGAGTCCACCTCCAGTGGAAGGGCAGGACATCAAAAGGAGGGATAGGGGTACCATCCCACAGTCAAAAGCTCTGACTCAGAATTGTTCCTGTTTGAAAAAACTGCAGGAACAAAAATGGAAAAAAGCCTGAGAAAAAGGAGGTCCAGTGACAGGCCCAAATTGGGATCCATCTCAGGAAGAGGCCCCAATGCCTGACACTATTGCTGATGCTATGGTGCGCTTACAAACAGGGGCCTATCATGACTGCCCTCCGAGGGCCTCAGCAAGTAGCTGAGGGAGTCAGATGCAGATATTTGCACCCAGTCAATGGACGGAGGCTGGTGACCCCTGTGGTTGAACTGGGGCAGGGGCTTGAGGGAGGTTGGGGAGGAGGGCGACCCTATGGGAGAACCAGCAGTCTCAGCTTTCCTAGACACGCCCCCCCCACACACACCCAGGATCTCTTGAACACTGGGCACTAACCAAGCAGTGTACACCAGCTCATGTGGGGCCCCCGACACATATGCAGTGGAGGACTGCCCAGTCTGAACTTAGAGAGAATGTACCTTGCCCCACTTGAGGCACCGGGAGTGGGCCGGTAGGGTGGTTCATCCTCTTGGAGACTGGGATGTGGGGAGGAGGTGTGGAGCAGCTGGAAGGTGGACTGGGAGGGGGATAGAGTCTGGACTATAAAGAAAGAGACTGAAGAATTTAAATGAAAAAGATTTATGGCAGCAAATTTTTTTATTAGAATCACAGTTGTCCTGTAAAGAGGTATTTACCGCATTTTTAATCAATTAATAATTAGGGAATCAATTCTAAGTTTCAGAATACATTCTAATTATAGAATACTGTTTATGCATGAATAAACGGCTCTACAGAGGTTCAAATTGTTCTGTCTACTAGAAATCTGTTAATTAAGCATCAATAATAATTTATTTATAAGATGGTTTTATTCATATAAATAATGTAGAGTCAATAGGTAAGTTAATGACCATTCAACTACATAGAAATTGAACACAACACATTGCAAGTGTAGTGACATAATATATGTGAATAAGAAAATAAATTAAATGAAATGTTTAGCTGTTACTTTAGCAATGATTTCATGGATATGACAACATCACAACAAGAAAATAAAACTTAGACAAGCAGAAGTAAGTCACTGTAAATTCTGCATATGAAAAACTGAGCTCACAGACTGAAACACTCCTGAAGAACATAAAGAAAAATTTTATATACCATAAATCACATAAAGACTAATACCAAAATATATTAGAAGCTAATATTTCAGTAGCAAATCCACATATTTCTTATAAACCAATGAGCAAAAGACTTAAATATGCACTTAACAAAAGCTTTTTTTTTTTCTTTAAAACTTTCATAGATGTACCTTAACATTTATAAAACACTTCTGAGGCTGTCCCAAATACATAATCCTTATAGATTGAAGTCAGTTCTTTTTTTTTTTCCTTAATATTGTTTAATTATTTTCCCACTGAGTTAAATCAATGCTTCATATACAATCCACTAGGACACTGAATAGAACCCTTGCAAATATATAAAAAGGTAACTGGTATAGGAATATATACTCTGCCAACACTAATATCTAATGATATGTAAGGCAACATGATTATGATATGTACTGCAATAGTGTGTTAGCAATGCCCACAGTATAGAAATATCAAAGATAAATATTTAAAGGGAAGAGTCAGGAGGTTTAATGCATCTGAGCACTTCCTGAAATTCCAGATGACCTGATTTCAGTGCCTAGATTCTGTATGGTAGAAAGAGAATCAACTTCTGTAAGGTGTATTCTGACATCACGTGTGCTGTAGCACACACAGACATACACCTCATACAATAAGTAGATGGATGACGAGATAGATAGATAGATAGATAGATAGATAGATAGATAGATAGATGTAACTTTTCAATCATACAAAGAAAATAATTTTGTGCTTTACAGTTACAGTGTACCACAATAAAGTTTTGAAAGACATTTGTTTCTAAATCTAAATGGATAGAGTGAGACATATGTATAGTACTCAAATATAATCAGGCAGGCCCAGAAAAGAAAGAATTCTTGCTAGATGCAACAAAATGAGCATGAGATTGTTATGCTAAGAAGATGAGCCAAAAATGCAAAAATATATGAAACACGCTTATAAATACACATGTATATGTATATATGATTTTAAATACTACATATGTATGTACATGGTTATTAAAACAAAATACATAGATATGGAGAGAAAAACGTTGAATCAAGGATCTGGGAAAAGTCCACAAATTTACTCTTTGATGAGTATTAAGCTTCAGTTATTTAATGAGAATTAAACCTCAGGTCAACGATAAAATATCATGAAAAGAATTAAAATTTTGTAATGAGTAGACAAAACTAGCTCAGCTGTTACAATTTCTGAAATAAGAAATGATGCATCAGATAGAGCCAAGCTCCAAAAATCTTCTAATCATCTGAGTCCATTATTACTGGAAAAAATGCACATGTTTGTTTTTAACAATTCTCAAACTTTAGTGTTTTATCTGTGATTACATTTGCTTTATTCTTTCCTATAGTCTCTTCTCTTGAGCTTTAATAGAATTTTAGTAAGATCATTCAAAACCATTATATCTATAGAGAAAATCAGCATTCTTCTTTTTCAGAAAAGAAAAGGCACATAAAACCATAAAATATCTTTTCTGCCACTTTATAAGAGGAGCCTTGAAAAAATACAATGTACACTGAGAAATCAACAAAAGACTCTGGACAGAAGCAGAGTGTATGAAACTACTTGTTTGGTTGTTAGGGTATCCTCTCTTGAGAAATCTATTTAAAATCTGTGGCATCAATTATGTCTATAAAATGTAGAAAATAAGTATATAATATACCCTGTTGTCTGTTCTTGTAAAACCATGATACTTCTTTCTGCTGCTATCTTTATCATCCTTACTGTTAATCCCTTAGGGATATTTACTATAGTTATAATTACCCTCTCTTAATGCAAGCAAACACTTTATATTTTAAAAGTAGAACATTTAGTTTTGTTTTAAACACTGATCATTTGAAAAAAGAAACGTGTGCTTCAACAATTGATTTTTTAAAAATTTAGCAGCAATAACAGAAGTAAACATACAATGATGTATTTTTCAATTTTTTTTCATTATCTTCTTGTTCACTATTTCTAAGACGTAATTCTTCATCTTGAAATGAATCAAGCTAATTATCCTTCCATTTATCTACTAATATTTGAGTCTCCTACTTTAATTGTATTACAAACAAAGAATGCTCTTCAGAATGAGTGTCAGTCCTGTTAGAATTTCAAGGTTCTGAATTCCTCAACTTCTCATGGAGATTTAAAAGACACAATATTATAATCTGATATGATCTTGATGTATATATTTCATACTATATTTTCACTATTTCCATCTTCCCGTTATGCCTCAAACTCCTCTCATAAACTCTCTCTTTTAAAATCAGATGTCTTTTCTTATAATTGCTGTTATCACATATATGTGCACATGTATATACGAATGCCTAGACCAACACATATATACATATTGACAACTTACTGAGAACATTTAGAGTTGTTATTATGTATGTATCATTTGGGCAAAGTCTGTATAATCTACTAGGGGCCTCATCCCTGGAGAACAAAAATTCTCCCTCTCTCGATAGCCACTGATTTCCATCTAGGGGGTCTGCTTGGGAAACTTCAACCATCCACTTTTTCTTGTCCTAAGGTCATTATCATCATGCAGTTCTGATTTAGGTATCCTTATTGTTTGATTAAATTTTAATAACAATATCTTATTTAAGACCTAATGAATGAGTATGTGCAAGGAAGATTATTTTAATGAAATGAATACTTAATTCCCTTGTTTCAGAATACAATTGGGATATCTGAAATTCCTATCAAATGCACTGTTCCCTTAAATGATTCAAATGCTTTTCAATGAAAAACATGCACAGTAAACTTCCAGTGTCAATTCTACTGTTTCTTCTGTAAGTGCATGTACCTAGTCTAAATAAACACATCTAGAAATTGGTTCAATTTTAAGGAATCAGTGAAAAACTGTAGTTTTTGTGTGTAGTTTCTGTGCTGATGATAAAATCACAAATTCACATATGATTATCATTATCCCATTAAGATAATGGACAATCAATCCTTGTTCCTAAGAATGGGCCATAGTTTTCTTTCTTTTATAAAAGTGAAGGCATATTTAATGACAACTTTTTTAAAAAAAATATTTAAAAGAAGTATTGCCTTCTGGCCGTGTTCCCTGCTTTTGTAAATTCCCTCTTGCATTACTAATTGTCAGAAAGAATAGGTGTCATTTCCTCTGTAGTCCTCTAGAATGGAGCTCATGTTATGTAGACATTGGCCATTGGGGAGGGATTTTTGTTGGAAGTGTCAGGACCTGGGTGTGACCCTTAGAAACTACTAATCACTTGACAGTGCAAAATATTATGATTCCACCACCAGAGAGACAAAACAGGGTGATGACTGGGTCACACTGCCCAACTAATCTACTATAATTGACATTATTGAGGCCAGTTAAATACACACACACACACACACACACACACACAAAATGGATGACACCCAATGAACACCAACTCCACATAGAAGCATATGCATGTACTGAATCCCTGACATACATGGTGTTCTCAAATACACACTCTAAACAAACAACAAAACCAAACTTCAAACACAAAACACATGGTGTCCCTCAACTAAACACACTCAACAGAAGACAAAAACAAACTGCAAAACATAACAAGAAGATATGTGATTTAACTGTGGGAGCTCAGTTCATAGTCACTCAGGCCCTGAGAACTGAGCATTGCTCTGTGAGAGATGAATGCTAAGTCCCCACTATGGAATTGGGGCAGCTTCAATATGCAGCCAGATGCAATCTTGTGATTTACACCTTCTCGCCCAGCTAAGCCTTTCATAATGCTGACCCATAGAATATGTGTAAGGCCACAATCATTGTTTCACCTTGTCATGCTTAAGGAAAACTTATATAGGCAGGACAATATCAAATTAGCATTACAACATTGATTGGCTAGTTGCTTTACCTGCTCCTTCACCTTCCAGTATCCAAGTTTCCTGTTCTCTAGACTCAGTCAAGTAAGTGCATTTGAACTGGGTGATTTCAGTGATAAGCTCTAGTAAGTGTCTCTTGTTACTGTATCAAGCATTAATAAGACCAATCTCTAAACCAGCAATACATTTTTCCATGTTGCTAGTTTTATTAGGAGATATAATGTCAACTATTTCTGAGGTCAAAATTTCAAAATAGATAAAATAAGAAATTTAAGTGAAAAAAATTTATTCATATTTTTGATCAGCAGTTTAATCCCAATCATATTTGGTTTTGCAGTGTTAAAAAAAAATAAAATGCTATTAGAATTTAGACAAACCAAACATAACTGAAAGGCATGAGTCAGCTCACACTATATTCCAGCTCTCCACCTCATTGGAAAGTATAACGGCTAACAGAATTGCTCAGTGGGTAAATGTGTCTGATTTCAAGCTTCTCAGCCTGTGCAATGTCTGAGATTCTTGTGGTGGAAGGAGAGAATAGATTCTCACAATTCAATCTTTATCTAATCTCTACATCTACCTTTAAATGCATATATATATATGTGTGTGTGTGTATGTGTCTTTGTGTCTGTGTGTGTCTGTGTGTGTCTGCGTGCGTGTGTGTATGTGTGTGTGTGTGTATGTGTGTGTGTGTGTAAATAAACCAATTTTAAAAGTATACCTCAAAAATAGTTTGATATATTTCTATACTGAAACTTTAAGGGGGTAGGTAGTTCTAGATTGAAATGTGCTTAGATCTAGGCAGTTTCCTCATGAGCTGATGAAATATCACTCTTTCTCTGCATTTGAACCAGAAAATTCTTTGAAGAGTTTATGTTTTGTTATTCTCTCACTTATAAGTAAATTTGAAAAAACATGTGAAAACAGAAATGTGTTTAATGTAAATAAAGCAACATACAACACTTTGGTACTTAACAACAGATAATCTAAGAGAAAGATGTATGCTTCACCTGCTCTGGATCCTTCAAATTCTCTTTGCCAGAACCCAAACAAAGTGTCTCCTGAGCCACATGTTTACAGTATGTGAACAGAATTTTATCAAGCATTTAAGAGACAAGGGAAAAAGTCCCCTTCCTTCTCAGTGACAAGGACACATGGGTTTGTGCCTGAATCTGTGCTGACAAAATAGACTGTGCTCTGAAAATAGTCCCAATCTTCCCGGGCATCTTTTTTTAGGTCTCTGCTGAATAAGACAATTGAAAGCAAGTGATGACACTGGAATTCTGCTTGATGATTTAATGGGTCCACCTTATAAGAAGGGAGAGCCAAGAAAAGCATGGAACATAACAGCACAAGAAAGTAAAAGGATTTACATATGGAAAACAGAAGTTCTGAAATTGTGTAAGGGCTAGGAATCAGCATAGATACTTGAACACCATAAGGTATAGGAGTTGTACATGCTACTAAACTAGGAATGTACTGTGGAAAAAGAATCAGAACCCCAAGAATTTTTTTTTTTACATGTAAATATTTCAAACCATGAGAGACTTTGGATGGATTACACTGTTCCATTTTAATTACATTTGATCTAGGGAGAATTGCACAGGTTGGTTTGGTTTCTTCAACAAATTAATTACCAAGATTGTATAGAGAAATAAGTTGCAGACTCTAACAGGGGCTTACAAAAGATTTTTCAAAGCACAACAAAGCAAAGTGATATTGCCTTCATTTCTTTATTTTCATAGGTATTACTGTATAGCATAAGAAGGAGAGTGATTAATATATTAAAATTTCTTTAATATCCATCAAATTTATACAAACTACACCTGATTTTCTAAGAACGCTTATGATTTACAGTTACAGTCTTTCCATTTATCTTTCTTTTCATGTTCATTCAAGACGACGAATGGATGAACACTAGCTACAGGTAATCTGAGGGTGAGCATGTCTACAAATTTATATTGTTTTCTTTTGTACTAACACTTATAGGCAAAGGGTAATATCAGTTGGGAATAAGAGCGTAGAAACAGTGAGCCATAGGTCATGAAACAATTGTTTAAAATCAATAGTCCTTTAGAATTTTCTAAAATGACTATGAGTGAGTTAAAGAAAACCTAGCAATCCAAAGCTATATTTTGAAACTATATCTTAACTGAAAGTATTCAGAAATGTTTGGTAGTTGGCAAAATAATCTCCCATAAGCCTTCAGAGTACTTCAGACAATTGCGTTCTCCAGATAGGAGAATTTAAGAATTAGTAACCCACACCTCCTTCTGGGCTTTAACAACCATGTGTGTCTAAGTAAACTACAAGTATTCTAAGTATTCTACAACCATGTGTGTCTAAGTAAACTACAAGCTAACTGAGTTATCCTTAGAGATTATGCAGGAGAGCAATTATCCATTAATGATCAGTTAACCACATAAAAACTAGATGTTGATAATTCTTGTATTTAGTAACAGGACTCATAAAAATTCATGAAGGCTGGTGTAAACTTGCTGAGAGCAAGGAGATCATAGGATTAGTAAATGTAATTTGCAGACATTAATAGCATAGTTCTCATATTTTAGAAGCATTTAAATAAATATTTTCAATCCTTTGATCATGGCATTAGTACTAATTTGAAATGCATAATATGTTAAAAAGTTCCATGTCAAAATTAATTTTAGTTCATAATTTATTAAAGTAAATACATTTGCATCAAGAATTACATCATTTGTTCAAATACAAAAATAATGTACTATAATATTATAAATTTCCCTCATTAGTCCAAACAGTACCAAACTGCCAGAGATGAGTCTATGATTAAGTGCTCATATCAGCCATTTTATTTCAAGGGGCTGTCAACTACACACAGCCAAACCAAAGTGAAGACTTCAAATTTTCATGGAAGACAGGTTGACTCAAATATGGCAAATCTTCGAAATGTTTAAAAAGCAAATCAGTTTATCTCCTCCTCAAGATCTTATGGGATGTTCTCAAAAACGTTACACCATTGCTATGGATGATTTGTTAGCAATAATTGTGGGAGCATAAACAGACAAATAATGGATCTAGGTAACAAACCAAGACCATTTCCTACCAATGAGAATTCAAATAACCACCCAGTTCTATACCATGCTCTTTCTGTCAAAGATATCACAATCAACAGTGCAGGGTACTAGAGTAAATGGATTCATGCACCCCTTTATCCATGCTTATGCCCAGGAAGGCCATGTCCACTGATTGATAAATAATATGGCTTTCAATTTGGGTCTAAGTCAGACTATCAAAATCTATAAAATAATATCATTAATTCAAGGAAATCATTGTTAATACCATTATATACATATACACATATACATACTATTTTATGTTAGTTTCCAATAACCTTATTAATTTCTATTTTCTTTCTCAAGTTTTGGGTTTGGTTTTGAGAGGTGTTCTCTCTGTTGTATTGCCTTGGCTTTCCTCAAACTCAATACTTTGTAGCTCAGCCTGGCATTGAGCCTTCAAAAAATTTCTTGCCCCTACCTCCACAGAACTGGGACTAAAGTTGTGCTGCTTTTCTTCTTGTATAAATCATAAAATGGAAAAAAAAGTAGGGCAAGTATATTCATAAATTCCTAGGAAATATTATAATATTATTACATGATGGGGTGTTTACTTTGTGAATTTACTAAGGTCACAATTTAATAACTTGAATATTTCTATAATTTTAAATGAACCATTTATCTAGTTTTAATGAGAGATATTTTCAACATTTGATTTTTTAAGAAAATAATGATATTTATTATTCTTTTTTATATGCTTTAAAGTACTTATTCTAAGTAATAACCTAAAATCCTAAGCAATTCATTTGTTTTTATCATTTTTCATTAACTCCTACCAACATCAAAAAGCTAATTGTTAAAAATTGCATACTACTCTTTTTTTAAAGAAAAAAAATCTATTTCAGAAGACTTATTTACTTTTATTATAAAAATTATCTGGAATATCTATTCACTCATTTAACACATTTGAATTAGAGGAAAAGCAAATAGAACTAATATAACTAAATATTCAATAATAGTGTCTTTGAGATTTCAAACAATATTATTTTGATGATCCATACTACTCAACATGAACAACTTCAATCTAGATTGGGATATCTCATTTAATTAAAATGATTTTAGGAAATATCTGTTTTCTCCAATCTGTTTTGTATATGTTATGATAAAATAAAAACAAAGGATAGAATTAAAAAACACATAAAACATATGTGTATAACATTAAAATGTATCCCCAAAGATTATCCTTATGCAGATAATTTCCATATAATTATTCATTTGATTTAAGAAAGTTGAAGATGTTGGAATGCTTAAGAACTTCGAGAACTGAGTCTCCTGTTTCCTGCCTGGATAGCTCTTTTTCTACAGAGGGTACTCTCTATGAATACAAAAGATATTGACGCGCAATGATCAGACAGATGGCCTCTTTTATTCTGAGCCCTGGTTTGTGTTTCTTCCAAGTACATAGTGGTGAAAGGGAGATCATTTGTAGTAGATTTTGATTTAACTATATTTTACCAGGGATTAATGTTAGCATGAATTCTAATCTTGAAATCTGGCTGTTAAAGTTCTTATTTCCCTAAATCCAAATTCAATACAATTCTTGTCTGATTAAGAGGTTGACCATTTACACAGGGCATCAGTCCAGTGTAAAAAATAAGAGCCAAGCATTGGATCAGGTTGTCAGACATGTGCTATAACCTGGTTCAATCTCGTATTAGCTGCACATGGCCTAGTTATTTACAGAACATCTGTCATTCTCAGATATATCATCTTTATCAATAAAACAAAGATAGAATTACAAGAATAGGGCTTTTTCTGCATTTTTTGAAGAAGGAAGTGGACCATGACAAAACCTTTCCTTGTGAACTGGGATTCAAATTAGTCTCAAATTCTAAAAACATCATTTCTAAATATTTCGTCTCCAAAAAAAAAAATAATGATGATGATAAAGAAAAAGAACCCTGACAGCCGGGCGGTGGTGGCGCACGCCTTTAATCCAGCACTTGGGAGGCAGAGGCAGGCGGATTTCTGAGTTCGAGGCAGCCTGGTCTACAGAGTGAGTTCCAGGACAGCCAGGACTACACAGAGAAACCCTGTCTCGAAAACAAAAAAAAAAAAAAAAAAAAAAAAATAGAAAAAACCCTGTATAGAAAGTCACTGAAGCAATGTATTTCAAGTAGATTGGTTTCTCCATTTCTGTTTCAAGGAACTTCTCTGCTAAATAATATAGTATGTTTTTTAATATTTGATTTTTTGTTTTGTTTTGAGGAAGGTTCTCTATTAGTCTACTGTCTTGACTTCAATATGTAGAGCAGATGCTTGATCTCACACATTGATACCTCTGCCTCCATGCTTGAGGATACATAACCAACTTATCAGGACATCAATACTTTATTATATAATAATACGCGTCTCTGTATGCATTATATATAATAACTATCCTTTATGCTTATAAGTAACCATATAATTCAATTCAGTAAGTCAAATAAATCACACATGGCAACAGTACAGTTTAAACCTCAAAACATGCATGCTGTTTTATTTTCTTCTTCCCTCCTGACACATGCGCATGGGGCGATTTCAGATTTGTGAAGCATTTCTTCTTTTGTCACACCAAACATCCTTCAGGGCCCAACTAAGTAGATTTTCTCTTCGGCTAATGTATCACTTAACCTTCACAATATGGATGGTTTATTTTCTACTCAGGAAATAAATCAGCCCCAGAGTCATTCAATAACTGTGGCCAAAATAGGATATAAAATGGGGAAAATGTAAAAAGCATTGCTTGGAAATCAGCAGTTATTTACAATTATTGGGGAATTATGCCCTGTTGTGAAATCCATCCACGTGAACTGGGACAAGAATTAGTCAGCAATGCTGCAATCATTCTTGTAAAGTGCCTCCGCTACCTAAATAAACACAGCTCTATACTTAGTCACCCCAGAGTATGTCCAAGAGCATTTTCCTTAAGGACGTGGGAGTAGTGGCCTGTATACCTCTAGGCTCTGCATTATTAATTCCTGTGGGGTTTATATGTTTTCTATCTTCAGAAATTGATTCTTCAGTTACACCCTTTATATGAGCTCCCTTTTGATGGATTCACAAATGGATATGGTCGGAGGTATTTCTAGGCAATCAAATCAATATTTCTTCCTTATGTTAATAATGAATGAAGTTTATAGGCCCTATGTGAGAGGAACTGAGAAACAAAATGAGTACTTCAAGGAAATATTCTAGTGCAAGAGTCAAACATGGACACAATGATTTCTAAAAGTAATGTGTGGCATACACAGATATTCCTTGGCTTCTTTGTTCATGGCCAAGTATTAACCTAGATATTGGTGATGAAAGCTGTTACTATCTAGGGAAAGACCTTGCTTCTTTGCATCATATAATCTAAAACTGCAATGATGATAGATGCTAATTCAGTAACCATTAAATTATTTAAATTAGTCTAAATTGTATTAAAGGATGCGACACTTATAAAAGAGAAGTTGCTCTCCTGTGAGGAGATAAATGAGCCAGATCTGAAATGTGAATGAAAAGTTCATTCACAGGGACTCACTGAGGACCTGGGACAATTCCACACAGAAGTCAAAGAACCATGAAATGCCTGTGCGTGTTAGCTAAGACCACTGCCACTCAGGTAGCAAAACAGAGGCAGAAACCACTTAAATAGAAGCTGAAGATCTAAGTGGGTACCCGCATATGGATGGCAATGGTGTTTTTAATTTTTAAACAGTTAAGAAGTGGTAGTATGTGGTCCCTAATGCTATTATTATACCACTACCATGCGGTTCTAATTCAACATCACTCTTGTTCTTCTGTAAGAAGCCAAAGTGTGGGGAGGGGCAGGGATGTCTGAGGATTACAGATGAAAGGGAAGAGATTGAAAGAGGTTGGTCACAATGTATTAACACAGAAACAGAACAGGATAGAATGGGGAAGATTCCCAACACAGGATATTAGGTTAACATATCTGGTGTGGAGCAGACTGTATTCCACCACTCACTGATTTTGATTTTAAAGCTATAAATCACTCATTCATGACATTTGGGACTGAAGCCCTTGGAAGGCAATACAGGTTTGATGAGTCTTGACAGGAATGGCTTAATGATATTAACATATAATACACAGGTACACACACACACACACATATGTGAGTGGGAACTATATATATGAAGAATATATAATCTGCTAGCATTGTTCACATAGTTTACAGCCAGAGGACTACAGAGAAATAAATATTTGAAAGTTGTCTAAGCCAGCGCTGAGTCAGTTATATCAGTAGATGAGGTGACCTGGATACAGAAGTAGGAAGTGAGTTGCCAGAGATCACTTTGGTGATCTTTCTGGAGTCATGCTGAGTCATGAATGTCACAAGGAAAAGGAGCCTAAGAGCTTGCCCCTGTCTGGTGGCTGGGGTGCCTAATCACAGATCAACAAGTCCTCAAGAGAATCTGGAATCTCGGGAGATTTTAAATAAGAGTGTCAGCATAGTGGCTGGATTTACAGCTGTGGAAATTAGAGCAGGCATCTGAGTTAAAGCCGTTCTTTGAGAGCGATCGATTCTAGATAATAATTAAAGACAAGTGTGAGAGTGCTGAGGAAGAAAGCAGAGAGGGAGAGAAGAGTTTGGGATTCTCTAGCTATTACTGGCTAACAGCTTACAATTTAACAAGCTTTGCTAAAACAATGGGAAAGGAACACAGTAGCCTGCGGGTGTGGGGGAGGGGAGACTGAGTTAAAAGTTACCCAGGGCTAGCTTTCTTCAAGAAACTACTCAGGTGCCTGAGGCTCTAAGAGAACCAGGAAGATAACTCTGCAAAGAGCTCTGGATTTTGTGGTTCTGGAACACTGCCATCTGAAATAATAGTTGTATTCTAGCAATGTGGCCTAATATTAGACTAGAGAGGGGAGCATTGTCATACATCAAATCAAACAATTTTCTAACACAAAGTAAATGCAGAGGCGATCATTTGGCATTTTCTCCATGCTAAATGGATAATTTAACACTATGATTATTAGTTGATCTCATGTGATTAAGAAGAGGTGATAAACTGTTTTACTGAAAATCAATGATTAATAATCAGTGATGGCTATGAATTGATCGGCAGCAGTTGCCATAAAATGACATGGTATGCGGGAAGAATGAAAAACTGCTGAGCAAAGAAACACCTGTGGTCAGCCTGAAGCTAAAACGCATCCTGTGAAAGATACGGAGTCATTGCTACAAGCGCTGGATGGAAGCTGTGCGCCGTAAAATACTGAAGGAAACACAGGAAGATTAGGATATTGAAGTTGGCAGTCAGAAGTCTCGATTTTCCCGGATCTTGATAGCCAAATAAGAGAAGCAGTAATTTCTGGATGAGTATGAAGATCTTCTGAGGTATTTAGAAATCCAGGTCATTTAACCATTTACTATGAGAAATAAGAAAGTTATAAAAAAAAATTGTACCTTTTTTAAACATAGTAGTTATAAAAATATGCGTGCAAGAATATTTCTAACCCGAGAATTTGGTTCCCTTAAACTTGGTAAGTGATTTAAGTGAAATAATGAGATACTTTTTTAAAAAAAAGAGTAGAATTTATCAGCTTCTCTTATTACATTTCTAGTTCAAGAAATGAGTTATACAACCTAAACTACATCGGTGGGGTAAGTGCCTGCATTTGTACTTTTGAGAAATTGTAGGAAAGGTAGATAAAGGAGTAAGAAATATTAAACATATAAACAGAAAGAAATTTAAAAACTTAAACATATTCTCACAATACAGGTAATGATGGATTTCCAGAAATAAATTTTCTCCACCTTGCTATTTAATAAACCCATTTTGTAACACTAAATGCAACCAACTGAACGGAACCTTCTGAACTACCATGGTTACAATACAAGGCTGAAATGACACAATCTAGATCAACGGACACACATCCAGAGATCCAGCCTCATACAAGCAAGCCCAGTAATTCACAAGGCAGGCTCCATAGGGGGTCTTTGTACGTGGGTGAGCCAAAGGAATGAGCAATGAATGAGTAATGCTGAGAAAAACACATTAATCCCAAGAGTGGAAAATGAAAAGATTGCACCAATCAGGACAGAAAAATTCCCTACTCAGTACAAAGCATTTGTGAGAGTGCTGCGATCCATGCCCCTCTGTGATCAGTAAGAATACACTTGAAAGATGAAGAAAGGATGAGAGTTATTGCTTAGAAACACACGCATGCACACTCACACACAGGCACATACACACATGCACACACACACATGCACTCACAAACACACACGAACTCATACACAGACACAAACACACATGCACACACACACTCACAAACACACAAATGCACATGCACACTCACACACAGGCACATACACACATGCACACACACACATGCACACACACACACAACGTGCGCACACACACACACGTGCGCACACAACACACACACCACACACACACACACACACAGAGTACTTTCCTGTGCAATGAATTTAACCTACTAGACTGGTTTAATAGCCAGATGGAAAATGTCAACAGGGTAAGTACATCCCTTTGCTGCCCTCATATATCATTTCCAAAATACTGAGAATGCTACTATCCAATAATTAACAGCCACCTTCTACATTTATTTAATTCTTGGGGGTAATCCAAGCAAATATATCAGCTGGATCAAGCTATAAGGAAGAATGAACCTGGTATTTCAAAATCCTGAGGGAACATGAAGGTCATATATGTCTGTTCGGTGCAAACTGTGGTTGGGTTTTACATGAATAAGCTGAACAGAGCATAATTTTCTAACTCTTTTATGGCTGACACAAAAACAAAACAAAAAGAAAAATAAAAGTTTGTCATTAATCTATTTTATAGTAAGATCAAATGGCTGTACCCAAATCATTTATATAAAATTATGTAAACCCTTGAAATACGTGTGGTCCCCTAAGATAAAATGGCTATTATTATAACATTAATAGGTTAAATAATCACATGTATGTTGACTTTTTTATGAAGACTGACCTACACACACACACAAACAGATATATATGAGAATATAAATATTAAAACATGACTGAACTAAATTCCGCATGTATATATCTATGCTAAACATGTCTGTGCATATATGTATAGTACATAATTTGTTTTATATATGTATATACAAATGTAGTTTATGCAATATACATACACTGATAAGTATAATATACACATACATTTTGTTAATTTTAGTTTAGTTTTTATTGTATAATTATTGTAGACAAAAGTAGTTTTGAAAATGAATAAATAGAATTATAAAGGCAAAGTCAGTGATTATAAAACAAATGGATTTTATGTCCTTTTCAGCAGTTAATAATCCAAAATCATTTTTCTATTCCCCCAAATATCTAGTTTTTATTTTCACAACAACTGGGACAATATCCAGGCAAGTATATGTGCTAAATCATGCTATGAGATTTATATTATCTGTATGTAATAACTTGCAATTTTATATACATATAGATACATATATACATACACACTTATATGAGTTATACTGACAACAGTGAGTTATGCTGTTAGCAGTAAGAAACTCATGTCACAGTTGTTCATGGTTGTATAACCATACAACATCATAAGGAGTCACTTTAATTTATTTCTGACTGATGGAGTATCATCTATCAAGCCATTATGGGATGTAGCTTCTTGGTAGAGAGGTTACCTGGATTCCTAAGGCCTTGGGTTTAGTCCTCATAGCCAGAAAAGTCAAAACAAAAAGCAACCACTACTACTAATTGTCTATCACAAGGGAATTGTGACAACCTCTGTGTGACTGACATGACAGCATCTTTTAAGCAAAGATGCATTTGTCCTTAGTAAAAAAAACAGTCAATGCCTTCTTAGCAAGTAAGTGGCAGGAGAAAGCTTTGATGTCCTATAGCACACTGCTTTCTTTTAAGGAGTATATAAAAGTAGTATTTTGTCTGAGTCTGCCTTTGATTTCCTATCCCTTTTATAGACTCCTCTGGTCATTTTCTTTTTGCA
This sequence comes from Mastomys natalensis, assembly GCA_021653895.1. Lineage (NCBI taxonomy): Eukaryota > Metazoa > Chordata > Mammalia > Rodentia > Muridae > Mastomys > Mastomys natalensis. Next base: position 385,483 of record JAJTUV010000818.1, read on the forward strand.
AGGTCCCATGTCTTGAGATGGTTTTCTGGGTCATTTCTCGGTTATCTTTTCTTCAGGTCTTTCCCTCATCATTATTTTTAGTTTGTACTCCTGCTTACAGATCTGACATCTCAGATTTTCTATCAGTATCCTGTGCCCGTGATAAAATCAAGTTGCTCTCTTTTCTTTTTATCTATCAGTAACTGACATTTTGGGATATCAAGGGTCCAACATTTTGTACTGATATCATTCCTGTTAATTCATCCAAATTTTGCTCTTGAGTATCTCAAATGGTAAACATTTCAGGCATCATAACCTATAAAATCATCTGTCCAAATTAAATTTCAAAATTTTGTCCTCAATTTGCTACAGGTTTACTGTAGGAATACCAGCAAAACTAGATAAATAAATAAACTGTCACACATGTGATGGTTGTTATCACTGGTGAAATACAATGTACCCAGGGTATAGGAAAAGTCTAACCTATTGGCATTACACACAAGAAGCACGTTGTTCAAATTTCCCAAATATAGAAGGAGGAAGGAAATAGTTTGAGGTGGGCTGTATACACTGAAACTTGGTTTTAAAAGGAATGTTGTCACTTCCTTTGGCAAGTCATTAAGGCCACCATGTGACAAAGCCTTATGATATAAATACATTCTACATGCTAAGAAGACTGCAACATTAGCTGGGCTTCACTGCCAGAATTAATTACACACCTTGAAAGACTTACATCCTACTGTGTAATCAAAGATTTTTGCTTAACCTGACTTTAAGGAGACAATGTAGCAATTGACCTTACTTGCCTTGAATTTTTTCATGTGATGAACTTTTACAACTAAGATAGTACCTCCACAGAATCTACGTTTGCACACTTCCATGCCCCTAACTCAAGAGTACTGCATATGAGTTTGTACTTGTTATGATAAGCATGTCCTTAAAATTGTGAATATAAGTTGCACAGAGTCTTATAAAATGGATATTCCCAATAAATGTTTCCTACACCATATGAATATTGGTTGATGAAGAATGAAGTGAGCAGTACTATGTTTTTTATGAGTCAGTTGGTTTCGGTGGCTTGATAATTTGTAAATCTCTGTTACTCCTTACTTCTTAATGAAAGATATATGAGGGACACACAGACACATACATAGACACAGGTACAGACGTTCAGAAGACATTAAAGCAAGCACAAATTCAGATTCATACACCAGATAGGTAGGCACAAAGCAGTGGAAAGCACAGGGAAGGAAAAGTAGAGACTACAAATCGGAGATCATTCTTGGTAAAATTGCACGAAGGGGAAGTGTTTTCTTAATATCTTTTCTTTATGTGGCACCTATGCTTGTGCTGACTCTACATTTATTATGAATCCATTCATTCAGACACATCACATAAATACTTTAATAGCAATGGTGGATATAACCTTCTAAAGTATTATACCACCAACACACACACACACACACACACACACACACACACACATGCTCACATACAACATCACCATGTAACATTCCAGAGACTAGATCTTATATTTGATTGGGCTGCACATATTTTTACCACCAGATAATGAAGACTCAGTCACTCAGTCTTTCTAGTGGTACTATAGTTTTCACAAACCTCCATGATCTGCTTTTTTACAGAACAAATACGCCAGGAAAGAAAGTACTGTTTAAAACAAATTGAACCAATGACAGTTTTTACATTATTGTTTTACCTATTCACTGTAGACCCTGTTCAAAAGTGAAAGGAGAGAGGGAAGGGAAGGAGGAAGGGGGAGAGAGGGAGGGAGGGAGGAAATGAGAGAGGGAGGGAGAGCAGTATCAGCAGCCCTTCAGTCCAGTTTAGTTTCTGATTGTAAATAGTGTTTCATGCTGCTTCCAAGGTGCCTCCACTCCCCTGCCAAGATGAACTTAAAACTGTGAGTGTTGCCAATAAATCTCAGTGATGTGGTCAAGTTCTTAAAATCAATTTTACATTGACTTGCGGGCATTTTTGGTAAGTTGTAGCAAGCTTCATTGGTTTATGAAGGGTCTTTATCTTTAAGATTGTCATTTAACCTACAAAATAAATCTAGTATTAGGTAACTTTTTGAGAGAGACAGCAGCATCAGTTATTTTTTTGAGATTATAATTATTTCCTTTCACCTTCCCCATTTTTCCATTGCAGCCTTCCCTAAAAGTTTCTTTGCTATCTGTAGAAATCCTGACTTCGTTTTCTCCATAATTTTGGTTAAATGCATATATGTATATACAAATATATACTGAAACATACCATACTCCTCTTCTCTCTCTGTCTCTGTCTCTCTCTGTCTCTCTCTGTCTCTCTGTCTCTCTGTCTCTCTCTCTGTCTCTCTGTCTCTCTCTCTCTCTACATATATATATATATTATGTGTGTGTGTGTGTGTGTGTGTGTGTGTGTATACACACACAATGCACAAGTACATGTTTTCAGAGCTGGATAATTGATTTTGGTGTGTTCTTCCTGACGAAGACTATTTCTCCTGCTTTCACTGTTCTTAATCTCATGAAGCTCCTTGTGTAGGAGGAAGGCCTGTTTGTCTTTTAACAACCCAGTTCTGGAAGTTTATTGTTCTTGCCCTTCTTCAGTTCATGACTAGGCAGTAAAGTTAGTGAAGCTTCGTGGATCTTGCTTCTAATAGGCTTCAGCAGATATGATGAAGAGAAAACTGTTTCTCATAGACAAGCCTCCAAATACCTTGTTTCGTTCACATATCAATCAGGATGACTTGTAGGTGTTCTGTCGTGAACTCTGTGGTTTGAATAATAACGACACCCACAGACTGATATATGAATACCTAGGGAGTAGTATTAGGAGATGTGCCTTGTTAGAGATGTGGCTTTGATGGAGAAAGTAGGTCACTCCGTGGGCTTTGAAGTTTTATAAACTCAAGGCAGACCCAGTGGCTCTTTCTGTCCTCTCCCTGTGTGCAGTCTGGTTGTAGAACTCTCAGCTACTCTGCAGCCCCAAGTTTGTGTGCTGGACTACGCCCTGCCATGACGATCATGGACTAAGACTCTTAGCTTTGCACCTGCACCATTTAAGTGCTTCCCTTTATAAGAGTTGCCATAGTCATGGTGACTCTTCACAGCAATAGAAACTTACATCAGAGAGAAACTCTTTATTACAATTAAAAATTAAAGATCGGTGGAATTTAACACTTGTTTAAATCACCACCAGATTGATTTTGTTGTTGTTGTTTATTTTCTTTTTTAAAAAATTGGATATTTTCTTTATTTACATTTCAAATGTTATTCACTTTCCCAGTCCCACACCCCCTGAAACCCTTTAACCTATCTCTCCTTTACCTGCTTCTATGAGTGTGTTCCACCACCCACCAACCCACCCACCCACTCCTGCCTCCCGCCTACCAATTTCCCTACACTGGGGCATCGACCCTTCACAGGACCAAGGGCCTTTCCTCCCATTGATACCCAATAAGGTCATCCTTTGCTAATTATGCAGCTTGAGTCATGGGTCCCTCCATGTGTAATTCTTGGTTGGTGGTTTAGTCCCTGGGAGCTCTGGGGAGTCTGGTTGGTTGATATTATTGTTCATCCTATGTGGTTGCAAACCTTTTCAGCTCCTTCAGTCCTTTCTCTAATTCCTCCATTGGGGACCACATTGGGGACCCCATGCTCCATCCAATGGTTGGCTGAGAGCATCTCCTCTGTATTTGTCAGACTCGGGCAGAGCCTCTCAGGAGACAGCTATATCAGGCACCTGTCAATAAGCACTTCTTGGCATCCACAATAGTGTCTGGGTTTGGTGTCTGTATATGGAATGGATCCTCAGGTGTGGCAGTCTTTGGGTGGCCTTTCCTTCAGTCTCTGCTCCACACTTTGTCTATGTATTTGCTCCCATGAGTATTTTGTTCCCCTTTCTATGAAGGACCAAACCACCCACGCTTTGGTCTTCCTTCTTCTTCAGCTTCATGTGGACTGTGAATTGTATCTTGGGTATTGCGAGCTTTTAGGCTAATATCCACTTATTAGTGAGTGAGTGAGTGAGTGCATACCCTGGGTGTTCTTTTGTGGTGGTTGGGTTACCTCACTCAGGACAATATCTTCTAGTTCCATCCATTTGCCTAAGAATTTCATAAATTCATTGTTTTTAACAGCTGAGTTACAGTAGTCCATTGTGTAAATGTGCCCATTTTCAGTATCCACCTAGACCACTATACCCAGAAAAACTCTCAGAAAGATTCCCCAACATACAACAAGGACATATGCTCCACTATGTTCATAGCGGCCTTATTTATAATAGCCAGAAACTGGAAAGAACTCAGATGTCCTTCAACAGAGGAATGGATACAGATTGTATTGGAAAAAATAAATCTACCAAATATTTGTCAAATACAGTGTATGTGTACAAAAGTTATCCAAAAGGAAATTCCTTTTAATTTTACTAGTTCCTTGGCACAAGTGAAATTAGGACTAGACAAATGAAGGAGAGAAAAATAGAGCTATGTTATTTTAATTTGTCATATAGTCCAGATGGTAGCCAATAAGTAGGCACATAAAGAGGACTGAGGATTTAGAGAAAGAGATACCCAAGTATTAGAAGAAATATCTGAAGTTTTAAGGAAAGTATGCATAGAAAAGACTCAGTAAGAAAAAAAAATATTTTCCTGAGTTATTCAGAGGGGGGAAAGGGACATATTTAGATCCTACTTTACTGTGGTATGTAAGTTTCTGCATCAGAAACATGGATTTAGGCAAAAAGTAAGACAAAACAAAAGAAACAAAATTGATGTCTTATTAAACAACTAAATATTCAATATATTATTTTGCCATAGGTTAAAGGAAGCGTACTTTCCTATGATTATGTGGTCCTTAGCCACAGTGATTGCACAAGCCTTGGGAAAATGTCTCCACCTGGGCTTGGGATTCCATTCTCTTTACAATGAGTTTCTTCAACAATAAAAACTGCATACTTTTAAATAAACTCATTTGGAGACAATTTTCCCACGATGAAGTCTAAAGCATATTGTTTCTTTGCAGAACTCCAGAAATTGGGTACAGATTCAAATTTTTTGTTACATATTAATTATATTCCATGTCAGTATACAGTTTAATATTTCTTCATATTTTTATTCTGTATCTTTTCATATTATCTTTCTTCTAGTTTTGTTCCCAGGTTCTTGATATTTGTACATTATTTTTAAATTGTTATACTGAAGAGTAATGTTACTTTTAGGATTCTCAAAGCCTCAGTTTCTTGAGACCTTACATTTATAAATCAGGCATTACTTTGAAAATAAAGATACCTCATTGTTCATTCCTGTGTTCTCATTTAATAGCCTTGAAGCTAGGTGAATGTTGCTTCCTCTATTTGTGGTTGAACTTCATCTATATAAATGCAGCATATGATATCTATTCACTTAAAATCTCCTAGAGCACAAGAGGTAATGGATGGACATACATTCACATTAATACACATCATGTCCAGGCATGGCATTATGGCAAGTCTTTAAAAGGAAGAATAGTACATTATTTATTGTCCTAATCCTTAGTACCTAAGGCAGTGTTTTACCAGTTAATATGCTGGAAATATGTGCTGAATTGGATTTTGCCACATAATGTAGTCAAAAATTCCATTTATATTATCCATGATATGATTATGCTCTATTATTTAGCTCTTTGAGGCAATTCAACTGTTTTAAATTAAGCCTCTAAAATGGGCTCATTCTAATAAATACCTTCTGGACAAGTCTCATTAATTTTCTAGATCGTGTAAAGGGAGAATTGAAATGTGGAGAAAAATTCCAAAAGGCAGCCCCTGTCTTCATGAGCTATGATTCTAAGGGAATATGAACAACATTAGAATATTCCAAAATACGTGTTTTTAAATGTTCTATCATTTCTCAAGGCAATTTTACTTTGAATGCTAGTTAAAAGTTACACATGTGTTAAGGCAGAGGTATACTCTGTCAAGTTATGTGTGCATCAGCCTTAGCATCTATCTTTAAATTATGAAAGTTAATTAACTCCCAATATGACAGTAACTGTGTTGCTGGACACTAATTCTCCATGACAGCAGGAATGCATTTTTTTTTTTTAAAGAAGGGTTGCTGAATAGATTTTATTGAACTTTTTCATTATCATTAATCTATTTTCATGTAGACAACATTAGACTTTAAATAAAGACTTTACACTCTCACATAGAATTTAGGGAAATTCAGCAATATATATCATGCCACAATGATTTCTCTGAAAATTATTGAATAGAATTTGTTATGATATTGTGATGTCTCTCTCTCTCTCTCTCTCTCTCTCTCTCTCTCTCTCTCTCTCTCTTTCTCTCTCTCTCTCTAGCTCTCTCACACACACGCGCACACACACACACACACATTATGGCTTCTGGTTTGAGATATAAAGGATTTGTGTGTGAAAGACTGTGTGTGTGTCTCTTAGTCTATATGTTTTTCTAGTGATTTTTCTTTGGCAATTTTTTATCTTTGTTTTGTCCTATTTTGGTTTGTTTCTGTCTTTATATTTTATATTTTATTTTATTATTATTCATTAGATGCCTGCTTGTTCTCTAATGAGACACAGAAACTGTGTGATTCTGGATAGGAAGGGAGATGTGGGAGAATCTGGGAAAAGCTGCAGGAAAAGAAACCATAATCAGAACATAAAGTATGAAAATAAATCTATTTTCAATAACAAGAGAAGAAGAATTGTTTTTATCCCCAGTGAGAATCACTTGAAGAGAACTAATTTTTCATTTCTGAATGATTTTTAGTCGGAGATAACTCATTGGTTAGGGATAGGGACATGTGTCCACTTCTACATTTAGTGTTGAGACTGGTCAGGCACAGACCCATGGGGGGTGCTATACACACTGAGACATCCTCTCTGTTAGTTTGTACTTAGATCATTCCTGCTGTGTTACAGAGCCTGGTTTCTGTGGTGTCTTCCATTGCCTCTGCCTCCTCTTCTACAGGAATCTTTGATCCCTAATAGAAGGGATTTGACGGAAATGACTGTCCCAAGTGCTCTAGATTCTGCATTTTTTTCTAGCTATGGACTATCTTTATGAATCCTTTTATTGCTATGTTCCTTTCACAGAACAGCCGTATTGTATTTGGTTTTCTACAAGTTTCCTGGAGTATGTCCTCTTATACTTTCTGAAGAACAGTCTTGGGGATGAATTGCAACTCAGGGAATGGGCTTTAAATCCAATTAGATATTGATTGGTTATTTCCACAAACGTTGTGCCACTATTACACTAACAAACCATGTATGTAGGTCACTACTGTGGATGAAAGAGTTTCTAACTGGTTTGATGTTTACCCTTGATAGTTTACAGAGCATCTGCAGTAGCACAAACACTACCATTAGTGGTAAAAGCTCTAGTTTTATAGTCAGCTTTAAATTGAAACTCCTTGCTCTTACTAAGACAATTTTCTCTATAATCAGGAATTTGTTGTCTGAAATAATACAGATTACACAAGAAAAGATACTTCCTTTGTTCATCTGTGTAGTTAAGGAATAGAAAAATATAATAAACACCTACATGTTTATGTCACACAAAGATCCACACACATACTCAACCCACCAAACCACAGAAGATATTAATACAAAGTTAGCACTAGTTCAATCCATGGAGAAAAATAAATCATTTCACAAATATTGTTATGACAGTTGGTTAATCACATAGAAAATATAAAATTTGATTATTTCTTGATGAGTGATTCAAAAATTACTTCAGAGTAGACCAAACGTAAACAGATACAAAACTGCACATAAAAAAGGAGAAATGATTTGTGATATGAAGTCAGAAAGTGCATTATAATTATCAACTGAAAGTGACAAGTGAAAAATTCAACTGTATCACCTAAAAAAGTCTACATCAAAACAGCATTAAATATAAATATATTTAATTGTTTTTGAAACAGTAAACCTCTAAAATCAAGGAAGAATAAAAAAGTCAATAAATAATTTGTCAGATATATGTTTCAGCCCAGAAAATTTTATATAGTTGTTACTAAATCACACATAGTTAGAAAACAATGAAATTTATTTACCTGATAAGCAATGACTTCCTGTAAGATAGGTTTATAATAATTTTCTCTAAATTAATTTCTTATACGCTAAATATCAGTAAACATGATGACAATGATCAATATTTTTTGTATTTATATTCTTAACTTTTAAGTAGACCAATGGATTTTAAACATTTGATACTACTCAAGGCTATAATGAGGTCTGTGATATTTCCTTGGGGCCTAGAGAGAAAATAATCTGCAGGCAGGTTATTTTTCTGCTTAATTCTGATGAATTAACAGTTTTAGAATAATTTTTATTTCAGTAAACTGTCAGATCCAATCATTGAAAGGATAATTTTTTTCCATTTAAGGCAATTGATTTTTTCCATCTAGCATAAAATAAGCTTCTAGTGGGAAAAGTTTAATAAGGGAGTAAACACAAATGCATTTCTTGCTCAGAGAATATACAGTGATATAGCTAGGTCAGTGGCAGCGTGCTCATATTTCTTTTCATCAGTTTGTGATATGATTATAAAAGCTTGAAATTACTGCAAAATGGGAGTCTTCACAGACTGATCAAGATGTTGACAAATGGTAAATTTGAAACATGATTTTTTTTTTTTTTAGGGAAAGGATTTTGTAGACATCAGAGGAGATCAACCCTGTCATATAAGCATCAAGTGCTGTCATGCAACTTAACAGTATATCTGTGATCCTGCCAGGTCTGTTTTTGACACAGTAATCCACTCCAACCTCCTCTCTCTGTTGTTAACAAGATCCTTGTTGGCTGTGACAGAGGCATTTAAATCACTGAGCTACTTGGTCCTCTGCTGAATTTATTTATAATCTTCTCTTTTTCCTGAGAATTGTTCTCTCATATTTAAAAATTTGTTTGGACTACTGTTTTATCATGTTAGCCTCTGAGACATTTATTTTGTCATTATACCCCAAATGAATATATGAAAAATTAGCAGTAATATAAGAATTTAATAAAGGGCCACACACCTTCATAGTAGCATTCCTGAGATGTTGCTGAATGATGGGCACATCTTTAAACAAAATATATGCCAAGATAAATAAATAGATAGATAGATAGATAGATAGATAGAGTAGAGATATATTTTTACATATTATATCTTTTCTCCTTTTAAAAAATATTTTATTTGTTGGCCAGTAAGATGTCTTAATTGGATGCAGATGAAACACAATGTCTGCAGTTCATTCCCAAGATCCGCACTGTGAAATCAGTGAACTGATTCCCACATTTCCACCTCCGTCAAAATTCACTTCTGCTCTCTAGAGCACACATATAGGAAAAGAAGTAAAAAACAAAAAGCTCACATCCAATAGTTCCTTATTAACTTCTGATTACAGCAGGCCATTATTGTGGGAAAATGGAGTCCATTAGAAATAATTCTAGCTTGCAAGACTAAAAAAATCATAAGTTGATGCAACTTTATTTCTCTACTTGATTTTATCCAAAAAGCAAGAAGTTGCTTTGGAGAGGCCAAATATACTCTATCATGGGACTAACCTCAGGAGAAGGAGAAGGAGGAGAGGAGGAGGAGGAGAGGAGGAGGAGGAGGAGGAGGAGGAGGAGGAGGGAGGAGGAGGAGGAGGAGAGGAGAAGGAGAAGGAGAAGGAGAAGAAGAAGAAGAAGAAGAAGAAGAAGAAGAAGAAGAAGAAGAAGAAGAAGAAGAAGAAGAAGAAGAATCTGAGAACTTGATCCACACCTGAACCCAAGCTATACCCAAGTACCAAGAAGGAACCTTCAGCTTGTCCTTGGCCATAGTTACTTCCTATCTACTTCCTAGCAACAGTTAATCAAAGATTAGTCTGTTTCATATGTACTTTCAGACCCTTTGTGATTGTATAAGGTCTTGTTTCAGAGAACCCACCTGTTCGCTAAAATAAACATTCAGTTAGATTCTTGCCAGGCTGGACACCCCCTCACCTGGTCCTATTCTCCTATACAACCTTGTCACTATGAGAGTTCGGGGTTGCTTCCCCAAACCATTCTGTGTGTCCGTGGTGAGTCACTCCAAAATCAAGTTTGTAATAAAGAAACCTTAATATGATTGCATTGGAAACAGCTCCTTGGTGGTCTTTTGAGGTTCACAAATGCTTCCTGGCACAAACATTCTTTCTGATCTTTGATCTCTGAGAAACCATGGAAATCCAAGGACCACCAGGGAACATGGAGACCCAAGTCACATTTGAGGGTCATGCAAACATTCTAATTGAAAAGTGCAGTGAACCAGCCTTCTGATTACTCCAATTTGAATCTCACATTCATGTGCGTGACAAAACACCAAGACACATTTAGTGGCCAATCAATTATTTAGTCTTTGCCTTCCCTTATGGGCTTCTAGACAACACAGAAGAAATTATTCTTTTTGCATGCTGGAAGATTTCTGAGAGACAGTTAACTTCCAGAGAAGGCAATTATCTCTAAACCATTCCTTCTATATTATGTTGGCAGATTTCCATTTCCTAGTATTTCTCTAACTTCCTACATGCAACAGAAATACACAGTAAATTTTAATCATAAACATTGAACTTAATGAACTATTATGAATTATTTCTCATGGAGAAGTTACAGAATAGCCAGAAAGACATTATTCCCTCTATATCTTATCCCTTTGTGACAACTCAAGCAAAAGAGCTGAACTGGATAATATAAAAACTGACAGTGCAGTTATTTATAAAATCTAAATATCAAGCTCAAAGGTCTTTAAAATATCTGCAGCCATACTTAAAGGCATTTCTACTATATCACCATGTAATCTTCTAAAAGGAAGAGTATTTGAAGGCTCATATTTAAGCTGTAGATTCTGACAACTGCCTAAAGCTGTTGTTCATCTCTGGTTAAAATAAATAAATAAATAAAGCTTCAGATCAAGTACTATGCTATCCTCCACTGAGAAAAAGTATTTACAGGAATTATATTATTAGCCAGAGATACAAAGAAAGTGTACTCTGCAGAAAAATTATTACGTAAAAACTCTTTCCTTGTGCTTCCATTGCTTGATTGCATTTTATTTGATCTAATATAATGTCCCTACAATTAAAAGCACCAAAAATATAATGGTTTTCAATTAGGAATTTGTTACACTGATTGATATTGCATCTGTATCTATATGTATGTACATATACATCATATACATATACATCATATATGTATATACATATACATCATATTCATATACATATACACATACACATATACAATACATATACATATACATCATATGCATATACATATACATAGTCAATTGAAACATTATAGTAGATAGGAGTTTTAGAAGTATGTTCCTACTTCAAACCAATGAAAATTCTATTCTGTGCTTCAGAAGACACTATTTTACAGTTTGTGGGCTTTTCAACTCTATATGTTTACATGCACATATATACATTTATGAATAGGTCCATTATATTATTTTCCTGTTCTTTCTGTATACAGAACAGCCTAAATTTGGAACAAACAGCTCTGTAGAAGTCATTTTCTGTATGTCTAAAACCATTCCTTCATCAACGGTACTCTCCTGTGACTGCTGTGATGTAAGAGAACAAACATCAAAGGTATGACGTACATACTTGTTCAATGGTGGCGATATTGGTAAAAGGGGAAACGGGCTTTCCAACTGATTTGTCACTAGATTTGATATATGCTCCACATGGGGGAATGTTTGCCAGGAACTAGAAATATGGCAAAATTTTGAGTCAAGTTACATTATAGATACTAGGTGTATGTTTGTTGGAGGATGGAATACTGTTGGCTAGCAAAATTGTAATTACATCAATTAATTATATATATATATATATATATATATATATAATATAGTTAAAACTAGTAATAGTACTCTTCCCCTTAATCAGTGAAGTGGCTTTTGTGAGACTGGTGCTAAATGCAGAGACTCATAGCTGCAAATATAAAGTAGACAAGCTGAAAATAAGTGGACAAATGAATATTTCACTCTAAATCATTTCTACCTCCCTCTCTAAATCGCAGTTAACATTGTAGAAGAGGGATGAGGGGAACTTAGAAGTCAGAAAATAAGGAGAAGTGCTGTGAAATATTTTTTTTTATGGACAATAGATATCTGAATGACAAGTTCTCAGTCGATGTAGATATGTGCACTGGGAATCTATATGATGAGTCCATTGACAGTTGTGGATTCACTGTGACTCACAGGACTCTTCCAACTGATGCTGAGCTATTTGGTAACAACAGATTCAGAGAGAAGAGAAAATGATTGCCTTTATTTAGCAATTATATATGTATAGTATTTCTAGAAAAAATATTTTCTTTATAGAAAACACCTCTGTAAGCCATACTTTTAAAATTTTTTTGATCTCTTTTTTTATTGGATATTTTATTTAAATTTCACATGTTATCCCCTTACACCATACCCACCCCGTGCCCAGGCACCCCCCATCCCATCCCCCCTCCTCCTGTTTCTATGAAGAAATGCCTCCAACAACCCCATAACTTCTACCTCCCCACCCTCAAATTCCCCTACACTGGGCATACAACCTTCATGGGACCAAGGAGCCATACTTAAAACAAAGAAACAAATTGATAAAATCTAGTCTGATTAATTTAAATTTTGTGTAATTTTGAAAACATAATTAAAATGGATATTTTGTCAGACTGTGTTCATCTACTTATTAATGATGTGATACTATTGAAGACTTTATATCCATGTGCAATATATATTTAGAGTTTATTTTTATATTATGTAGTCAAAGCTAATGCTTGATTAATTAACATGCGGTCAAAGACTGGAGGTTTTATTCTTCTTATGAGCTAATCAAATTTCTCACAGGTTTTATATAAATAGTAGCACTCTATCCCTGCCTTCGTAAGATTAGAATTGCCAAGGCCCTTCTATACTTAGAGACGGGAGGAGATGTCAGGGGCAGCCCTGTGAATACACTGAGGGCCTAAAATCAGCCATAGGCCTAAAATCAGCAATAGGCCTGACATACATACATGCTAACACCAAGTCTTGGGTCTCTGTGGAAAAACACTGAAACAGAAGGCAATAAGCTATTGTAAACAGGCAGCTTCTGTGGAAATTTACCAGCCTGAGTAGTCATAGATCTTATAAATAGGCAGCCTCGGCGGACAGTACCAACTTAGATAAGGACAAATGAATCATAGGCAGAGTCATAGTGACCTGTCCCCTGAACCTTCACCTAGCTGATACCCTGTTCTGAAAGGTGTCTGTACTCCCCATGAACACCTATGCTCAGGTGTCATTCCCGTCCCCACATCCTGCCTTTTTGTGTTTATAACCCCTGTGTGAATAAGTAAATTATGATGTAATTTAAATAATAATAATTAAATAAATTTAAAAAATTAAGATATCTCCTGGATTCAAGGAATCATGTTAATCAGGGCACATCACGTGTTATCAGTTTCTTAAATATTTGATGAGATGTGATCACTTTATCTGCATGATATTTTATGATGCAGTTTTGTGTCTTATATTCATTTTAGACATAAGAATAAAAACTCTAGTCAGAAAAAATTTGAAACAGTGACTTCCCTTTTCATATAGGGGCCTCCATCTCCAGAGTGTAAGTTATGAATTACTAAATTGTATTGAACCTGTAGTACATATATGCAGGCTAGCCATTGTTTCCCCAAATTTGTAATCTCAGTTCCAGGAAGGCTGAGGCAGGAAGATCCAAGTTGATAAGCAATCTAAACTAGATCATAGGATTTTATCTCAAGACGACAAAAACTCTTCAAATATAGCCAGAAAACACTCAGAAATTATAATGATTTTAAATATTTTCTTCAATACTACAGACACTTCATTCTAAAATACATTATGACAACTTACATGAAGGCAAAACAATGATGTATCTTATTTTAAGAGAACTATAATTTCATTAAGCTCACATAAAGTTACATTGTTCGTATTTTTTCAAAGACAGAAATTCGATTTTAAAGGAATATTTTTGGGCTAAAATGTAGGTTCAATGGTTCAAAGCAGTGATTAGTCTGGCAGAGAATATAGGTTCAATTCCCAGCACCTGCTTCGTGGCTAACATAAATATGTAACTATATAGTTCAAAGAGATCAGACTTGCTCTTCTGACCACTGTGCACAACAGGCATACATGTGGTACCCATTCATACACATAAAAGAAAACAAATACATCTTAAAGAAAAGGGCAGTGTTATTTATTACTTTTTATGTTGTCATATTCAAATGCCTTCCAAGATCTATCTGGAGAGAAAAAGTTTGTTTTGTCTTGTCATTAAAAGGAATAGTGCCAATATTAGCAGGCAAAGTATTGGGGCAGAAAGGTGAGCCAACTGGGATCAGACTTCAATCAGAAACCCAGAGGACACTCAAGGGAGATCAGGCCTTTACATTTCAAAACCTGCTGCCACTGCTGCCCTCCTCCTGAGGTGCTCTACCTTCTAAGGGTTTCACAATCTTTAAAACCAGACAGCCCATTGTGAAACAACTGTACAGAAAGGAAAACAAAATATTCTCATTCCACTGGCTATAACAACATGAGAAAGAGAGTCTTAATTTATAACTACTGAACAGAAAAATATAGATGGTGTATTTAGTCACAGAACTTCCTTGGAAACTGTGAGTATTCTGCATTGGATGAGGCGATACCATGCCCTCTTTTAACGCTGTATTATTGTGAGTTCAGGTTTTTAAACCAAACATCTGGCTAGTAAATATATGAGAGATTTTAGGTCTATTAAATCCATTCCATCATGTTGTGCTTATTTTAGAGATGCCTGTTTATTTGCTCCATTTGTTCATTGATCATGCAGAGTTCCCAGAAACACAAAGTGCCTGTTCGTGGATGATTCATTTCCACGGAGAAGCTCCACAAATGACCTAACAAAAACAAGGACTGCCTGCATTCTATCTCCTTGCTTCCAATGGTCTCTGTGCGATGAGATTACTCTTTATTGAACTGTACCCAAATATATAGAGCACCCGTTTTTGAAATTAGAATCAATTAATTAAGCTGATTGCCAATGTGTCACTTGCTCTTTCGTTACAAAAAATAATAAGTAGATATTTGCAAACCTTAAAAACTTTGCCTGACATAAAAAGAAATTATGGAAATGCTATATAAAATGTTATTTAAGAGGGGCAGGCAATATGAGGTAAGAAGAAAAGGCGTTTATATATTGGGCCTGATTACATGAGTTTTCTTCTCAGGACTCATATGGTAGGACAGAACAGATTTCTGTGCCTCATGGCAACTGCACCAGCCACCAAGCACAGAATACATAGTGTAAAAAAATTTAAAAATGCTACTAAATCACCAAAGAATACAATCCAATCTACATAGTCATGATGACAACATTTCTATATTTTGTTGAGAAAATTTAAAACATCTTTAGTAAAAGGTAAAATCATGAAAGCTTTGTAAATTCTTAATGTGTTAGATTTTGTTTCTGATATGTTTAAGAAATGATCAGTGGCTAAAGTTAACAAAGCAAAAAGAAACTAAAGCATAAATTGGTGCTAGAAAGCCTAGTATTGACATTGAAAGCAAACATTTAAGAGGTTTAATATGTTACCTGGGCATGAATTAAAATCATGATCTTTCTACTTCAGTGTTTAGCACTAAAATCATGCTATCTCTATCTTTCCAGATAATCATCACATAAGGGTATTTTAATAAAGGGTATGTTTCCTGTATAAATTCTGAAAAGGGAAAAGAAAATATAAATTTGTAAGAGATAATTGAGTATCCGTGTAAAATTGCAAGAAAGCATCACCTTTAGATGCCATGAGATATTATGAACACCACTTAGTAATTTCTGATCATGTCTCATCTGTCTTCTGAATAACATTTGGTTTTCAGCATGTATGGTATCTCTCCATAAGCAGGTATGAACTAGATTGCAAGGAACATGGTTTATCTAATTATGTAGTGTTGGCATGTTTGGGTTATTAACTGGGATAAATATATGAATAAATTATTTGTGTTTTTTTTTCACTTTTATTGGTTATTTTATTTATTTACATTTCAAATGTTGCCCCCCTCCTGGTTGCCACTCTGAAACCTCCCTATCCCATTTCCTCTCCCCTGCCTCTATGAGGGATGCCCTCACCCACCCACTCACTCCTGCTTCACCATCCCTGGCATCCTCCTACTCTGGGGTATCAAGCCTCCAAAGGACCAAGGGCCTCCCCTCCCATTGATGCTAGATAAGGTCATCCTCTGCTACATATGCAACTGAAGCCATGGGTCCCTTCATGTGTACTCTTTGTTGGTGATTTAATCCCCGGAAATTCTAGGTGGTCTTGCTATTTTATATTGCTGTCCTTCTTATTGGTTTACAGTCCCCTTCAGCTTCCTTAATTCTTTTCCCTAAGTCTTCCATTGGTGTCCCCCTGCTCAGTCCCATGCTTAGCTGCAAGCATCTGCATCTGTATTTGTCAGGCTCTGGCAGAGCCTCTCAGGGGACAGCTACACCAGGCTCCTTTCAGCAAGCCCTCCTTGGCATCAGCAATAGTATATGGGTTTGATGTCTGCAGATGGGATGGATACCCAGGTGGGGTGGTCTCTGGATGGCCTTTCTTTCAGTCTCTGCTCCTCTGTTTATCCCTGCATTTCTATCACCCCTTTGCTGGGTATTTCAACTAAAGTAACCCCCATTGGGTCCTGAGTACCTCTTGCTTCCTGGGCTTCTGGGACTTTCCAGTGACTATTTCCAGTTCCCCAGAGAAACAAATAATCCAACTAAAAATGGGGTACAGAGCTAAACAAATTCTCAACTGAGGAATCTCAAATGGCCCAGAAGCACCTAAAGAAATGTTCAACGTCCATAGTCATCAGAGAAATGCATATCAAAAGAACCCTGATATTCCAACTCACATCTGTTAGAATGGCTAAATTCAAAAACTCAGGTGACAGCAGATGCTAGATGAGGATGTGGAGAAAGAGTAACGCTCCTCCATTGCTGGTGGGACTGCAAGCTGGTACGGCCACTCTGAAAATCAGTCTCAGAAAATTGGAAATAGTTCTATCTGAGGACCCACCTATTCCACTGCTGGGCATATACCCAAAAGATACTCCAACATTTTAACAGGGACACATGATCCAATATGTTCATAGTAGCCTTATTTATAATAACCAGAAGCTGGAAACACTACAGATGTCCCTCACCAGAACAATGGATACAGAAAATGTGGTGCATTTACACAATGGAGTACTACTCAGCAATGACTTGATGAAATTCACAGACAAATGGACTGAAGTAGAAAATATCATCTTGAGTGAGGTAATCCAGTCAGAAAAGAACATACATAGTATGTACTCACTGATAAATGGATATTTGCCTGGAATAACTACGATACAACTCACATACCATATGAAGCTCAAGAAGAAAGACCAAAGTGTGGATGCTTCAGTCCTGCTTAGAAGGGGGAACAAAATAATCATGAGAGGTAGAGGGAGGAAGGAACCTGGGCAGTAGAGGGGGCAGCGAAAGGGAGGCAGGATCAAGGAAAAATTGAAGGAGATGGAGAAATACAGAGGGAAATTGAATGGAGGTGTGCATTTGTGTAATTTTTAAATTTTCTCTAAACCAGACACTCAGAAGTTGATGATCTTTCTAATGATGTTAAATCCAAGATCTTCAACTATTTCTTGCTCAAGGAAAGATCAATTCTACTAGAACTTAAAATACTTCATTAACGTGCTATGAAGTTTTATAATATAGGCTTTCCATTTGCTTTCTTTCCAGAGTAGACAGAATCAGTTCATCTTACTCACAAACATTTATCAAATCTACCAATGCTTATTGCAAGATCATAATGACTTTTGGTGACAAGACTGTCATTCAAATGTGAGACGAACAAAGATAAGAAACACGCTTAGATGTGTAATGGAACTAGGGAGGAAAAACAAGAGAAACTGCTGCAATACACTGAAAAGATTTAACATAAACCACTCTGCACTCCACTGAAAACCTTCCAAGGATGAGCTTGTTCAAGTTTCAAATAATCACATCACACCCCAAATTTATCAACAGCACACAGAATGCAGAAATTTAAATATAGAGGGCTTATGTAACTTATTGGTGGTCACATGTATGTAACCCTGAATACTGCTTGGGTTCTATTACATATTAGAAAATATGATAGCAAATTTATTATCACATTTATTAATACAAAACATTGCATGCAGAACATAGTAACACTGGACATAAACAAAAGATTCGTAAGCAGACACTGGATAGTTAAAAAACAGATATAAAGAAATGTGAAAAAAAGGAATTCTTTGTTGGTATTTTTAAATACCATTATTTAAAATCCATAACAGACAAGCCTTTATCTTACAATTAGTCGACAATGATAAAGAAGTCTTCTCTACCTTTTAAGCAACAGCATTTGCATTCCATCATGATTCCATTCAAATTGGAAACATTGATCAGATGGTTAGCACCTGAGAGCCACCATAAATCTCTCATGGATAGTTATCCATGAGAAAAGAAAGAGGAGTAACATTATAAATGGAAAGATTTCAAATCAGCTCAATCAAGAGGCGTAAGATGCCAGATAGAAACAGGGCACCTTGAAGCTTACAACATACCCTTGCTTACATTACGTAGACCTGTGATATTTCCAGAAGATCGTGAGCATCACCTTTAATGGTACAAATTCAATGGACATAGCTGCTTTCATACTTTAACAATAGAAAGGTAATTCAAATATAATACAGGGCTGAAGAAGCTAAAGATTGCAAAGCAATATCATAGTCCGACTTTATATTTAATTAACAAAATGATTGCTCTTGGTTAAAATTCCACATTCTCCAATGATAATTTTATGGCTCAGCATAAACTTCCTGATTTGCAAGCATAAGATGGAAACAAATAGATTCTAGAGGCTTGCTAGCTAACAGGGAATCAAGATTAGTGAGATTTTTGAATACAAGTTCAGTAAGATTGTGTCTTTAAGGGTAGAAAGTAATAGCAGAAGACATGTCAATCTGTCCTCCACATATAAAAGCAATGCTCTACTTATCCTGTATGCAACTAGACAAATTGCACACACAATACACACACACACACACACACACACACACACACACACACGTACTCAATTATACTTAAAATTAGGGGCTAGAGAAACTGCACAATGGCTAAAGGATTTGCCTTGAATAACAAGACCTCACTTTGAATTTTCCAAACCCATGTACAAACTGAATGCTCTAGCAGTCACTAAACCCAGTATTGTTATGTCTATTTGGTATACAAAATAATGTACAACAATAAGACCTTGTCTCAATGTGGTCTCCTCCAACCCTACATGTAGAATGACACATGGGCACCCCTACACACACAAATGACTATATACAAACATTTAGGAACACACACATATAAACACAAATGCCTACAAAAAATTATAACACACTGTTCTAGATCCATGGTCTTATTACTCCTGTGAATCTTAAAATGAGAAAAATGACTTAGTCTCAGTTGTTCATCAGATCTTGGCAGGTATACTTTAGATATAGGTTTTTATTTTATGAATCTCTTATAATAGTGAACACAAATCAGAAAATACTGAGGTAAATACTCCACCTCACATCACATATAACATTTCAAAAATTAATATCACAACTTTGTCACAGCTAAAGATTGCTCAGCAATATCGTAGTCCGACTTTATATTTAATTAACAAAATGATTGCTCTTGGTTAAAATTCCACATTCTCCAATGATAATTTTATGTCTTTTTAACTTAATCTCAGTTTTGATTTCACCTGTCAAAATAATGTCAGCTTAGCTGCAATTCTAACATATTATGGCTCATTTTTTCTCTGTTTTATAGTTCTCAAATAGAGAAGTCGTTTGTGATTCCAACAATGAAATCTCATTTTCTTGAATTACCATGAATTTGAAAATTTCGGAATGAATATTTTTTCTCCTAAATACATTTTCTTTTTAAATGCTTGATATCTGTGAAACCCCTGCTACCTTATTCTGTTACTGTTCTTTCTTAAGTGCAAATAATAGCACCCTTACTTTATGAGAATATCACCACTTGAGTAGAAGTCCTAAAACATGATGATGTTACACATTAGATATACAAGTTGCCACTCTAATGTCAAATAATCTTCAATTCTTTTTTTTTTTTATTGGAAAATTTTTTATTTTTTACATTTCAGATGTTCTCTCCTTACCCCATTTCCCCCCTCCCTCCCAGGAACTCACTATCCCTTCCCCCCTTCCTGCCTCCCGTTGGTGTACCCCCACCCACCCTCCCCTGTACCATCACCTCCCCACCCTCGAGTATCCCCCCCCCACGACGTCCAGCCTTCATGGGTCCAAGGATCTCTTCTCCCACTTATATATAGCTCCTTGCCTATATAGCTGGAGCTTGAGTCCTCCCTAAGCACTCCCAGGCTGGTGGCTTAGACCCTGGGTTGGGATTGTTGCTTTCCTCATGGTGTCGCGAATCTCTCAACTCCTTCAGCCTTCACTCTATCTTCTCCATTGGAACTCCATGCTCAGTTTAATGGTTAGCTGTGAGCATCTGCCTCTGAGTATGTCAGACTCTTGCAGACCTCTAGGAGACAGCTATATCAGGCTCCTGTCCATGTACATACTGACATCCACATCAACCTCTGCCTTGGTGATTGCACATAGGATGGATTTCCAGGTGGAATGGTCTGTAGACGGTCCCTCCTTCAGTTTCTGTCCTGCACTGGTCTCCATATTTGCACCCTTGAGTATTTTGTTACTCCTTCTTAAGAAGGACTGAAGGCCCCCCTACTTGGTCTCATTCTCATGAGCTTTTGTGGTCTGTGAGTTGAATCTTGGTACTTCAGGCTTCTGGTCTAAAATCCAGTAATCAGTGAGTGAATACCATGTTGTTCTTTTGTGATTGGGTTACTTCTTGTACATGTGGAAAACCTCACTAGATTACCATTTTTGCCCTCCTCCCCGATTATTAATGATTTTTTCTAATCGTCTTCATTTTGTAAGTCTTAAACATTTCTCCATTTCATACTTATGTCTGCATCTCTTTACTTTGCATGTGTATCCCTGCTATCTACCACATTCTCATCTACGCTTTGTTCATCTTCTCCTCCCTTTCTTTCATTCATGGTGTAGCTATGACATTTTCCTGTTATTTAAACAGAGTCAGCTCCAATTTCATGTGTCCGTCATCTTGATTCATATCTTTGGAGATGTGAGTTGATAGGTGAAGGTTATGAGCAGAGAGAAAAGCTAGGATGTTCAGTTTTGAACCAGGAGTACTCCAAGCTTTGCATCGAGGGTCCCTAGTGTTACCAAGAAGGGTGAGTTGACTCTCAAAGAAAGGAAAGATATCTAGATCCTGACAGTTCAACATAAAGGTCATTTCCCATTCATCATGGTGACTCCTCCTTTCCTGTACATCAGAGCCCTGGACTCAACCAATATTCTTGGAAGAATGATACCAATAAAATAGTCTCCTATTCCACTTTCCCTAAAAGTTTCTTACAGATTCATACACCAAACTTTACTTTCTAACAGATGTGTAAAGACCCCTGCTCTAAAAATGAAGGTAGGATGATAAATAGAGTAGAGGGTGAAATGGGGAGCATTTATAGATAATTAAAGATGCGTCTCAGCATTGGGAGAAGTTCATTAGAACAAGATAAAATGTGCCTTGATTGTTAGCACACCGCAGCATCTGGCAGCAAAGCCTTCATAACACTCTGATTCTTTTATGATTCTTTTATTTATTGGTGTATTATTTGTGAAAATGCTCAGATTAGGATTTCATTTTATTACTATATTTTTAATCTTTTACAAAGCAATAAGTGATTTCACAAAGCACTTTTTTTGTTTCTTCAGAGTAACATTAGCTCAGGAATTTTCTACTCTATGACATCAGAAGCCCAGTATTGTTTTAGGAAAATTATCATTATCAAATTTGCCGGGTGCAGATAAATTTGACAAAAATATTTATCTATCATAATGAATGAAAACTTAAAAGTAGTATAATTTTTTCCTAGGCTATCATTATGGTTTTAGTCTGTAAAATGTCTTTTAGTTTCAGAGAGAAAAAAAACTAAATTGGCATTATGTGTGTTTGTTCTGTACCCTGCACTTATGGAAGGAAAAGCACTTAAGATAGTTTTAAAAACTGTAACATTTCATTCATTTATGACTGGTGGTGGCCAACCTATAATCTCTCAAGGGCAACTTTATACTTAGGGATTCAATCTGAAAAAATAGTGAGTGTTGAGAGATTCTGCTATGTTTCTCATTTTCCTTCTGATTCTATTTGTAATTAAGCTAAGATATTGAAAAAGGTGACTATCATATGTAGCTAACATTAGAAAACAATTCTCTTTGTCTATTTATCTCTCTTTCTCTCTTTTTCTTTCTATCTGTCTCATCTGTGTGTGGGGGGGGGGAGAGAAAGATTTTGTGTATGTATCAGCTTTTCGCTGTCTCTCTGTGTATGTCTCTCTCCCCCTATTTTTCTCTTTCCCTCCTTTCCTTTCTTGTTACTATATATTCCTTTCTTGTTACCATCTTTCTTCCTTTTATACCTTCATTTTCCTCAAGGCTTTCAACTTTTCAATTTCTAAGTGTTTGTTTCCTAATGGATAATCAATTGTTTTATCTCCTAATGTGTTGACTCAGTCTTAGCTACATGTGTTACCATTCTTGATTGAAGCAGCATGGTAGGTATGGCTGCTGTTTTCTGGTTCCTGGTACTCACTAGGAGAAACTTTATATTATTGTGAATAGAAATACATGTTTGGACAATCTCCATGTATCTAATCTAGAATTTACAGATTGTTACCACAGTTGTATCCTTCTGGTTTAAGAACAGAGAACTTGTAATAAATCCCAGCAATGCTGTGGTACTCCATGTTAGATACTTGGTTAAAAGGTAACCTAGAAGATGTTCACTTGTTAGCTATCAAACGTTCCCCTCTAGTAGAAACAAAAAGTAAACAAAACAAAACAAAAACAGATCTTTTTTGGTTTGTCTTTGTATTTTAACAATATTCAAGTGAGAGGGACAAGGCATTTCTTTTCTTATAAAGTATTGGATTATAAATGATATTTTCTTCCCCAGCTAAACATCAGGATATTTTATGGAAGAATGAAAAATAATGAAGATGTTTGCACAAGTTCTTATTACAAATAACCCTAGATTTTATGTTTTTAAACTCCTGATACTATGTGTCTGAAAGCCTGACCATAACTAATAATAATGTTGAATTTCTGTTAAAAGTCACTGACAGGTGCTTTAAAGGTTTTATTAGAACTGACACTTAAAATGTCATAATTTGACTAGAGAATATTTTGTTTTTGCTTTTGAGAAAAACATTAAAAGGAGAAGCTAAATTTTGAAATCTGGTATATTTTAAATGGTTACTACATTTGTTATAGATTAAATAATACAGTATTAACAAATACTTGATAGCTCTCCTGTAATACATCTGTAGAAAGGTGACATTGATATGTTGAGTATTCATATATAAAATCACTATCATGTTTAGAAAATTAAAAAAAATTAATTGGTAAAACTGTCAAATATGTTAGATAATGTAGCTTACTAATCATAGATGTATAATAATGACACAGTGATACTGTGACTACTGTGGAATTTTTTTTTTTTTAGTTTTAAACTAATTTCATTGGGGAGTAATGTGTGTTTATCATGTTCATGCCCACTCATAACTCTTGTTACATCCACCCTTCCTTCTACCTAGACCTAACTCAGCATCCTTTGTTTCTGCTTTAAGACCAAGTGTACCCAAAGACTCTTAGATGTATGGTCTTCCATTGGATGTAGTAGACTTACCAGTGGGTATCCTCTTAAAGAAAACTGATTTGTGACCTTCATTTCTCCCCTCAGAGAACACTTTTGAGATTTCGATATTTGTAAATGTGATTTTTTTAATTTTTGCTAAATGTTTATACAATATTTAAAAAAAAAAATAAGGGGGAGAGGAGCTCTCTGATAATATCGTTCAATGTGTATTTATCATATCCATGCCAATCTGTAACTCTTGTTAGATCCAGCCTTTTGTAGGCTAATTTTATGCCTCTATTCCTCATTATGTCAAGAGAGATCACAATTGGAGATATGGCTAGGTCTGTGTCCTCTTCAACCATTTACTTAGTTTGACAGCTTTTCTTTGTGTGATATGATAGTTATGACATATCAACAGATATTTTTATTTTAGTATTATATTAGTGTAATGTGTGTGTGTGTTGTGTGTGTGTGTGTGTGTACATGTGTGTGAGAGTACCAATGGAGAGGGGCTGGAAGAAAGTGATTGGAACCCCTATAGCTGGAGTTACCAGGTGGTTTCGAGTTGCCTTACATAGGTGCTGAAAAGAGAACTCTGCCATCTGCAAGAGGAACTGAGTTTTCTCTCTCCAGCCCCTGAACTGGCATTTGTTACAGAAACGTACACCTAAGTAGTCTCTAATACCACCAACATCCTACTAGGCTCCTAGCAAATTATTTTCAAAGGTTCATACACTTTATATATTGTTTGGTGAGTTAATGAGTAACCATCAGTTAAAGCTGTTCATTAGTGTCTTTTGAGCTCACTGATCGGGCTAAGTAGATACAGAAAAGCAACGATTCTCTACCCCCCCCCCCCCCCAAGCTTATAAAGACAGCCACTCATTGCTTGTTTATAATTTTATATCTAATCCAGGTTCAAGAATATAGTTATTGATATTTTAACTATTTTAAATGGGGGCTGAAACAATATTTTAAAGAGGTTATAGGGGTAGCCTTCATGATATCTCCGTGGGTTTGGAAACTAAATTTGGTCTCAGGAAAACACATGATAGAAGGAAAGAAGAAATTCCTCAAAGGTATCCTTTGATATCTACCAGAGTATCATGGAGTGCACCTGTGTGGAGAGCTTTTGGTGCCGCTTCTAGGAATTTGGCATTTGTCACTGCGCTTGGACAAGGAAGTAAGCTCAGTAAGAATATTAGAAACAGTGACCACGGGGCTTTGCTTTTACTTTTCTGAATTCCTACCTTACGTGAGCTCTTTGCTTACTACTTTACTTAATTATTACCTCCTGTGATCCTTTTACATACTCCTTTACTTAATTACTATCTTATGTGATCCTCTTGTTTCCTACTTTGCTTGATTAATTTGTCTTTGATCTAAGAACAGACCATATGTTTTTTTGGCTGTACTTAGAATGATAGAAAAGCTGGCTGGAGAGAAATAAAGCTGCTTCAGCTGGAGTCGTGTTATAATTTTGTCAGTTTTTCTTTTTCGACCCTCCCTCCCTTGAGACCCTGTTGACTGACTGAGCTGGCTTGGTCACACATGTACACACACATACACGTACACATGTACACAAGTAAATGCTATCCAAAAGGAAATATTAAACGTTAACACCCTTCCCAATGTGAACATACATGGGAGTGAATTCTCTGGGAGGCCATGTTGTGAGATAGCACTCTCATGAATGGGATCAGTGATCTTATCAGGAGCCCACACACAGATTTCTGATCCCTCCTACTTTTTATAAAATCGTTGAACAGTTTATGACCCATAATTTTGTACTGCCCTGATACAAATTATATGGGCATTTTGTTTTCAAATTTCTAGTCATCTGTGAGGAATAAATTTATCTTTTTAATATCGCCATTCACTCTATCACATGTTGTCATAGCAGCTTACACAGATTTACTTTGTAATGCTCATCCAGCATGTGGCACATGTCTAAGTGAGAAAATGTTTAATACACGTCCTCTCATTTTACTGTCGATACATTTCAAGCGTGCTCCGATAGTCCCCTAGTTAGGTTAAAGAATTTCCAGTGCCTTCCTACCTTGTTATTCAGTGAAAGAAACAAGTTGAGTCATAAATACAAGTTTATCGAATTTATCTGCGGAACTTTGTAAGAATTGGAGATTAATATGAATGGCTTATCAACTCTGCATAGACTCCTCTCCTTTCCTCTTGCTGTTTTCTTTCTGTACCGATTCTTGGTGTTTCATAGAGGTCTAAAGTTTTCTATTTAGTTCCAGGGTAGGATGTGATGATCAGAAAATTGGATTTCCAATAAGAAATAAGGCATGGATGCAATTAGATAATTATTCAGCATCAAAAAGTCCATTAAATCTCATACGCAAATCATTAACTACCTTTTCAAGGAGTGAGCTTGTATTCCATTTTCTGCCATGTCAAGAGGATACAAACAGCCATTTGGAAGAAGAATTTAGAAACTTATTTCAGGTGACTTCCTTTGAATGGACGCAGATGTGATTACCTTTCAACAGGTTTTCTTTGCCTCCTGGAGTATGATATATGAGCACCAACCTGGATAAAGTCAAGGCCTTTGCAATGTATAATCTACTTCAGTCACTGCTTGGCTGACAATTTAATAAATGATGCTGCCAGTGCGAACTGATTCTCTTGCCCCAAGATCATGAGCAAATGAAATATGTTCTTTCATTTTATCTAGAGTGCTATACGACAGAAATATTCAGATTTTCTGAAGAAAATGTGCATAATCAAATTTCGTAGAAAACAGCATTGATCTCTGTATTTCCAGTCTAATCTTGAATTGTACTTTTTTTTTTTCATGATAAAAGTACACTGACAGAGTAAATCCTTCTGAATAAATTGTCTAGGCTGACAGATGTTATCTTTCTGGTCTTATTTTGACCTGTTTCTAGGGCTGCTTCCTGGAGACAGATAGGGGAAAGAAAATGATTTGACATCAGTATGAAAGGCAAAGCAATGTCAACAAAATATAGGGGTCAAAAAGAAGCTGTTGGCAAGCCTGAGGTGAATAACCATGTCAAGATATGACCTTCCAGGAGAACTAACCAAGGAGGCAGCTGGGCTGGGAAACCTGACCCTGACAGTTTGATTAACAGCAAACAGCAGATCCAGCACTTATTTATGGACAAGAGTATTATTGAGTACTCTCTGTGGTTGACCCTTATGGTTCACAATAGAATGATATCTCTTTTACGTTTACCATTCGCTGAGTTCATTGTCAAGAGATGACACTAGAAACAAACATCATGAAGACCAATGATTTGCAAAATGTTTTGTGTCACAACATCTTATCTCCTCGATTCTCTCAAGCAGAATGTGAGACTCACAGAATAAAATAACTTCAACAATCATTTTTTTTCCCCAGTTAAAAATGTAAGAATCAGAGGAGTTAAAAGATTTGACAAGCATATAGCATGGTTATATGGTGAAGTTGGAATTCAAAGGTGATCTCCTGGAATGAAATGCCGTTTTCATTCCACTCGACTGTATCAATCTAAATAATTCAGTTCTCAAAGTGAATTGGGAGGAAACACGAAACTAAATGGAATATTTCAAGGAGATAGAGAATGCATCTAAATATACGAATCCTGAGATAGAGCTCGTGTTGTAAATAATCAAGCTTGTCAAGATAGGAAAGCCACTCCACACTCTAAGCTGAGATGAGATTTAAATGCCATATTTGAATAACTGTCCTCTAATCCATCACCTGTCATAAATTTAAAATCTAATTTCAAAGAAAATGAAAGCAAACATGTTGATCATTTTTTTTACCCCAACTTATAAAAAAAAAAAAAAAAAAAAACCACAACATAAGCTATGAGTCTTTAGGACATAATTTTAACCAAACTAGTCATTGACTAATCTTCAAATCATTTTGATATTATGACATCTGAGCTTGTAAATTATATTGTTTGTAATTGCATTTAAATATTATGATGAATAATATTATTATATTATAGTAATATTTTTTCTTAATAAATGTACACAAGGCTGATATATATGTAGGAATTGTATTGCTTCAGACTTTATAGCAGCAATGTCTATAAGAATCCTAAGCAAGAAAAGATTTTACCCCAATTGTTACTCTGTATTGTTAACAAGTAGCTGCTGTCTGAATTCATTCTGAAAAGAAACACTCCAACTTCCAGGATGTTAAAAACTGAGCAACTAATTCAGCGAATAAAATACAGCAAAATGCTATTCACTTCTAAAGTCCTGAGAGAATTTAAGAGAGTATCTAGTTTACATTTTGCTTTTACTTTTAATTATGTAATTATGTATACTATAATTCTGCAAATAATTATTACTGTTTTATAATACCATACCACTCACAATAAAGAATATAATATTAACCAACATGGTTTTTATTAATCAAGTTTGTTTGGGTTTTGCCTAAACATGCAACATCACTTCATCATTTCATATGATAGCATATGATGAAGAATACAAAATATGCCTGGAGTAGATCTATCTTATTTAAAAGTCACATTATGGACTGAAAAAAGTAATACTTAACATTTAACCTGAACCTCAATAGAATTATACCTAACGAGTTTCTGCAGCTTACTAAAGGTTCTAGTTTAAACATCCTGTGACTAAGGTTTTGCTTTATTATTGAATATTCAATGCAACTGGCTAGAAAATAGGAAATATACTTTCTAGTAGTAATTTCTGTACAGTTCCAGTAATGACTGTGGGTTTCTCTTTGGGCCTCCTTATATCCGTACCATTGTTGAAATGAACTCTCTATCTTAAGGGGAGCTCTAAATTGTCCTGGTCTGTTTTTAAATATTGGTATACATATATTGTGTACATTTTTTCTATAAGAATCATATATTGTGAGGTGAGATGTTAAAGAAATTTTCTTGTTCTTTTCTCCATGGACAGTATGTTAGTCAGGTTTCTCTTCCTGAACAAACATCATGACCAAGAAGCAAGTTGGGGAGGAAAGGGTTTATTCAGCTTACACTTCCACATTGCTGTTCATCACCAAAGGAAGTCGGGACTGAAACTCATGCAGGTCAGAAAGCAGGACCTGACGCAGAGGCCATGGAGGGAGGTTACTGTCTTGCTCAGCTTGCTTTCTTATAGAACCCAAGACTACCAGCCCAGGGATGGCACCACCCATATTGGGCTGGTCCTCCCCACTTGATCACTAGTTCAAAAAATGGCTTACAGCTGGGCCTCATGGAGGCGTTTCCTCAATTGAGGCTCCTTTCTCTGTGGTAACTTCAGCTTGTGTCAAACTGACACATAAAAACAGCCAGTACAGATAGGTGTCAAAGACTATAAAAACTTAAATCCTGATTATGTGGCTGAAGACTTTAGGACTCAGGGCAAACTCTTAAAATTATTACTTGAGTATCATTTAAAATTAACAAAATTCTGTGCAACAAAAAGAACTATATCCTGGAATGATCAATATCAGTATAAGAATAGGTTATTTGTCTATGCAAATATGGAAGGAATTAGAAGAATTTAGGTAGTAAGAAGAGGCCTCAACGTCAGCTCTACATCTAGATTGGTGGTTTCTACAGAATCAGGAAGATCTTAGTGTCTACAAGCTTCCATTGGGAAGAATTTTTTGATTAAAGCTAAAGTTCTTTAAATCTTTAACTGTGAATTGAAGAGAAGCCCAGTAGCTTATCCATGTACATTCTAATGTGGGTGGTCACCAATGAACTACCTAATATTTCACTGAATGAATATACCTGATATTTCTTTCAGTGAATATGCTGCAGCCAGTACTGAAACTTGGGATTGTAGAGGGATTCACAAGAGTGCCAGAAAACTGAAGCAGACCAGAAAAACAATCTAAGAAGCAGAACACTCAAGCTAATTTGTAAATGAAGGCAACCAATTATACATTCGGGCTGTTAAAAAGACTAGTTGCTTACATAAAAGATTGAAGTATAATCACTGTCTCTTAACGTAATATTCAAAAGTCTAGAACACAAAAAGCATTGTCACACTAAGTATGAAGCTCTTCATAATGTGATGAGAAAGGAAATTAATGTAGATTAAGTATTAGATTTTAGTAGTATTTGACAGTCATCTAAGCAGCTCTCAAAAATTTGAACAGTTACATGTTCTCTCAATGCTAAGAAAATAAATGTTAGTTCAGAAAAATACATATAGAATTGCTTTTTTTCTTTTTTGTCTTTTATTTATTTATTTTTTATACTCCAGATTTTATTTCTCCCTCCCAGTCCACCCTCTAAAAACTACATCAGACATGACATAGTAAGAAAGACAAGAAAAATAACTAAACTTGATGAATATTTTATGTAAAAAAAGTGAAAAACAGATGAGTCTTTAAGCTTATGGTGAGTCAAAACGATTTTACCTGCAATAAACATAGATACTCTGTAAATTTTTCCAGGGCTTCAGGATTATGGGGTAATTTAGCAGATTTACCTATCATTCCTCTATTGAAAATTCCAAATCAGAGAAACAGTGGCTGTTAATGTTACTTTTCTGCAATCTTTGAAAAAAATGAATGGAACACACACAGGGTAAATCCACAGATAAAGGCAAAGCATCATTTGATTGAAACAACAGACATGTAAAACAAACAACAGAACAAAAACAAACAAAAACAATTAAAAAAAAAAAACCATAAAAGCAGAAAAAGACTTGCTGTCTGTGGAAAATACCAGAGTCATGAAGACCCAATATTTTATCTGTAACCACAGGATATGAAGGAAATCCCACAATACTTTGCAAGATGTAACGTAAAAGCCCTGTCAACTTTGAATTCCGTTTGGCAGAGAAATTATTCTTATAAAGCAAAAGAGAAAACCACAACCTCCCACAGGAAATACACAAGGGGAATTGTCAGCCGACCTACCTACCACTGAATTACAGGGGAGGGGATATCACTGAAGAAAATACTTGATAATGAAGAGTAAAAGAAATTCAACAGTAAGGGTAAAAATTACAAATGTGTGTAATACTGTCCCTTCCCTAAGAGAATCAAAATAACAGTACTGTCTTATGCAGTGCTTTAAAGTAAGAGCAAGGCTTGCCAAAAATCAGCCCTCAATACAAATAACAAGTCTATTACAAGTCATTTGGACAGACTGAGCAGGTTATATTTACACATTTAGGAACACACACAGAGACAAATATATCGTAGTTTCACTCTGTCTCAGAAAAACCAATGAAACTTTAGAGCAATAACTATCGGCAACATAAAGATGAATAAAATATTTCAACATTAGATCCCATAATGTATAAAATAGTTGTATTCAGCAGTGAGTTTAACAATGAGTTCAAACAAAACAAGGAGATTTGATTATGTTTAAAATCTAAGCTTTCGCCCTTGAGTTTTAAAGATCTCAGTAATGTATCTGTTAGACTTGCAATCGTAGAGTTCTTTCTTTATCAGTTGGCTGTTGCATTTAAACTTCAGGGTTGAGTAATATATCTCTGGTTTACAAAAATAAATATAAGCATGATAATTCATCATTTTCAAACCTCATGTTTTAGACAAGTGAGTAAACTGTGAATACTCAGGATACATTTTTAGACAATACATTTTTGTTTGTGTAACTGAATTCGTGAGTTCCATTATTTTTAATAGTAATAGATTATGAAAATCCTCATGTAAATAATAAAAAAAAAACAAAATTTTCCAATATTTATTCAGTATTCTCCATTGGTGTGGATATGGGTGGATACGAGGGTGGGTTATTACAAGTGCAGAAGTTGGAGGACAACCTCTTGCGTCTTATGATGGTTGGGCAGGTGTGTTTGGTAAGAACGAAGATATAGGTGCTTCCTTCGTAGCATCTGCTTTCAATGGTTTTCTGAAATACCCTTGAGCAGATGGAGAAAGGAGAAAGTCATAGCTCAGTGGGACACGCTAGAGAGGTCTGCACCTGTGTGAAACCCGGTATGTCATGATACATTGAAACCTCATTCCTCTTTTCTTAAATCCTGCAAAGATAAATGAAAAGGATAGTCTGCAGGCTTACGAAATTTTATTTTACTTATACATCAAATTTAGTAAGCATGTAACTGAAAGCACGCGATATTCTTTAGTGGTTTATTAATCCGTTAGCTAACATTGTCATATACTCTCTAGTATATAATTTTTTTTATTTTTAGGGATATATGTTTGCCACTAACACTAATAACTCTAAATGAGCATATTAAACATTATTCCCAGAATTTAGAGACTGTTGGGAGATGTCTGTCATTTTGTGCTTGCTTAAGTGGGATTTTATAATTTAGCTGGAGTAGTCATAATGCCTTATTTTATAGTGAATGTAATCCTGAAAGCAGTACTTTTATATATTTTGAAAATGAAAATATCATTTAATTTTTAAAATTCTAGACACTTTGCAGAACACTGCAGATTCTCATTTTGGGCTACTCAGTTTCTCATCTGTGTGGATGGTGGGGTTGTCCAGCTGTTTATTATGATTGCTCTATTTTGCTTTGTCTTCTCACCATTTAGAGGTAGCCAGATGGTTATAAATATTTAGTAATCTGAAGACATTTGAAAATTATCAAATCTGTTACACTGCAAATAAGAAAGCAACATACTAATTTTCAACTCACTGATTTGAAAATTCAGAAGCGAAGAAACATGAAAAGAAAGCAAATTTGAAGAATCTCTTACTCTCCTTTACAGCTGCCTTGATTATCATGCAACAATTACAAGTTACAAGAAAGGCAGAGATATAATCAAGCATCTTTCCCTCCTAAGGTTGTATGTTTCAGAACTCCGAATTAATGGACACTTTTATATGTCTATACTATTCTTGAATCTAAAACACTCAAGATGCACAAACCACACTTACTTTTTTCTACACAACTTGACTTTCTGAATAGTACTCTTCATTCACTAGCATCGCACATAACCTATTACAGTTAAAAAAAAAAACCAAAAAACAGACATTTCCATAGATCAGAACGGAAGCATTTCATAAAAGCATATCCTTAAGCTATTCTTCATGGCATTATTAATGGGTCAGAGTTTTTGGCTTCTACATAGTAAAGTACAAAGTGTTAGCTCACAAGATTCTATGGGTAGACAAACTCCATGCATAATTTGCCAACATTGACGGAACTTGGGGGAATATCTGAGGTAGAGAAGTAAAGAATTCACATTAGTGAAGTATATAATTATATGGCTGTTCCAATGATTCAGTTAAGCTATAAAGCATAAAATAGACAAGTCTATAAAATATTGTCTCAGTGTGTTTGTTAATTCATCCATTTAGTCCATTTCACTCCTCTGACAAAGAAACACTAGTTATTGCAAAGCACACATGTGCCTATATTGTTAGGAATTTCTTCTGTCATTTTAAAAGATACTTAAGATTTTGATTAAGATATGCCAATTCTTCTTTTTCTCCATCCATACCTTCCATGTGCCAAGGGCCACTCTCCTCCTCTCATCTTCTAAGTAAACATGAGAGATTTGAAAGCTGAGAAGACCTATTGTTGAATTCCAAGGCAGAAAGGAACATACCTACCTTAAAAGCCACACTGAAATAATATAAATCTCAGCTGTGTTCTAGACTATTAGAATACCTATGTTAACAACAGATTCCTAGATTGCTTTCAGTTATATAGAATGAAAAACATAGTAAACTATAAGACAAGTATATGAAGTCTATGCACACGACTGAATATGTTTGAGACACAGACAAAATTTGATTAGTAGCCAAACAAAGAAAGGTGCATTGCTCAATTACTATGTTAAAGTTCTGTTTAGTCTATTGGCTTGTACTATTTTGGCAGAACATAGTAGATAGTAACAATGAATAATCTTTAGAAAATCCTGAGTACACTGATTATGGTTATGTGCTTTAAATCTTTTCTGATAGTTGTTATTGGTTGTAAGGAGTCATTCAAATAAAAACACAATAATAATTACATTCTAATTTTTACACCAGCTGTTACTGTTGTTCACTACGAAAGCTAAGAAAATTGGTGATTATGTATTTGTTATGGTAATTTGTTCTGGTCATAGCATCTTTGAGCATTAATAAAGCTAGCCAAAGCTAACCACAAGCCAAACATGATGGCACTCAGCACTCAGGAGGCAAAGGCAAACATCTCTTTGAGTTTAAGAATGGCAAATCTATAAAGCAAGTTCCAGGACTGTAAAAGGGCGGCCAGGACTCACAAAATGAGACCCTATCTAAAAACAAAATAAAACAAAACAACCAACCAAGAAAAAAAAACTCAAAAAAACAACAAAAATATTATAATTCTTGATCTACAAGAACAGATTACAATGGTTCTTAATCATCAGTAGTCCAGGAAAATGTATTTATTAATAGTTGCTCTCTGGTTCTTTGTGTCAACTAAACACAAGCTAGAGAGTTTGAGATGAATCAATCTCTACTGAGAAACTTATAAAAGGAAATATTTATCCTTTAGACAATCCTGTTGGCAATTTCCATAATTAATGATTATCATGAGGAAGCCCAGGTCCCTTGGGCGGTTCCAGTCTCCTCCCTTCTCTCAGTGATGGTTTGTGATATAGAACTGTGAGCTAAATAAATCCTCCATTGCCCAAATTGCCTTTGAATTTGATTTTTTTAATCACATCAATAAAGCCTAAGACAGAAATTAATGTATTTTGATAAGCAATATTTAAAATATATGTCTAAATAGAAGTCCTTTGGCTATGTCTTGCTTCAGTATATATAAATACTTAAAACTCAGAATAAGGTGGAAAATATTACGGAGATATACTTTTCCATAAAATTTTTCTTATGATGTATTTAGATCATCTCTTCCTTTTTCTCAACTCTTCCCAATCTGCCTTTCTTTCTTGCCAATCCAAACCAAACTCAATGACTATGTATTACTTTTCACCCTCTTTTCATAATGTAAATGTTTTATAAAATGCTAATATATGTACATACAAGACACATAAATGTAATAAAATATAAAAGTCTAGACATACATATTTAGAAAACTAATATACAAATTTCCCAGTATAGCTATATTTTCTTGTATGTAAAATGAAATTATGTATTAAATCTACCTAAGTAATTTGAATCTTCCATAATAATATGAAATAATTCTCAGCATCTTTTCGTTCATGGCTTCTTAAATGAAATATGTATTTTCAATCCCTCATGCTGATATCATTTTTAAATGGCCAGTGAAGTGGCGCAAAGATAGCCAGTTGCATAATAGAGAAACCTTAAATAGACCTTTCATATTACTACCAAATTGTGAAACACATTTTATTTTTCTCCCAAAATATATCCAGCACCTATTGAGCAGACAAATATGCTAATTAAAAGGGATGATGAATCTAAAAATAGATAACTGTAATGAAGGCATAAATTTATAAATAAGTCAGATTGTTTTCTTTCTTTCTTTCTTTCTTGTTTGAGAATTTACTGAGGTACTTACTCACAGATTTCTGCTCTGGCAATTCATACATGAATTATGTATGACAACTGAAAAAAAATGAGAAGAATTGGAGTGTGAAAATCTCTGAGAAGGATTAACACCCGTGAATAGTCTAGGGATAAAGTTGCATCAGATTCTCAGCTCTCCATCAATATTTACCCTCTTTGTTGAGGTTATAAATCTCTGTGATATTTAATGACAAATGTGCTTCATTTGAAAATGTACTAGGTATATAGAGAAGTGCCTTGATAGCATTTCACAGCTGATCATCATTACAGAAAAACTGAACTAGGGACATATAACATGCCCCTGGCAAGGTTCATGTCCCTCTTGACAAAGGTCCTGGAGCAGGGTACACACCAAGACTTTGTTGCATAAGATGCTAGTCTCTGGATGAGTAGATACAAAACACAAATGTAGATGTAGCTCCAACCTTTCAAAGCAGTC
Source organism: Mastomys natalensis (assembly GCA_021653895.1). Taxonomy (NCBI): domain Eukaryota; kingdom Metazoa; phylum Chordata; class Mammalia; order Rodentia; family Muridae; genus Mastomys; species Mastomys natalensis. The sequence continues at coordinate 421,112 of JAJTUV010000818.1, forward strand.
CACATACCGTTCTAACTAAAAGCCTACCGATGTGAAACTATAGACACCATATTCTTGAATGTTGTATTTGAAACACCAAATTCTGCTGTGTACTACATGAGTACCTGCAACTTTGGATAGTTATAAGCAACCATTGAGATATGACCATGCATGATGTTGGCTATGTTGTCATAGTATTTGATTACACTTTTTAGATGAATATTTACCCTTCTGAGACACGTATTCAATCACACTCCCTGAGGTCATGGACACTGATGAAGCCCAGAGAAACAGGAAAATGATTTGGAAATGAGCAGCCTCAGGTGGTGGGAGGTAGAGGGGCCCTCTAGAAATTACTAGAGACCCAGGAGGTGAGAGTCTCTAAGGAGTCAATGGGGGGTGACTTTAGCTAAAATGCCCAATACTGGGAAGAGGGAACTTGAAGTGTCCCCCTAAAGTAGATAGACAGAGCCTCAAGTGGAAGGACTGGGTTAGTGACTCACAGTCAAACTTTCAGACATAGAACTATTCCTGTCTAAAAGAACTGCAGGGAAAAAAAATGGAGAAGAGACTGAAGGAAAGGTGGTTCAATGACCGGCCCAACTTGCGATCCATATCATGGGGATGAAGCACTGAGGCCTGATACTATTACTAATGTTTACAGACATGAGCCTAGCTTTGCTGCCCTCTGAGAGGCACTAGCAGCAGCTAAATGAGACAGATGCAAATACTTACACTCAACCATTGAATTGAATTTAGAGACCCCTATGGTTGAATTAGGGGAAGAATTGAAGAAGCTCAAGGAGAGAGAGAGAGACCAGCGATCTCAACTAACCCATAACCCAGGAAGCTATTAGACACTAAGTCACCAACCAGGAGCATAAATGGGCCTCTCTGAGACCTCTGCAACATATATAGCAGAGGTCTGCCTGGTCTGGCCTCAAGGCGAGGAGAGACTTGGGACCCCAGGGACAGGGAGGCTTATTGTGGGTGGAGCACCCACTCAGATGCAAGGGGAAGGAGTAATGGGATGAGGAACTGTGGGAGGTTAGTAACCTACAGTGAATATTTCTGATCTAGAACTGTTCCTGTCAGGTAATAGTGGCAGGACATGACTGGAATGTAAATAAATAAAATAATTAAAATTAAAAAAAAAAAAAGAATGTTGTTTCAAACTTTCTTCTAAACTATCAAGTTTTTTTTCTTTAATTATGCCAGTAATGCTTGACTTTGGTTTTGTTTTACTTAGTTTTTTTTTTTTAAATTATGACTTTTTTTAATGTATAGAGGGGAGCAAGAATAGGTATGAATAAATGAAAAGAGTAAAAAGTGAAAAAACATTTGAGAGCCTAAAGGTTGAAAAAACACCAAAATGAACAAATAAATGGAGGAAAAGAAACAACATGAAAAAGAAACAATGTTTTCCTGTGGAATATTTTAAATTTTTAGCCGTTCTGTATGGGTGCTGTAAGACACATGCTTGTAGACAAATAAGTCTTTGCATATAATGAGTGAATGTGTGAACATTTTATTATATTGCATTTTATTTTTACTTAAGAAAAGTTTTGACACTTATTAAGGTTAATTTTTCATAAACTAATTTATTTATTGACTTTAAATCCCAATTGAATCCCACTTCCTTCTGGTAACCCCCTCACACAGTCTCCCACCCCTTTTCCTCACACTACAAGTTATTAGACTCATCCTTTCCCACTGAGACTAGACAAGGCAGCCCAGTTAGCGGAAAAGGATCCACAGGTAAGCCACAGAGTCAGAGTAAACCCCAGCTCCAGATGTTGGGAACCCACATGAAAACCAAGCTGAACATCTGGTACATATGTGTGAGTGGGCTTATCTCCAAACCAGATATACTCTTGGCTTGATGGTTCAGTATATGAAAGCTCCCAAAGGTCCAGGTTTGATGACTCTGTTAGTCTTCTTCTAGAGTCCTTATCTCCTCCAGATCCTTCAGTCCTTTCCCCAACTCTTCCACAAGACTCTCTGAGCTCTATCTAAAGTTTGCCGGTGAGTCTCTGTATCTTTTTCAATGGGCTGCTGGGTGGAGCACTCAGAGGACAGTTATTCTAGGCTGCTGTCTACAAGCATAACAATGAATCATTAATAGTGTCAAGGATTGGTTCCTGCCCATGGCAAGGGTCTCAAGCAGGGGCAGTCATTGGTTGGCCATTTCCTCTGTCTCTGCTCGATCTTTATACCTGCACATCTTGTAGGCAGTACACATTTTAGGTCGAAGGTATTGTGGGTGGGTTCATGCGCTTATCCCTCCATTGGGAGTCCTGCCTGGCTACAGGTGGTCACCACTTCAGGTTCCATATCCCCCAATGCAAATTATCTCAGTAAGAGATACCACATAGACTCCCTGGTTCCTCCTCCCATTCCCTGTCCCAGGTATCTCCTTACATCTGTCCCCAATCCAGCCAGATCCCCCATTACCTCTCTTAAGATGATACTTTCTAGTTCCATCCATTTGCCTGCAAAATATGTGGTACCTTTGTTTTTAATAGCTGAATAGTATTCCATTGGATGAATGAACCACATATTATTCATGCATTCTTTGATTGAAGGACAACACATTTGTTTCCACTTGCTGGCTATTATGAATGAACCTCCTATGAACATAATCAAGCGAATGTCCTTATGGTATGGTGAAGCATCTTTTGGATATATGCCCAGGAGTGGTATAGCTCAGTTTTGTAGTAGAAATATTGCCAATTTTCTGAGAAACCACCACCAAATTGATTTCCAGAATTGTTGAAAAATTTTCCACTCCCATCAGTGACCAAGAAATGTTCTACATGCTCTACATCCTCGACAGCATGAGTGGTCAATTGAGTTTTTCTATTTTAACCATTCTGATGAATATAGGGTAGAATCTCATAATCATTTCAATTTGAATTTCTCTGATGGGTGAGGAACATTTTTATTATTAAATTACTCCATTTTATTACATTCCAAATGTTGCCCCACTTCTCAGTCCCCCATCCCTGAGTTCTTCATATCATCCTCCAACCCTACACCTCTCCACCACCTCACTTCCACCAGCATGTCTCCTCTCTGGGGCATCAAGTTCCCACAGGATTAAGTGCATCCTCTCCCACTGTGGCCATACGAGGCCTGATACACTTGTACTTAGGGCCAGATTACAAACTGGTAGAACCACTCTGGAAATCAATCTAGCAGTTCCTCAGAAAATTCAAAATAGCTCTACCTAAAGGTACAGCTATACCACTCCTGGCATATACTCAAAAGATGCTCCACCATACCACAAGAACAAGTACTCCACTATGTTCATAGCAGACTTATTCTTAATAGCTAGAATGAATACAGGAAATGTGGTTCAGTTATACAGTTGGAATACTATTGAGCCATTAAAAAGGAGGAAATCCAACAGGAGCCCGATATGGCTGTCTCTGAGTGGTTCTACAAGAACCTGATCAATACAGATGCAGATACTCACATCCAACCATTGGACTGAACCCAGAGACCCCAATAGAAGAGCTAGAGGAAAGACTGAAGAACCTGAAAAGGATTGCAACCCCATAGGAAGAACATTATCAGCTAATTGATCCACCCAAAGCTCTGAGGGACTAATATACAATACAAAGAGTACACATAGAGAGACCCACGGCTCCAGCTGAATATGTAGCAGAGGTTGGCCTTATCTGACATCAATGGGAGAGGATGCCTTTGGTCCTGTGGAGGCTTGATGTCCCAGCATAGGAGGATGCTAGAGCAGTGAGGAGGGAGTGTGTGAGTAGATGGAAGAGCATCCTCATAGAAGCAAAGGGGAGGAGGTGAGAGGGTTGATAGCATGGGGAATCTGTGGAGGGGTAACTGGGAAGGGAGATACCATATAAGATGTAAGCAAACAAAATGATAAAAAAAAAAAAAAGAGGGCATCATGAATTTTGCAGGTAAATGGATGGAACTAGAAAATATCATCCTGAATGAGGTAACCCAGACCCAAAAGGACAAGCATGGTATGTACTCACTGATAACTGAATATTAGCTAAAAAATTCAGAATACCCATGATACAACACACAGACAGTAGGAAGCTTAACAAAAAGGAAGGCCCAAGTGTGGATACCTGAAGTCCACTTAGAAGGGAAACAAAATAATCATGGAAGTCAGAGAGAGTAAGAAAACTTGGTTGGGGAGAAGAGGGAAAGGGAAAAGAAGGGGCAGGATTAAGTATGGGGAGAGACCTGAGGGATGCCCAGAGGGCCAGGAAGATGAGTTGAAATATGCAGAAGTGGGGGTAGGGAGCAAGGTGAACCTCAAGAAAGTCCTAAAGTCCTGGGATGTGAGAGGCTACTAAGACTCAATGGGGATGATATTAAGCAAAATGTCCAACAGTTGGAAGATGGAACAGAAAGAGACACCTCTAGTAAATAGACATGGACCCAGGTTGAGGCAGGCGGCCACCCACCCATCTTCGGAATTTTTAACCCAGAATTGTTCCTATCTAAAGGAAATGCATATACAGAAACGGAGCAGAGACTGAAAGGCCACACAGTGACCAACCCAACTTGGAATCCATCTGATGTGTGCACACCAAATCCTGACACTATTACTGAGGCCATGTTGTGCCTTCAGACAGGAACCTTGCATGACTGTCCTCTGAGAGGCTCTATCAACAACTGATTGAGACAAATGCAAATACTTTCAGCTAACCATTGGATTGAAGTCTGAGACCCATATGGAAGAGTTTGAGGAAGGATTGAAGGAGATGATGGAGATTGTAACCCCATAGGAAGAACACGAATGTCAAGTAACTCGGACCCCTCAGAGCTCCCAGAGACTAAGTCAACAACTTTGCACACTTTTAAAGTGTTTCTCAGCCATTCTAGATTCCTTTGTTGAGAACTCTATGTTTGTCTTTGTACCCCATGTGATAATTTTTATTAATGATAATTTTTTAAATATAGGAATAAAATGGACACATTTTAAAGACAGTTTTGTGCATGTGGATGCATATAAATTTGACCCAACTGAGTTGAAATATATTACTAGTTAATGACCTTAATTTTCAACTACCCTTAGAAAACGTACTCTTTGACTTTCATGATGCTGATATTTTATGCATTACAAATAATTTAACAATGTGGAGTCTTGCTCCTCATTGTCACCATACCAAGTGTTCAGGTTTAATAACTGTAGCCAACTGAAGGCTTTCCCTTTCATCATTAGGAATTTTTATGTAAATATGCTTTCAATTGAAATCAGAAATAAAAGCATATGTGTGTTATGAAACCTTCCCAAATTTGTTAATCCCATCAGCTGCGATTGCTACAGTAAAGGCAAGAAGACTACTTCATGATGCAGTGAGCATGATAATTTCTATTGTCTCAATAGAAGTTCAGTTTGTCTAAATCTAAAATTAAGAAATATAGAGAAAGTCTGATTTGATGAAGACAACTCAAAATAAACCGAAGCTGGGAATGATAGGCTCATTATTTCAATTAGAAATTTCAGTGAAAAAGAAAATTTCTTCACTGGAATTCCTCATGTGGATCTGAGGGCAAGAGGAGGTTAGGGTCTGAAGATTGGGAGGAGGAGAATGAGAGAAGCTGAACCTGAGATTTATTGTACGAGATGAGAGAAAAGAAATAAAATTAAATTCAAAAAGAATGTATTATGTGGAAAACAGTGTCAAAGCAAGAAGAAAAAAAGTAGAGGAACTGGGTCATTCAATAAATTTCAATGATAATATATGTACGCACACACATTAGTAGGAATGAAACGTGCGAGATGCTTTGAACACCAAAAAATACCTAATGTTTGAAGTATGAACATAGAAAAAAATTATAATCAGGGCATAAATAATACTTTCAATAGTACAGTAGAAGAATATTTTGAGAGCCTAAGAAAATAGATACATGTACACGAGGCCTAAGGAACACCAAATAGAATTATAAACAGCCGATTCCCAGAGGAGTCTATTTGCTATTATATGGAGGTCCACTCACCTATTTCCATTGTCATTCTAAATGCAATGGCATGGAATCAAAAATAGCCCAGTTGTTCATCAACTGATGGAAGTATAATAAAAATTTAGGATAGATATAAGTAGAAAGTTTTTGAGCTTTAATGAAATTATGAGGATTTCAAGTACATGCCTGGGTATGAGTATAATCATTCTTCTAAATTCACAAATTCCAGATGTGTAAATACAAACATTGCATGTTCTCTCTCATGTATTCATATTAGCTTTGAATTTTTACATATATGTCTTTAAGTTGGAGTATTTGCAGGGATCAAGAAACAGTATAGAAATAGTTAAGGAGCATTGAGGTTGACTTCAAGAGAAGGGAAAGAACACAGATGTTATGAAGGTTGAAAAAAGTATAATGAAACTAGAAGCATTATGTGTAGTGTGAGATCAGAGGACAGTTTATAGCATTGTACTGGAATGTTTAACTAGACTTAAAAGCATATGGAAACCTTTTACTACTCTAGAAGGTTATATATATACACACATATACAAAAGTAAATTAAATGCACGTAAGCTCTAGCAAGAGGAAACTGCCCCTCCCCTACATAATAGGTCATCAAAAAAAAAAAAAAAAAAATTCTAGGCCAGGTTTGAGTTCCGTCTTCTAGAACTGTATCAGTGGGTTCTCATAAATCCTTCACTCAGAGAAGTTGTTGGGAATGTTCTTAATTACCCTTTATAATGTTACAGAGTATCATTATCATTTTCTTGAAGAAATCGCATACCTAACACATAGGAAAATGAAGAAATCAAGTTCAAGTAAGTAGTCATACCTACCTACTAGCGTTTATAATGCTAGAAGGTACTATGGAACATGCCCAGGTAGAAATTAGTCAGTGGTTTTACCTGAGTATCAAGCCTTTCATCTAAGGTAACAATTGATCTGATCTGATAATGCCCAATGGTATAACTGTGGCACAAATATTATGGGGTAAACAGGCACTTTCTCATTGGATTATTGCTTGGTCCACAAGCTGGAACTTGTGTGTGACACTGTTAACAGAGCCCGAGATTCCATGGTTGTCTTGGTCATAGGGAAAATTCAAACTATTATGATACTAAACAGATATAGTAATAAACTATCAACTGAGTTCTAATATCCTTATTGATAGATAATGCCTCTCTCAAACTTCATTAGAGAACCTTCTTAGATAGTGAGTCACAACAGGTTAGCATGCAGAGCCTGTTGTGTGATCATCTATAAACAGGATAGCTACACCACAATCTCCACTTTTAATATTCATGTATCAGGAGTATTATAAAAATATTTTATTTGTTGAGAATGCATATATATACATATATATACATATATAGTGTATATATGTATATATGTGTATATATGTATGTATATATATGTATATTTATGTATATATATATGTATTCTCATGTTGTATATATATATATATGTATATATATGAAAAAAATATATAATTTGAGTAGGAAAAGTGCATCAAAGAGCATAAGAATATTTATATATATAATATATATTTATGTATTTATGTGTAATATTTATTAATATTATATAAATATAAATTTCCTTATGCTCTATTATATACTTTTTCTACTCAAATTTTCACTTCAAAGCCCAATATTGTGCTACAGGAAGGTGATATTAGTGGCATGAAAGACAATGGCGATACCTGAAACAACATGATTCCAAAGCTATGAAGTTTATCTATCGTTTGCATGAGAACATGGAAAATAGAAGAGAACTAACATCAAGAAAACAAGAAAATATCTTCATATCCTGTTTTCTCAACTGAAGAGTTAGTTGTTCATGAGCGTTAAAGACAGGCCAGTCCTGAAGGCAGCATATGAAAAAAGAATGTAAAGAATAATATAAAACTGTTTCTGAAAAACATTAGAACAACTTATGTGTGCTTGGTGTAATTCTGCACAATGTAGCAAACTAATAAGATATTTAACAAACATCAGCAGAATTGAGTAAAGCAAAGTTGACTGTGGCAATGACATTAAAAAGCTGCATAGAATCATAGTGATAAAAGCATTTAAGTGCATTGAAGAAATATGAGATTGGGAAATGGCTCATTCACTAAAATGTTTTCCCAGAAAGCATGAGAAGATGAATTTGGAATCCTAAAACCTACATAAGGGGAAAGATTTCATAGGCTCTGTCTGTAATCTCAACACTGGGGAAGATGAGATGATAGGATCGCTGAGGTTGCTAGAGAGCAATTGAGCTGCATCAATGAGTTTTAGGATCAATGAGGTTTACGCAGTCTCAGAAAACAAGGTGGATGGCTAATTTAAGGTACTGACATCTATCTTTAGCTTACACATACACAGAAACACACATACTCAGAGACAGACTTACATGAACATACAGACACACACACATACACTTAGACAGACACACATAGGGAGACAGAGGAGGGAATCGTTTTACTCAATATATATACCTAACACACATATGCCATAAGGAAAAATAAAACTGTAAAATCAAAGATATCAAGTTGTTTTCTTTTCAATATATCTAAGAGGATTAGAATTTTCATTGATGCACTTTATATATGGAACAAACTAAATTAAAACAAACATTTTTCTAAAATGCAAAAAGATGTCAATAAATTTACTATATGTATTTACAATATTATTCCCCAGTGTTTATAGAGATTGTCTTGGAATTGAGAGGTTTTTATAGCTTCATTTTATGCTTTATGTATTTTCTAATCGACTATGAACATAATAGATCTGTATTACCATATGTAAAGTAAATGAAAACTTACCTGGTGATGCTATATGCTATTTCTTACTATATTAAGGAAATGCAAGCTTTACCAATCCCCTGGGACTTTCATACAAATGATTTAAAAAGTGAATTGAGTAGAAAACTTGTTTGTTCATAAAAAAAAAAAAACAAGATGATGGATTTTGACAGAATTTAGACTACTCAGGCAAACACTGAATCTGACCCACGATTTGAACATTATTTTATATGTTCTAGGTGAGATCATTTAGAAGCTAAATGTGTTAAAATTTCAGTCATGTCAGAAAGTGCTGTGTCTTCAAGGATGTTAAAATTCTGGGTTGTGAACCTGAAGGAAATTGGACGCCTGGCCTCCTTTCTCATGATTTAAATGCATTTTGGTCCATCAACTTTTTCTCCAGTCATAAAAGGGTGCCTCACATAAACTTAAAGCCACAGTCCACAAGTCAGATGTGGTAGCCTCGGACGAATCAGCCGTGAAGAACTATACCTTGGCTTCTTTGATATTTTTGGCTCTGCTAATTGTTGAACAGAAAGCTGTGCTAGCTTTAACCAATTACATTGTCCTGTCAGCACAATTTCTCCAAAGAGATTAACATTAAGGAAGTATGTGTAAAGGCAGACAGAGACGAGTGTTAGGGTGTTGTGTGTTGTGAGTGGGAGAGTGTTATTGGAGAGAGGTAAAAATATCCTGAGACATTGTCTCTTCTTGTCACTAGAGAGCTCTCTATGTTCAATGAATGCAGCCATGATTGATGAAATGTATACGCGCACCAGTGGAATCCTTTTGGATTCTAAATCCATCATGGAAACCAAGAAGTAAAGTCTCATCAGGAGGCACGTTGTACTCATAAAACTAACAAAGCCTTGCTTTCAAAGAAAGAAATGAATTAACTGTATTTTGTGATTTAAGTATTTATTTTATTGTGTTTTGATTTCATGTATGTGTGTGTGCAGTTTTGCACACGTGAGTGTCAATGCCCGAAGAGTTCAGAGGTATTGGATTCTTTCTGAAGCTGGGGATACAGAAACTGATTTGATCTGATTGGCATGAGTGCTGAGCGGCAAACTCAGCTCCTCTGTAAGAGCAAGTGCTCTTTTTTTTGTTGTTGTTTTTTGTTTGTTTGTCTTTGGTTTTTTGAGACAGGGTTTCTCTCTATAGCCTGGATGTCCTGGAACTCACTCTGTAGACCAGGCTGGCTTCGAACTAAGAAATCCGCCTGCCTCTGCCTCCCAAGTGCTGGGATTAAAGTCGTGCGCCACCACTGCCCGGCAGCAAATGCTCTTAAATCCTGAGCCCTCTCTGCCTCTATGCTGTGACTTTAAACTTTCTATCCAGGAGTCTAAATTCATTTATTTATTAGAAGGAATATGATTTTTGGATAATACAAAACTACAGTAGAAAGATCAATTATAAAAATTTGGTACATTAGTGGAGTCTACTAATCCTTAAATATATCGTATGCATATTTCTGTACAGTGGTTCACTACAGGTTATTTATTCAATTCTGTTAATAATATATTCAATGATGCCTTTGCTCCAAAATGAAAATATCATAATTTCACAGATACTAGATAGCTTCTTATCTTTAATAACTAAAATTATGGAAACCTGACAGGAGATTAAAGAAGTGTGAAGCTGGATAAAATTTTTTAAATGTTAATTATATTTCAATGTTATTACCTGTATAATTTTATACTGTAGAATTCCTTCATATTATAGCTAAAGCATAAGTAATGATGTATGGGAAAATTTTTCATATCAGTCAGAAGTAATAAAATATCTGTGCTACTGAATAATAAAATGTAGAAGTTTCAGCAAAAAAGATTCTGATAGAAAAACTGACCATTGGAAATGACATGAAACTCTTAGATATTTCAAACAAATTCTTCTTTCCATTAGTAAACTGAAAGTTATTAAGTCCTAGAGTTATTTATAAACTAGCATATAAGAAATAATAACTAAATGTATAATTCATCTAATTATTACTTCTGGTGAGCCTTTTTAAGTTGTTTCAGAGTATTTTATTTTAAAATGAAACACAGTAAAAGAAACATATATTGCCAAGAATTAAAATCTTTTTGATTATATATTACATCAAACTTCAAACCATGGTGAAAAGGTGTTCTGATAGCAAAGTAATTACTTTAGATATATATTGTTTTTATAATACATCCACTAAAGCAACAATACCTATTTGTCACAAAAGTTTCAGAATTTTACAATCTTCTAAGATATAATATAGTTCAAGAAATAATAACAGGCAAATGTGAGAATAAATACTTCAGAAGTGTTGCAAACCAACTAGAAAAGACTATATTTATTAAAATAGAAGTTATTATCGCATATATGATTTCTATCTACAAAATATTTTGATGGAAGTTATAGGTTTAGAAAAAGTTCAGAAGAGAAATATTAAATACTGTCTCAGGATTCCATTATACATGAAATCATGCTGGTCTTGGTAGTATGTATTAAAATCTAAATACAACTAAATCCATTGTCTAGAATATACAAATAAAGGTTTATTTGGTTTTACTCTGTGTTTTTTTCTTCATTTTAAATTGAGTTTTATACTTGAAAATAAAAACTTTCTATTATTTCCATCTATTTTTAAATATAAGTTGCTGATAAAATGAAATAATTTGTCTATGAATATGTAAATATTGATAGCCATAAAAAACGATTTGGTAGTTATTCTGAATTTCATACTTCTATAAAAGATCCTGCTGGCTCAAGAAACATTTTTTTTTCAGTGCACAAAAGAGAAAATAAAAGGGTATATATTTATCCTTAGAAAAGAACTTAGAAATAGCCATGAAGAAATTTAATAATTCATAAGCTTCCTAATTAATGGAGTTACTCTATACAATGAAATAATGCTTATTTCAGACAACATAGGCTAACAAATGAAAAGCACTGTGGAAAGTGTGAATTACTTTCCTTAGCCCACCAAATCTACATAGTTATTGTTGTCGATCTTGGTTAACTTCCAGAATGTGACAGTAAGATGCAATTTTCACAGACACTACTTATTTGAGTCTTAGAACATGAAGAAATTCATAGCGGCCTTATTTATAATAGCCAGAAGCTGGAAAGAACCCAGATGTCCTTCAACAGAAGAATGGATACAGAAAATGTGGTACATTTACACAATGGAGTACTACTTAGCTATTAAAAACAATGAGCTCGTGAAATTCTTAGGCAAATGGATGTAGCTAGAAAATATCATCCTGAGTGAGATGACCCAATCACAAAAGAACACACATGGTATGCACTCACTGATAAGCGGATATTAGCCCCAAAACACACAATACCTAAGATGCAACGCATAAACCTCATGAAACTCAAGAAGAAGGAGGAAGACCAAAGTGAGGGTGCTTTTGTCCTTTTTAGAATGAGTATCAAAAGATTCAACCAGAGCTCCCAGGATCTAAACCTCCAGCCTGAGAACAGACAGGGGCAAGCTGTCCTCTGAGAGGCTCTAACCAGCAGCTGACTCAGACAGATACAGACATCCAGAGCCAAACAGTGGGTGGAGCTTGAGGACTCTTATAGAAGAATAGGCGGAAGGATTGTGGGCCCTAAGGAGATAGGAACTGCACAGGAAGATCAACAGAGTAAACCAACCTGAACCCTTGAAGCTCTCAGAGACTGAATCACCAACCGTGGAGCATACCTAGTCTACACAGATCTAGCTCCATGGGCTGGACCTAGGCCTTCCTGCACATATGTTGTAAATGTGCAGCTTGGTTTTCATGTAGGTCTCAAACATCTGGAGTGGGGCTATCCCAAAACATGCAGCCTATATATGGGGTATGGTCTTCTAGCTGGGTGCCTCATCTGGCCTCAATGGGAGAGGAAGCACCTAGCCTCTCAGAGACTTAAAGTGGCAGGGTGGGGGATACAGAAGGAGGGGGTACTCAGAAAAGAAGAGATGGGGAAGGATTGTGGGAGGGGGTGACTGGGACGGGTTATAAAGTGAATAAGCAAAAAAAAATTAAATTAAAAAAAAAGAAATTCAACTGGATCTGGCTTGCAAGGTTTATATCTATTGGCTAGTTTTCTTACTGCTGAAAGGTGTGATGCACAGTGCTTGGGGAAATATGTAATTGAAAGTTTTAAAACGCCATGAAACATAAAGTCAGACTGGCAAGCATCCATTGGTGCTATACTGACGTGTATGCTGTGGGGTCAACTGACTGCTTTCTAGTTTGAATTAAGGCATAGAACACTACCTTGTATTCATGACTGTTATTGTTAACTGGGGAAAAAAAAATCCATTGCCTGGGTACACAGTAGGCCCTAGTGGAGAATCCCTACTATTATTCTCTTAAGGGATTTAGGAATAAACTGCCTTCTAAGTACTTATCCTTATACATATTGATTAGTGGGGCTTAAAACCCTCATCATATAACCTTCCTTGGCAGTCGATGAAGACCAGTATATGCTAAATATTCTAAAGTGTAGAGAACCAGTGTCTGTGGAACATTCAAAAATAACCAGATCATCTAATTTCACCTTCGCCATGCCACAAGGCTTAGGGATCATTCTTCAAGAGGGAGGAGAAAAGTTTTCAATGCCAGAGGTTATCAAGTACTGCCTCAATACAGTGATTTCCAGACATGGCAGGGTTGTTGTGTACAAAACCTCGCCTTGGCTATGACTGCAATCACAAGATCTGTGCAAGAGCCAGCTAGGCATAATGAAAGCATTGACAGTAGAGGGCGCACAATACTTCCCTCCTAGCTGAGGACAGGTTGGCAATAATAGTTGCTATGGGCGGGGAGGTAAAGACATGAGAACTGGAATGAGATTAACACCTTGGAGACCTGAAGATCAGTCATCCTGGAAGCAAAAGTTCCTGTAACAAGAGGTTATTTTCTTCCGATTTAAATAAGAATTATTATTATTATTATTGTTATTATTTAATCTTTTGTTTTACAGTCCAGTCATTATCTCTCTCCGTCCTCTGACAGTTTTAAACTGATTTCTTGAATTAATTTAATTTTTCTTTTTTTTTGAGATTATAACATTTATACCTTCCATCTCATCTCTACAAACTCTCCATACACACCTTCTTATTCTCTTTCAAACTCATGACTTCTGTTTCAAAAAACACTGGGAGTTAACAAGGGTCACTGTCTATTCAAGTACATTATAAAGGAACAACTATAATATGTAAGTATAAAATTGGATAGATGGATACATTTTAATCCGAGTGTTCTACTTATCAGACATATAATTACAAACATAATTATTTATCTCTGTTGTTGTCAGTATATCATATCACCATAAAAGAACAGAAAAACCTTGTACGACATTAATCTCTTGTCAAAAAAACATTATTTTAATGTTTCATACAGTATCATTTTCTCATCATCTTACTTTTTATGAATTTAGTAAGAATGGATTTTGTTGGGAAAAGATGATCATTTATTGATGACAATCAGCTTGTGGAGGATGTCAGATGGTCGTGCTTCAGGACAAGCATCTGTTTGTATTTTCCACGGTGTAAGTTCTGGGTTGAACACACAGCAGGGCAGAAGGATCGATACCAATTAAAGACAACATTATTTGAAGCAATTCTTATTTAAGTATTTTAGAAAGTCAAATTTTTTACAAACAATATTTTCTCAAGACTGGTAATAAGTTGGCACATAAAGTCTATTATCTAAGAATTACCCATTCTTACAAAGTGTATTGATTGGGACGATGCAGCCTTTTCATTGAGCTAATGTGTTTCTTTTTACTATAAATGTTTGGCATTTCCTACAGTGAAAGAATGGGCATCACTTCCAGGATGCTGACAGGGTGTCCTAGTTTACTTCTGTCTGAAAGCCACAATTTTACACTCGTAAGAGTCAGCACTTCCATGATGGTAATACTAAATATGAGTGTTAAAAATACCTTTCTGCATGCACATGACATCTGCCTGCAAAGCTTCCTCTGAGAAACAAGCTATGCCTGATGCACATTTTAGTCAGTAACTCAAGGGCTGCCTTTGAAGCCATTGAGCTTAGATAACCCAAAAGCTGGTTATGTCCCTGCCTTGGCACACCATGAATATCCACAGAAAACTGAGTCTTCGAGTTTTAAAACTGCCTCTTTTTAGTTTCTTGTGTGCTCACTCTGTGGTTCAAAGTTAATTTGTCTTGATGGAACTTTCATAATTTCTGCTAAAAATATTGTAGCAAATGATTTTGTATCATAAATGTAAATGACTGCTTACTGAAAAAAAGTTTTTAGAAAGCATGGAGAACATAAAATTCCCCAAGATTTTCACCATCTATTCGACCATAGTAAAAGTAAGGAAGAAGATATATTATCTTATGGCATCTCATGGTCTCTGACTGTCAGCTTTTGCCTCTGTCACTGAAGACATGGACGTACTAAAATGTTAGTTTGTGGTATTTCACATGACACCTCAGTAATCAAGCTCTAGTAAGTGATAATCATGATTTTTTTTTAAAGGATGATAATTATCTGCAAGGTTTAGGAATTGGAGACATCATTTTCTATAGAGCAATTTCAAAGGATCAGATGCCTATGTCAGTCAGGTATATTATCCCAGAGTCTTATAAGATAGTATAGGTCACCAGGAAGAAAGTTTATGAAGATCAAAGAAGATTAGGAAGATTGGAAATTCTGTGAGAAAGATGAATGCCACAGAGGAGAAACACACTGTTAAGAAACAACTACAATACACACACAGTAAGCAAGAAAGTCACAGAAATAAATGTTGCATAAATCCAGAGGTACTAGTTGGAGAAGATGCTGGCACAGAGAAAAAAGATAATCATAAAATGGACTAAGGGAAGATTAAAGCACCAGATTGATATATTGTTTTGATAGCATCAGTCATTTCATATTTATTAAAGATTTTATTTATTTATTTTATGTATATGAGTACACTGTAACTGTCTTCAGACACACCAGAAGAGGGCATCGGATTCTGTTACAGATGACACACTCTCTACATGAGCCGCAATGTGGTCACTGGGAATTGAACTAAGGACCTCTGGAAAAACAGCCAGTGCTCCTAACCACTGAGCCACCTCTCCAGCCCCCCAGTCATTTAATTAATATTACAAAAAGGCGCATTCTGTAGGATTGAAACAAACAAGACCCACTTATTTTTAGTAAGTTAAAGTTGAATGGAACTTTTGCAATTACAGCTGTCAATATGCACCTATATGAATATATCTTGTATATACACACACAAATATATAGCATTTTATGTAATACACACACACACACACACACACACACACACACACATATAATACTTTATCACAAATTCAAATTCTAGAAGGAGAAAAAGGGGCCAATATGTAAATATTTTAGCTAAGTAGATAATTTTAAAAAGGAGGTTATACTAATTTTTGGAAGATACCTGTTTGTTTTATGTTGGACATTTGAAACATATCAGATTACCATGTCACCTGTTTTACTGCAAGTAATCACAAATAAACTCCTTTGCTTGACTTGAATGAAAACGCTATTTTGGTCTCTCTGGGCAAACATTTCTGTATATTACCCAAGAAAAGTCACACAACAACCTTATTGTTTAGTCTGTTACAAAGAACACTTGTTACAAAAGGAACTAATACGATGAGACACTAGATCAGAGAAGTAAGTAATAGAAAACATTAACATCTAGTTCTGGTATGGTAGAGATTGCAGCAACGGCCTGTGAAGACAGAGAGATGCTCGTATAATCCTTATTACCTGTTGCTTCCACAAGTTCTGCATGTACCAGAAGTGATACCCAAAGTCTTGAATCATTTGCACAGCTTCTGTGATTTGTGTTTCAGCTTTGGAATGAGCCCTTTGGTGTGTCCACACAGACTCAGTTGTGTATTTATTCCCATTCCTTGCAAGAGCACCTAAAATCAGCGTAGAGAAGACTGACATTTCCCCCTTTATTTGCTTTCTCTGTCATTGCTGGAATTTGCTATAGCACAGGATAGTCAGTCGCACTGCTGTTTTAACAATATAAATATTCAACAAGTAAATTTACATTAGACAGAATAAATTTATTGTCTTTCCTTGATGAAAATTAAATTTTATTTTATTTGAGAAGCCTGCTATTTTTCAAGGTGCCAATGTTCTTTATGTGGTATAGTGGGTTTCCATCAATTTATTCGGCCACAATAATACAAGTCAGGTTACTGTATCATTACATGTTACAAATTCATTACAGATTCTGGTTTTCTCATTATATTTATGGGATGTATTCTTTAATATAGCTGGCAGGTAATGTATATCACACTAATATTTCCCTGTTGCTACATGAAAATGGAAACTTATAAGTCCAGATCAACACATGGTTATTTGTTAATTGTCGACATGAGGTCTAACTTAGCTCACATTAATGCTAGTGTATTTGTGCCACTGCACAGATCTGAACCGCAACTCCTCCTCCTCCTTCTTCTCTCTTTTTTCATTTTAAAGAGTGTACCCTAGGTGACTCGTGATTGGCCCTCTTTTACCATTCTCCAAATTAGCAACAGCTGATCCACCTCTTCCTACATGGCCTCTTTCTGACTTCGTGGTTTACCGTTGAAGACACTTGTGACCACATCACACTTACTGACTTCACTCAACATCACCCACTGCTTTATGTTCTCTAATTAATGAACGTATTCCTCCTTTCCTAAAACAGAATATAATTACAGGGATCTATAGTCCCCTACCACATTGAACTTCCACATAGTCACACACAAACAACACATAATATTTATTGTTAAAAGTATTGCTGTGTTTCATTTAATAATTCTCAATTTCGGAAACAGCATCACTCAAATGGCTGTTTGTCTGTAATCTTGTCACAGAAAAGCAGTAAAGGCCTAGCTGAACCAGCTAGTTTCAGGGTCATTGAGAGGTCCTGTCTCAAAATATAAGGAATAGTATTTGAAGAAGACACTTGTTAAACTTGCTTCCATATGCATATGGCCAGCACACACACACACACACACAAGTACACACACACAAAACACACACAACACACACACACACACACACACACACACACACAATACCATCACAAAACAAAAAAAAAGATAAAAGAAATAAGAGTGGGATTATGATATCCTATGATGTTTGATGGTGGGGTTGGTGTTTATGTGTATCTAATACTTTATAAAAGAATCTTTCAATTTGCTATGAGTGTCATGGAATATTCTTGTAGTCTAGTAACCTTGTGAATTTGCATAAATATCATTTTTACAACTACAGTCATTTTTCCCTCTTGCTGCTGAAACTGCAGATTTACATCTTGGTTCTTAATGGTGTCTCCGGCTTTTCAATGTCTAGGCATAAATCATACGGAAGAATTGGGAAGTTAAATGTTCACCATCTTAATCAGAATATTAAGGGAGGAAAGTTTTCATAACTGATGCAAATGTTTTCATTATGTTCATTGTTGAATTAAAACTTTCAAGTAGTTAACACTAAGTGAGATAAATGTCATGACATAGCCTAGTCATATACAAACTTTAAAAATTAAGAAGCACCACTCTATGTATATTAGAAGACAAATTCTACATTAATACACCTACATTCATAGGAAGTTACAGTTTTTGTGGACTTCTGTGTTTTATTTGACATCAAAAAACTTTCAGGAGCTATACATGTCACATGTTTGTCATCCTATCCTTGAGAGATTGGGAATATAGAACTATCAATTCAAAGCCTACATATTCAAGAAAGTACAAAGTATGTCCCAAAACTATTCCTTTGTGTCAGGATGAGGGCAAAGGTTTTTAATGCCAGCATTAAGGAGGCAGAGGCAGTCAGATTTCTATGATTTCCAGGCTGGCTTGAGATAAATATATCCATTTCTGTATAATAAAAGTATTTATATTTAATTTAAAATATCACCAATATAACTAATTCAATAAAACTGTACTAACTCATTTGAGTGATTTCTTTTTAAATTAAAGCATTGAGTTCTTCATTCAAAGTAAAATGTTCTTAGCACCTTTTTGCACTTCCTCTGTGCTGCTATGACAGGGTACATAAGAATGGGAAATTGGCAGAGAGCAGGGATTTATGTTCTCACTGTTCTGGACGCGGGTAAGTTCAAGATCCAGGTGCTAGGTTTCATAAAGGCTTTCTGGATCTGGACAATCAAACAGAAGAGCAGTAGACTGAATTTACTCTTGCAAGCTCATTTTGGAGTATATTTAATTTATTCATGAGAACAGAAACCCTCCCTTGCTGTTTGAACAATTTTACAATAGACTCAACTTTTGTCTCTGTGTGGATGTATTTGAATGTCTCAGGATGAATATATTTATGGCAGTCTGAGAACAACTTTACAGTCATTTCTTGGACAGCATTCTACTATAGTTCTCATGTTTAGATGGAGGTCTCTAACTGGTATGAAATCTAGTAAATAGGCAAGGCTGGCTGACCATCAAGCCCCAGGTTTATGGTTTATGTCTTTCCAATATCTCTGCACTCATTATAGATGCATTCTAGTTATGTAACTACACTTCAATCTCTGATCACATCAATGCTGATCCTGGAGAGTGTAGATTTCCATGGTCTGTGCTGTCTTCAGATACCATGTGTAAGTCCATAGCCCACGCTCCTGCTGACTGTAAAGGACAAGGAAACTACATTTTCCATGATACTGATGACTGTGCACTCACAGTTGTTAATACATACATAAGAGCCTTCTGAGACAAACCTATGCTTTCCCCTCCCCCCAAAAGTAACAGCATAAACTAAAAGCTATCAATGATGAAGTGCAGCTCTCCACAGTTGATGGTTTCTGCCAAGGGTGGCACATGGAATCAGACTCACTTTTTTTTTTTTTTTTTTTTTTTTTTTTAAGGGCTGGAGTTTGACCTTGCTCCTCTGAGTATATGGGACACAAATTGGACTTGCTTTTTTTTTCTTTCCTCCTTCCTTCCTTCCTTCCTTCCTTCCTTCCTTCCTCTTCCTTCCTTCCTTCCTTCCTTCCTTCCATACTTCCTTCCTTCCTTTCTTCTTTTCCACCCTTCCTCCTTCCCTTCCTCCTCCTCCTCTTCCTTCTTTGTCTTATTGTGAGGAAGGCAGGGAGGGCAGATCACAAGGGTTGGGGGCCGACCTGAGAGGACTGGGAAGTGAAGTGCTCAGTTAATGGTGTGAAATTCCCACAAGTCTCTATGCCCTAAGGGTACATCATCCTACTTGGTTAAGTTGCTGACTGTCTTCCTACATTCTGAGTGCTCGTTTCCCAGGTTTCATTCTTGTTCCCCATGTTTTACCTTGTGCTTTACATTTTTCTTCACCATTCCCATTCTTCCTTTGAACTGCAGTCTCCTACCCATGACTTCCCATTCAGTGCCTGTGCATACAACTCTTCTGTGCTCCATGGGTTTTTGCCTTCAGAGAACACACAGGGTAGCACCTTGAACATTTCACACTTTAATTTATAAAGTAGTCAGTTTGGGCTTCCTCTCTCCTTTCTCTTCTTGGTGTAAGACTTGAATGTCCTCGATATTATATTAGTTACATTTTTCTTGCTCAGGACATGATATTTTTCTTGTTAGTCTCTTCTCCAACTTCACTTGTTATATCCCTTTTTATACATCAAATCAGACCAGGTATATTATTTGTATAAATAGAGAATCCAACATTTGTCTATTTTTACATTATCACTGGACTGTTTGGCTTCATCATTCCATCTCAGAAATCACCATGTATCTGTCACTTGCTTCTTGTTTTTGTCCTTGTCCCTCTACAGGCTAATGTTGGCAGAATCTTTAGAGTTTATTGGTGAAGTGTATGACAGATAATGTCACTTTTCTGTTCCAAATCTTCCTTTCACTGCTATCCCAAGTGCCCTAAGAAAAGTCCAAAATCCTCACACTTATCTTCATACCAGCACTTGTGGTTTCTGTGACTGTTTAACTGTGTCTCATTTTATGATATGAGGTTCTTTCATTCATCTATAACCAAATGTCTCAATGGAGAAAAGAAGAAACACATTTCATCTAAGTTAAGAGATGTGAGCATCTAAGATTTGTCTCCAGGAAAAGAGAGAGAAAAACCAATTACTGAATGCTTGCTTTGCTGCGATTTCATTTTTCTTGTTTAGACTTGCTTATTTTATCTGTTCTCTTTGAGACAGGATTTCAGTATATAGTCCAGGCTGGCCTCAAACACACTGTCCTATCTCACTCTCCCAATTTTGAGATTATAATTTTGTGCCATGATACCATATAAACCTCAAGTGAGGACCTTAATATATTCATAGATGTGGCCCATGGGACCTAAAATCCTCACATCCTATCCTGTTTCTCCATGTTTTTTCTTCTTTAGGAATTAAAGTTTTAATGCATTAGCTTTGAAGATGCTTTCATTCTTTATATCTATGGCTGTATCCTCAGACTCTGCTGTCCTGTCTGAACTTTCAGCATAGCAGGTATTCTTTCCCCAGAGGAATTTTGCATTTCTTACTCTCCCTGGACTGTTGCTCTGTAAAAATATAATTATTCATAGTTACAGTTTTCCCTAGACTTTTTAAAAAGTATTATTCTCAGTAAAGGCTTCTTAGCCCTAGTAGTTAAAATACCAAACCACCATCTACCTCTTTAAACATGTGTTCCCATATCACTCTTATACATTCCTCTTAATATATTTTTACTAGATACTCTGCAAAGTTCTCATTAAAGTCTTCTTTACAACAACTCTCATTAGACCTCACCTTATTTAACAAGGGATATAATTTTATAACTTAATATGTAGTATAATAAAATATAAGTCAATATATACTAGGGTTGGCTTTGTTTCTGGAAACATAATTACTTTCTTCAAGATGAAATTAGTCAACAAAATAGAAAATTGGAAGTGTTTGGAATCTGGTCTTCTTGTCAATCTTCATCTTACAGGATTCTTCAACTATCCACAATTTAAAGAAGCAACCACCCAAGAACAAGATATTCAGTAAAACAAAAATACAAACGATCAAGTTGTCATTGTGTATACTGTCATTATACATTAAAATTGTATCATATTTACTGAGGCAAGCACAGTTAATTGCATATGCTTAACATGTAAAACTAATTAATAAAGTTGTATTGAGAGAAACATAATTGTTTTAATTCATTTAGTAGCCCAACATGTTTTTGTTGACATGCTATTTAGATCACAATAAATAAAATATGTACTAAGTGTAAATTACTATTTTAAATTTTTATATATTTATCATTAATGATGTTTATTCAAACTATTAAATTGTTTTGTTCATGTTGTCACCTCTCTTTTATATTTTGGCTTGCTTTTTAATTTTTTGGGAGGGGTGTTAATGATTGTTTCTTGGGTTTTGATGTTCTATTAGGGTTTGGAGTTTGTTTTGTGTCTTAGGAAGGGCAGCACTCTGTAATCGAGATTCCACTGATTTCACAGCAATCCACCTGTATAAGGCTCCAGGATGCTCTGATCACAAGGATGAAGCACCATGGCTGGCTCCAGAACCTGCATATAAGGAAGGTAGTTTCCTTTCACGGAAAGATGTAGTACATTATGTTTTTTTTAAGCTAGTAAAACAATTCCATTTCTAGCTATAATAAAATGTTAATAATAATTCCATCATACCCATTCTACTTTGTGTTCAGTGTTCGTCAGTAACAGATCAAATGGTTAAATAGTATCAGGAATATTTATAAGAAATCGATGTCGTGATGTTCAAACTTTGATAACTATATTTATTTAAAATAATGTTGTATCAGGTAGATTGAGAACAATTGTATTGAGTAAACTTTCAACATCTTCAAACTGAATTCCATAAGAGAGACATATCATCATACATAGTTCAAACTTTCAAAAGTGATTAGAAATCACTTCCATTTATAAGTGAAATGACTGTTTAATTCTCTCTACCTGTCAAAGCAGGAAAACTGAATATGTGTTTATTTTTTAAATGTAAGTTCCATTGACTGAATCTTTTGCAAGGCATAGGTATAATCTTGAATTACCAATCTTATTATTGAAAATGATCTCATATGTATTTTAATAAACATTTGATGGGATATTTTGGGTCATCATGCATTATTCAATTTGGCATTTTTGCCAAGAACTTTCCTAAATTATTGTAGCTAGCAATGCAGAAATCTACACACCACAACTTTCTTTTCACAGAAGCAATATCTGTGCATACTAGGAGAGAGCAGAACAATGCTTATTTCTACAGTCACTCTACCTGGATGGTCACATGCTCATTTTCCTGTAGATATGTTTCTAGCTCATACACAGACTAAATCAAAATATTCTCAGCACTGATAGACATGTTACATTATTTATCTTTAATGCCATTTAATTTAATATCCAGTAAAATATTTTAATAAGTACTTTGGTAAAGATTGATAGTATAAGTATCCAATAATATGGAGGAATAAAAGTACCTGATAATAAAGGTATTAGATATATCCACCAATATAAAGCTACTCTAACAATGAGAAAACAAAACTGTTAGCTACTATATGTCTCCAATTTTGAACCAAAATCATATATACTGGGGTGTTAGCCCTCTTTTGATTGGTTGGCCAGGGAGGGCCAAATATACTCCCAATGTACAATCTATTGCTGTTGCACTTTTTACCCATCAGAGATGAAAGTTAAATCTTCATTGCTGAAGACACCATGTACATCAGAAACAATTAGCTCAGAGACCCCTGAGCTAGAACTTATATGAACGCCCCTGCCAGAGGACTAGTTTCATGAAATCTGAAAGCATCAAGAAATCTTCCAAATTAAGTAGCCAAACAACAGTTCTACCAACTTATAATGCCTTGAACTACATTAACAATTAGCATGGCAAGATAATCCTTAAATGTACAGTAGTGTCAAATATACATTGGCAGTAAGCAAGAGCTTTTAAGTGGTCCTAAGAGCTTCTCAACAAGAGGGAAAACATTCCTGGACTAGAAACATAACTATATAATGTATCATGAAGTCATGGTAATTGGCAAGGAATTTAAAACTACCCATTTATTAAACCAGCAAATGCCTTAACAAATATAAATATTTGTCCTTGTATCTAAAAGTAACTGTAGCCTTGACCTCTCATCAAGGAAACTTTATTTTGCAACAGACGAGGGCTAAAGAGAAAACCATATAAATCAATATACAGAATTGTGGAGCTCTGAACCAATAGATACATCTACAAAACATTACTGCATCAGGGGACATTGCAGGGAGGAGGAAGAAAGATTGTAAGAGACGTAGATCATGAATTTCCTGTGATATCTTCTAGTAATGTTACATGCTATACCGATAAGTCCTAGCATCATGATGCCCAAACATGCAAAGAAAGACGACCCCAATGATCATGATAGATTGGATGAGGAAAGTCCATGAGCTTCAATCTAAACAAAGAACTATAGGCAACTTTAAATTTTGAAAAAGAGTGGTGTTTTTCCCAAAGAAGAGCACAATAACTCTTTGTCCAGTAACAAATGGTTAGCCCTGAAGATATACATACAATTAACATTATATGGATTTTATGCATATAATCTTAATATACATATGCAATATGCATGCAACAGCATTGTATAAAGAAGCCATGCATTTGTAGGGGAGTGTTGGTGAAGTATATATGATTTCTTGAATCAAGCATAGGGCATGGAAAATATAATTATATTATAAACTCAAAAGTAAAAATAAAAGTTAAATAAAATAGTCATATATAATGTCTATTGTTGTAAAGGAACTCAGGGCTTTCAGTAATTAATATATGTATATTTTACTTAAATTTATAATTATTTATGTATAGCTATTTTAATCTATCCTTTCAAGAATAATCCAGAGAATATCTGATTTAGCAATGAAAGCTTCTTTTCCTGTGTGTGTGTGTGTGTAGTATAGTTGAATGTGTACTGTGCAAGTTTGTCTGTATATGGGGACATATATGTGTGCAAGTGTGTAAGCATGTACACACTCATGGATGTGGAGGCCTGAAAGTTGATACTAGTTGTTTTCCTCATTTCCTCTCCAATTTACACACTAAGAAAGGGTCTCTCACTAGACCTGATCTTGCAAAATTTGGTTAGATTAACTATATCCTACATCTCTATATCTAAGAGCTAATATTACAAACAGCTCTACACTGGCTACATATTTTCATAAGGCTTTTTGAGACCCAAATCCAAACATTCATTCTTATACAGTGATCTTTCTCCCAAGTTTTCAACAGTTTCCTTTGAGGAGTAAATGTCATGTCATCTATGGATATTTTATAATTCTTCATAGCCTGGTTTGAATGTGATCTATAAGAGAGCACAAATACAAAAAAAAGGGGAAATGTATCTGCAACTCCAAATTACAGATTTCATATTAAAGTTGTGCTTTATGAGCAACATTTGAAGAGAAACTACTAACCTTACTATTGGATGACTTTTACCAATCATAAAGCTTGAAGACAGCATCCTGAGTCAATATTAAGCAAACAAATCACAAAGGCCACTGATTCTATGATAATTTAGCAACAATTGATCTTTACAAATACAACTAATCATATCATTTAGTATGTTTGATTTGTGCTCTACCACTGCTCCTGTTGCAAATGGAAAGAAAATATGTTGACAAAGAGTTTGTTTGCACTACACTGCTTCCTGGCTGGCCCCAAGCTCTGCCCTCCTCTTCAAATCTTGTGTCTTAGTACTATCCTAGCAAGCAATAAAAAAACTCTCATTTTAAATAAAAGTGCTATCCTATTATCTCCAGTGTTTAGAATGTCAAAAGTATACCAATCATCTAGAACTACTAGACTGTGCATTTTCTAAATGCACACATACTGAATATTACTTCCCTAGCAATGAAAAGGTAAAACAGAAAAACTTATAGTTCCATGTATATATTATTTTGTTAATGGGTCATTGTTAAAATACAGTTATTGTAAGCCCAACATATGAACTATTTTGTTGGTGTTCTTCTCCACCCCTACTGTACTTTGGCATATATTTTTATAGTGTCAGACTTTCAATTCATAGAAAAAAATAATGATGGCGTCATTATAGTGTTTTGCAATAATGTGGTAAGACCTATTGAAAATGTACAGTTAAAATCCATTCATTTTCAAAGCAATGAGAGAATTCATGGGCAGAGCACAGAAAGTGATACCCACAGATAGTTGTCTACTTCATTGGCATACTTATGTCCATTTTGTAAACTTGCCCTTCACTATTTGTAAATGCAGTAGTTCACCATGAGAGAGTGATGTTTCCACCACGTGCCAGAGTAAAGTTAACAATATAAGGAGCTGCTACTTTTGGTTGCCTAACCTTTAGCAAAATGATCCTTGAATTCAATGTTTAGAGATCAAAGACATTGCTACACTGACTGAAAAGCTCAGGGCATCTACTTTAGCAAGAAATAACATCCAAATATCAACAGAACCAACACCCAGAAACCCTAACCCAGAATACAGTCTTTAGGCATGAACACCTGAATGAAGACACAGACTTAAGCAAATTGAAAAGTTTGCTGTGGTATTGTCTTTAGTAAGTTAAAAAAAAAATGAATATAATACCCACTATGTTTATATGTAAATCTTGGTAGTTCTCGAAGGACTATACTGCATAAATCAACTTATTCAGCACAAGTGAATGTTTACCTTCAATATTTTCAGTGTGCTAAAGTGTACATGCATGTTTACATGACACGATGCTGAGTTTAGAAGAAATGTAAGGGATAGTTTTAACTCTTAGTCAGCCATAAGTCAATTCAGAAAGGATACAAATATTTTTAAGAATGCAGTTTACATTCCTTGTGCCAGCAAGACAGTTGCCAAGCCTAATAATGGTATTCCTATGACCCAGTGAAAGCAAACACACTATATTTAGTACTCAGAGCACACTTTGTTTAAAATCTCATATTATGGTAAACTAAATCTCATCCTGCCATATCCATTCCAACAAAAGTCATAGGAGGAATGATGATTACCAAATTCTATAATTTGAAGCCTGTGCAGGTATCAGATGCTGTTGCCTCTGCTGGCGACTTCTACAGCTAATTATATTCAGGGTGCACCAGTCATAGTTTAAAGTAGAGTTCCCTATCACACTCCATCTACTTCCTTATTCTGCCTTGCTACTGGTTTATCTTCTGCTGGACCTTCCTGCTGCATTTGAAACTGCTTACTCTCATTTTGTTTTCGAATCCCTGTTTTCAGGCCAGCAATCAATATTAGCTATTAGTATCATTTTTTTTTTCTATTGCTTTCTGAAGTTAGCTATCTGTGTTGAAAAACAGTAGAACTACAGTGCATAAAGTAATTATTGACCTAAGTCCGTTAAGTGAATGCCTTGTCGGGTGAATGAATTGGGTGGCGGATGCTAGGTTAATTCACTGACTGTAAATATAGAATCAAACATAGAGCAGGGAGCTTGAAAACAAAACTGCAATAATAATGGGTGCTGGACCAAAATGCTACAAAATGGACTGTCTTCTGGTATTACGTTCGTCTTCCTCCTCCCACACATCATAAGGTATGCCCAAGATTACTCTGCATTTCAAACTCTTAAATTCAGGACTAAATATGCTCTCTGAGGAGATCATACCCTCAGACAGAGCGTGGTCATTGCAGAAGGACAGCCTCCTGCTTTTAACATCTGTGGGTGATCTCAGAAAGGTAGAAAAAGGTCGGAAAATACAAGGAGTGCCTACAGTTTGGATTCTTTGGCTGCATCACAAATTTTTTCTCTGATCTGTGTCTGGACTCATAGCAGGTATGCCATCCCCTGAGCAAACCAAAAAGCACAATAGTTTGTTTTTTTTTTTTTTCCTAAGATTTTTATTTTTCTCAAATTCCAATTGAGAAACTACCAGGATCGCTTATCTTGACAATGTGACAGACCTGAGGTAAGGATATTTTAATAACCCTAACTAATAAAATTCTGCTTTCACCTGTTACATAGAAAAGCTTTGCGTGGCTACACATCCATATGCACGGCACACTCACATACAAGGAAGGAAGCGATTTGCCTTGATTTTCAGATGTGGAAACAAAGACAAAATTAGATGAATGTACACTCAGAACAGACCAAGGTTGGGAAGTTAAGGCTCTGACTGAGAGTTAACAAACACACAGAGACACTAAATAAACTAGCTAGTGCTCCAGGAGCCTGCGGGCTTCTCTGTCTCCATCATTACTGTGCTTTTGGTAAAACATAAAAGTTTCACCTTAGGTTTTCATAAGCATCTCTGAAAGCTCTTTGTGAAGAAAAAATGATTTATAAAAAAGGAAAAAAAAATCAAATGTCTCAAAACCCAATAGAACAAAAGCAAAACAAGACAAAATTGCTCATCTTGCAGCAGTTTCAGTGCGCAGCTACGTCTTAATTTTACAGGATACCAGAGAGACTATAATTTAAAAAGCACTATGGAAAATCCAGTTGCAACATCCCTGTTTGAGGCTGACCACCACGCTGATCTCACTTTCACAGACTGGCATAAATGCCTCTTAATCAAATGCCCTCAGTATTCAAATGTGCCTGGCAGAGTCCCCTTCCAACTTCTTCAGGGACAGAGCAGTTAACCGCACATCCACAGAACCTCACATCCACAGAACACACAAAACCAGCTGGATTGGAAGCCTCACATTCCATAGGCTCTAGAGCAGCATTCCGGCATGAGAAATACAAATTTATACTAGCGGCAAGGCTGCCGGCTGCAACTTTCCCATTAGCACACAGCACCCTGTGAAAAGCATCCAGAAGGAAGATTTCACCAATGCTGTTTCACTCCGAACTGGGTAAGCAGCCCCATTGTATAAAAATATTTAATGTCACGACAGAGTAAAGTGTGATGTATTGAAACCTTACCTTGGTTGACTTGCCCTAACTGGTGGAAAGGAACTTAATTTATGAGAAGCAGATGGGGGACTTTCTCAGAGCTCTGGGCACTGCTGCTCGCGGTCCTCGGGAGAGCCCAGGCTCGGCTCCGCGCACCTCCAGCCCCAGGCTCCCAGCCTGGGTCTCTGCAGCTCCCGAGCGCGTCTCTGATTGGCTGGCAGCTCGTGTCGGCCTGATGCTCGGCTCTCGCAGTCTCTCCTCCTTCCTCCCTGACTCTCCCTCTACTCCCTTCCCCTTTTGCTTCCTTCTCCCCCACCCCAGCGTACATACTTTTGGGGCTGAACAAATATCCTTTTTGTCCCATAGACAAGGTCACACAGAAAGCAATAAGGTTAAAAAGAATCACACACACACACATAAACAAAACAAAAAATCTTGTGTTCTTCAAAAAATGACAGCCAGGACGCGGTGACAATTTAGACCAGCAGTACTCTGCGGGGGATGGGAAAGTAGGGGCCAGAGCGAGAGATGACTGTCAGATGGAGTGGGAGTATACATCAGAAGGGAAAGAGCAAAGGCAGGCAAGCGCTGATGTGGCAAGCTGATAATAAATTTTCATATTTCCGTGCAAAGTCGTCACAGCCTGCTAAACATCCAACTGCTGGCTCATTCATCAGCGATCCTTAGTATAGAGGAAGTCCAGCGATTTAGCTTGAGAGATGCCCTTTCATACCGTACCCCAAGTACTCAAGGCGTGCGGGCTTTATATTAGATGGAGCTTCCTCTTGGAGGTCAGCATTATATTTCTGAAGATGAATTGTACTGCAGTGCCTTCCCTGCCTCTTGCTAGTGCCAGAACTAAGGCACTAAGGCAAGCGTGAACTTCTCACCTCTTCTGACTCCTGAATAAATTACAACGTTTTGTAATGTACACAGCTTATGATAACAGGGATTTCAGGCCTGACTGGCTGTTTTCAAAATTGATGTGAGCAGCTGAGGCAGCTTCAGTACTTTCTCCCAGCAGGAAGTCACGCACACTCACCCATCAATATCATCCTGCCTCTCACTCGAAGCAACATAGTAAACAAGTGTGGGTGTTCTTCTAAATGAAATGACTATTCCAGGGGTCTCATGGCAGGGATATCAACACTCGTAAGGGATTCTCCGTCATTATCAACACCAAGAAAATAGCATTCCTTTAGAGACATAGTTGCTAAAAACTACCAAAGCCCCGTTTGAGTGCTTTACCGGAGGAAAATCACTCAGGCTGAAAAGAGTGTGAACAGGATGCAGATTTTCTAATGTGCAAAACAAATGGGAGTATTGGCATCAAAGTTGGGATTTTCCTCATGATGGTGATGTGGATGAATAGAACATACAGCATAACTCAACCTCAAGAGATTTCTTCAAATTTAGAAAATAGTCATTTCTTCAAACCTGTGTGTGTGTGTGTCTGTGTGTGTGTATCTGTGTCTGTGTATGTCTGTGTGTGTCTGTGTGTCTATGTGTGTATCTGTGTATGTGTGTGAAAAGTCAGTAAAATACCCAGGCAATTATTCATAGATCATGGTAAAAGTTTGACAAAGGTTACTTGACTTGTAACATTGCCTTCTTATTTGGTCTTTTTCTACTTTGAGAAAGGTCATTTGAGAAGATAAGGTAAGTGGTTTTTCTTTTAAAGTGCAGCAGAGGGAATGTTTAGAATCATCTCCTTATTTGGCTGTCTTTATTTCATGGGAGTGCTGAAGAGTAGAGCTATTTCAGTTGGTTTGGGGGTTGATATCTTGAAAGAAACAAACAGAAACATTGCCGGAATTGAATTACCTCTTGAGAAAGAACTGCACGGTGCAGTGCTTAGTTGCATTACAAAACATGTAAGAAGTCAATTAAAATTTGGAAGTCACCAACACTTAAACTGTTGGGAAAAGTAGAACAGGAAGAACAGTGTCAGAATAATGAGCCAATGTTCTCTCAGGCTTTATTTATTCTCTCCCTTGTGGCTCGAAATACAAATGAGGGATTTCTTTACATGGTGTCCTAATTTACTTTAAAATATATTCATACATTTCAAGATTATAATATAATTACATTATTCTACTCTTATATTTCCTCCCTTAATACATTCATATTATATCTTCTTGTTCTCAAATCCGTGGCCTCTTTTTATCAACTAATTGTTGATACACAAACTCACACACACACACACACACACAACACACACAAACACACACATATGTCATGTAGATGTATCATATATACATTAATATACAAATAGGCTCTGATCAGTCTGTATAATGTTTATTTTAATGTCTGATAAACCTACAAATATACATAAAAGTAGAATTATATGTCAATCCATTTTTCTCATTTAAAGGGATATTGAAAACAGTATGCACTTCATATCTTGCTCTGTAAGGAGGCACTGATGAATGAGGGAGAAGTAGTTCTGATTAGTAGAAAGGATACAAAGGTGAGCCTTTGGTCTCAAAGAAGTCTTGTAGTCTAATTTTAGTATTGTATACTATAGTATCCTCGGGAGAAGAGCAACTCTGCTTATTACATCATTTCTAGTTGATTGAAATAGAATGTTTGTTTGCCACCTGGCTGCAACCTGTTTTCTCAGACATCAGCCCTGAGAATTTCAGGGATGTAGTAGAAAAGTAAACAAGGTTTTATTGACCTCCCTTTGGGGTTTTCCATTGTTAAGTCTACAATAACAGAATGGATCTGAGACACATCATATGGGTCAACAGACACTTGTGGAAAACTGCAAAAGAAGCAATCCATTTCTAAAATATAATCTATTAATCAAAAGAGGATGCATGTAGATGACTCTGCTCTCAGATTAAGGGCTGTACCTGCTCTCTAAACTCCACAATACCACGTACAGTGTATCTAAGTGACTTTCAAAGTTTGATGTTCATAACCTGTGCCATCTTACCCAGCAATCTGAAGGTAGTCTGTTGACCACCTAGTGCATGATGTGTGTTTTCAGGAAGAGAGAAGACAGCAAATGGACTAATAGGGAACAAGGTGCTTGGGGGAAGGGCAGGTAGTACAGAGGCGATCCTTTTGTTTTTATGTCAAAGATTAGTTTAAAAGACTGGACCATGTATCAGTCAACAGAATTTACTATGGAGCTAATGTCAGAAACTGAAAGTCTTGAAGTTTCTGCCACTGAGCCCTTTCTGTGTTACCTTGGGAGAGTTATGAGAAATATTTTAGCGGTGAAAGAGTGGCATTTAACGTAGGATTGATGATGGTCACCCTACAGAGACTGGAAAGATTAAAATGTATTCCTAAATGGTGAATATTTTGAAAGAGAAACTCAGAAAATTGTCACTTTAGATGCCATTACATGCTCAATTTTACTGTGAAAATTTAGGAATCATATTTTCAAATACAAGTGAAGCAGGAATGTAAAAAAGATATATATCTAGTATTCCTTCTTGTCACTCAGTAGTGGGCGGAGTCAAGAGCGCAAGGATGAGAAGATAGTTCATCCTTGAGTGTGTTTATTGAGTTACCACATGGACCAATGCACATGTTTGAGGTATATAGCTTTTTTGTTGATATGTGTTATGAAGAGATGATCGTTTCCAGGTATGTAGCATATCAATCATCTAAATAGTTGCAGTTTGTTTTCCAAATAGTATGTAGTAAAGGATTTGATATTTATGTAAGAAAAACCTGAAAAAATTATCGTTTACATTAGCCAAAGTTATATTTTGTATATCTTTGGTAGAAAGAATAGGAGAGAAATTCTGTACTGATGAAAAATATAACATTACCTCCTCCAAGGCTTAGAGAACATCACAGGAGATGAACAGAAAGTCTGTGAATGGGCCTCTGTTAGATGGTCTCCTGTGGGCATGACAGGGTTTGTGACATATGATTTCAGAAGAACTCTAGTTGTGTGTAGAAGTCCTACATATTCTCAAGTCAGTCAACCTTTCAACATGGATGGGAGACTGACCTCACCTAACTGAGGAGCCATTGGGTGCTGATAGCTGCTGGGCTGTGGCTATTGGTAAGAGTGCTCTATTTGGAATTAGTGGGATAAATCTCTTTTTTTCAAAATAGAGTTAAATTGGGAGACATTTGAAAGGGGAGTCTGAGATGAGAAGGCACAAAGAGTGAGTCATGACTATTATTAAAATACATTATATTCTTGTGTGAAATTATCAAAAATAAATAAAATTTGACCTTCAGTTTCATTATTACAATTTATCTAATAAAGCTGATCTTTACTTATTGTAGCATTCAGATTAAAATAGGTCAGTAATAGTGCAAGAAAACAAAAGAAAGTTATCTATGAAGAGCCATGCAAGTCCTATGATACCAATTATGCCTAGAAAACAGTCTTTCTCTTCCACATAACAAGATAAATTAATAAACATAGTTTAATATATTCAGTGTATGTAAAATATGAAAATGCCACAAGGATTTTTTTGATAGAATGTCATAGTATTATTAATTTATAAATCAAAAGGCCAAATTCTACATTTACTGATGTCTATGTAACTATCTATGTATCTATGTATCTATCTATGTATCTATTTATGTATCTATGTATCTATCAATCTATCTATCTATCTATCTATCTATCTATCTATCTATCTATAAGCTATTTATTTTATATATCAGCCATTTATCATCTGTACATACCATTTTATTCTTTCAAATTCAATAATTATTTCAATGTCAAATAAGGGATAAGTGTATTGTTTTCTGGAAAATTAAAAATATATCAAAATTTAGTCCTGTGTTTTAGTAATAGAATATTATACAGGTATATATATATATATATATATATATATATATATATATATATATATATATATATAAATGTGTGTGTTATACTTTTAAAATTCAGTAAATAAATGGAGAATTTGGTGAAATAATGAATTCCAGTTTCACTCTGCAATGACAGCTGCTCACTGATATTTTGGTTTGTTTGTTTGGTTTTGTATCTATATTTAGCTTCTCCATGTCTTAATGGTCAAGACAAAATATTCTCTTGATTAGTAAGATGATACTTGAATGTACTTTGCTAGTTCACATGTTTTGAGTGAAAAAAAATAGTTCCTAATACCTGTGGATATATCACTTAAGAGTTGATACTTAGAGGAAGTCTTGTACAGTAGTGAGAACATAGCATCTGAGTTCAAACAACATGCCAAATTATATAACTTTATATACTACATGTCTTTAGAAGTAAAATAGTTATGACAATATTATCTATTGTATTAGTCAGGGTTATCTGAAAAGACAGACAAAAGTAGAATAGAATGAGTGGATGGATGGATGTAAATGGTTAACCATCCACAAAACTTCCTGAGCCCAGAATTAAATATTTATAGAACAACAGGAATACTTAAAATCAGTTTTTGATAACCTCAGTTTACATAGGTTATATTTTACTTTAATTAATATCTAATTAATTAGGACTTCTAGATGAGTAAACACTGACCTTTCAGGAAATATATTAAAGTAGTTATTGTGAGCTGTAGGTAATAAAAAATGGTCAGTAGCACAGGGTAGCATATAGCAAACAAATTTATCATTGTGTTCCATATGAACTTCAAAAATCTATGCATATTCCTTTCCATTAAGGATTTGTGTCAGAGTTTCTGTGTAAATAAAACATTGTGGTGAACACGTTCCATCAGTTCACAACACTCTTTTCTATAGTATGTGTATCGATCAATCCTTTCCAAGTTACTGAATCCTAATGTTGCCGACAAGATTTTGAAATATGTGCTTTAATGAAATCTCGGTTTATGGTTCTTTACCCAGATCGCTGCCTACTGTACTTGTATAGATTATGAACAATAATTGTAACTACAGTTAAACATCTATGAAAAATTCTTCAAAACCATGATTACTCTGTTGCTTCCCAACACCATTAGGGAAGAATAAGTAAAATACTAATTATTTCTTTGCTAAGCCTGAGTAATAACATTTTTTTCAACTTGCTTATGCGATAGCTGAACGTTAATGTTTCATACTGTCCATTTTACTAATGTGATTACGATCATAATTATTGACCATTTCTTGCTTTTTCTTTTCCACAAAATTCCTTTCACATCCATTTCCCTATCATGTTATTGTTAATTGAGAACCATAATGGACTTAAATTATCTTAATAGTCAGTCAAGTAGGAGCGTTAGAACGTCATCAGAAATTTCTGCAGTTTTTCCTGCTCATCGTCCACAAAAACTGCATTTCTCTGCTAGTGAATGAGCATGCAAACGTGCAAGCAGTACATGAACACAGATTTCCCTTAAAAGCATGCAATTTCCATTGACTGTGTTAAAGGAAGTTCATTGAAGAAGATTAATGGAAGCAAGAGAATGTCTTGCTTTCAGGAAACAAGTTGAAAATTAATAAAAATGCAAGAGGTGGAATTATGTTTGTGAGGTTCTCTTCTTTTGGATTTTTGTGAAAATATTATTTCTCGCTTTTTCCTGGGTGTAGTTTCCATCTTGTGTTGGATTTTTCCTTCTGTTATCCTCTATAGGGCTGTGTTGGTGGAAGTGAGGTGGCATGGGGGGTGGTGGGGGTGGATGAGCCCCCTCACAGAGGCAGGAGGAAGGAGGAGGGGAGAGAGGGTTTGGGAAGAGAGATAACATTTGAAATGTAAATAAATAAAATAACCAAGAAAAAAATGGGAGATAATGGCATCAATTCTATAAGCCACTTGTGGTCAAAGACCTTGATATAACAAAATAAAGTATAAATTACTTCCAAAGAACTGACAATAAGGCACATTAGAAAGGTAAAATTTCAAGGTAATCATAAAACATACTGTCCATTAATTTATTTGTTTATTCACTTTACATCCAGATTGCAGACCTTTCCCCTCACAGCCCCTTCCCCCTCACAGCCCTTTTCCTATGCCTATTCCTCTTCATCTCTGAGAGGTAGGAGGTTCCCTTAAGTACCAAACCGCCCAAGCTTCCCATGTCACTGCAAGACTAGGCACATCTTCACCCTCTTGTGCTAGAAAAGGCAGCCCAGTTAGGTGTAAAGGATCCACAGGCAAGCGATAGAGTCAGGGTAAGCCCCTAGTCCAGTTGTATGTTAATGAATATAAAAATTAAAGAAAATATATATTCTCCAAGTAAATATTTTAACTGATCTAGTATATACAGAGTTTTTCTAAACCTGTTATTTGAACTTTAAAATGCTTCCACATAATATATAATAGACAGACACTGCTCCATAATGTATCATATTTGTAGGATGTATCACATTTTGGGGGCTATCTGAAGACAAATGCAAATAACATTCATTCCTTTTATTTCTAGGCTTCTGGTGTCATTCTGTTATATACCTGCAATGACATGCTCAATACTTCACAGTATAATATATTTAGATATCATTTCATTATACAAATAGCAAGTCAAACACATGGCAATTATCCAAAATAATATATTTAAGTTTACTGGTTCAGTTTCGTGTAGGTCATTCTACTTGCAATCTTTATCAAATATAATCATGGAAAGGTATGATTCATAAATCAGTCTTATTATAGAATGGAGGAATTTTAAAATCAACATTTCATCATAACATGTTACTATAATAGAGACACATGCAGAGTGTTATGAAACCACATAGATGCTCTTCTCATTCATCCTGACCATATAGGAAAGCTTTTTGCTAAGTCTGAGTTGAATAATGGAAATAGATTACCCAGAAATGACCTGAAGAACAGTAATAGAGAAAAACCAAGATATCTATAAAATCCAGTTAAGAAAAAAAAATTCAGGCAAGAGAATTAAAATTAGAACAAAAAGGTAGGTGTAGGTTTACTACATGTGAATTCATGTGATGTTAAATGGAAGGAGTCATGGTGGATGATGAAATATCGTCACTTGTTTTTACATTGGAATTTATCATCCAGTAACAGCATAATCTGGTAAGTGTGAGTGTACTCACATGGATACATGTAAGAGTTTAATGACTTGAAATGTTTTGCTTATAAAAGGAGGATGAAAATTGATACCCTAAATATTTTTAAATTAGAAAGAAAATAGGATGATGTTAAACAGAATAGATATGATGGGTAATCAAATGTGTAAGGCTATTCTATTTGTTCTGGTCAGTAGAGACAGATAACTAAAATATAAAATGATAGAATACACAAGCTGAAGAAGAAAACTATAATTCAAGTTTCCCAGAAATATAAAAAGATACTCTAGAATATTCTGAACCCATTTCCTGAATGTTTGATAAGATGTCTGTGAAAGGACACAAACAAAAATATGCACAAGCATACACACACACACACACACACACATATACACATATACACACACACCATCACTTTGAAAGTCTGTACAATACAAAAGTCTGTACATTGGCTTTGACATTTTCTTTTCCTTAAAAGCCAAGTCAGCTCTATTATTGTAACTGTATGTAGAGTGGAATAGGGGCACTTTGTCTCTTAGGTTAGTAATCTGTCTAGATAACAAAAAGAAAACCTGTAATCTTAGGATACGGCCTTTCTGGAAAGCACCATTACACACCAGTGGTGCTACTTATACTAATCCTTGATGAGTTTCCTTCACTTTGTTCCTTGAATGCTAGTCTCAAATCCATATTCTATTCTTAAAAGCTGCCTAAGTATATGGTAAGAATTTTTAAATAGACCAGGAAGGGGTTGATCTGATACATTGATGCATGATTATATTGTACTGTGATACTGGCAATCTGTGTAGTGAATGCCAGGGCATATGGGGAAAGTGGAATTTTTAAATGTATATGAAGGACAGAGATGTTTGGAAGATTAATCAGAAAAGAAACTCAGTATAAGGACAAAGCACATCTGCATATGAGTGAGCGTGAACAGTTCTAATGTCCTGCAGGTTGGTTATTTCTGGCTTCCAGCTTCATCTACATACCTGTGAATTTTATTGTTGCATTTTCTCTAGTTGGAAATTAGAGTATAATTATGTCATTTCACTTATTTCTTTTCTCCCTCCAAACACTTTCTCACTACTTTTAAAATTCATTATCTCAGTTTTCATTACTTATTGTCATATAGATGTTATAAACATAATAAATATTAATATAGTGACATGTACTGTACCTTATTTTCCATATACAGCCCTCATATATATATTATATATATATATATATATATATATATATATATATATGTATCTATCAATCTATATATATAAATATATATGTAGATTGATAGAGATTGATAGATACAACCTTCTCAGTATAATTACTTTTATATACATATTTTCAGTGTTGAACATTTGGTATTAGATAACCAATTGGTGTGATCTTCATTTTCATTATAGGTAAATATTTCATTCACTATTTATTCACCAGTTGATAGACATGTCAGCTGCTATTTTCTACCTGATGTGAATAGAGCAGCAATGAACACAGATAAGCAAGTATATCTAGAGTAATATATAGAAACCTTGGGGACTATTCCCAGGCATTGTACAACTGGATCATATGGTGGAACTATTTCTTTTGAGGAACCTCCACAGTGATTTCTCTCGTGACTGTACCAGTTGTCCTCCCACTGGTAAAACATGAGTAGTCCCTGTTCCTTACATCCTCACAAGCATTTGTTGTCATTTTAAAAACTTGTACCCATTTTGATTACAAGTTGAAACCTCAAAGTATATTTAATTCGCAATCCTTGTTGTCAAAAGGTTCTAAGATTAAAACAAAATGTTTCTCTGGCTATGAAAACATGACCTGAACAATAACAGTCACAACTGACATGCTAAAGAGGAGAGAAGCTCATGAAGTTTCAACTCTAGGTAAAATAAGTCAAATAAAATGAAATAGAGACAATTTAGGAATACTAAGACTGGAAGAAAGAGTCTTTCCCTGGGTAGATCACACACACACACACACACACACACACACACACACTTAAAATCATATCATGAATTTGAGAGAGAGCCAGAGGTGTACATGGAAAGAGTTGGTGGATGGAAATGAGTGGTAGAAATGATGCAAGTGTTTTATACTTTAACAATTCAATGATATTTAAAAATTTCAAACTCTGCATCTCCACGTCTGATGACAAAAGCCTCTTAGGGTCAAAAATTCCTTTCATCTTTGTTAACTGCAACACTTATTTCACTTGGGCTGGTTCCACTCCCTGTTAGCAGCTTTCAAGATAAGAATCAAAGGATTCTGGCATCTTTAACATCTTGGGGTCTTCAATATAATCCATGCTTCACTTTAAGAGCTTCACCCAATGGCATCTCTGAGCACCCCTCTGTAGTGATACCCCTGACACACATGACCTCAGGAACTGTCCTTACTCTGAGAGAGATAACCTTTTCTTCTGTCCTTGATCCCAGGGCACATGGCTGAAACATGGCTGAAGCTGCCACTTACTGCTGCTTGCTTGGGCTGACCCATGGGGCCCTCATTCAATTTCATCTTCACCAGCTTTTTGTTTTCAGTGGTTTCCTTCACTGCCTAACCTTGGCTGTCCTGGAACTTGTTCTGTAGACCAGGCTGACCTTGAACTCAGAGATCTCATGTATCTGTCTCTTGAGTGCTGGGTTTAATGGTGTGTCCCACCACACCTGGACCTAAACTGTTCTTTAATTCCTTTGCTCAAGAGAGATACTTAGCTGGGTGGGGTCTCAACCTAGGTCACCACTCCTTTATTCTATTTCTTAACCTGTTTATCTCCTTAAACATAGGCTTTAGCTCTGTTAACATTTTGTATTTTTCCTTGTTCACCTTCACCACAGTATAGTCTATACTAGAGGATTTTGCTGGGTTTGGTCTTGTTTTGGTCCAGTATTTCCTCAATGTGCTCTCTTTCCTTTGTTTTGGAACTGTAATGTCTATTCTGTGCCATGTGTGATTACAACTAACTAAACCTCTGAAACTGTAAGCCAGCCAGAGTTAAGATGCAGGAGACTTTCCACCCATGGTGGGTGGTAAAACTCCCACCAGGGGATTCTAGATTGCTTAAGAGTAGAGAAAGCAAGCTAAGCACAAGCATGCATACATTTAACTCTCCCCCTTATCACTCTTTCTCTTTCTGTTGACTGTCAATGTGACTAGCAGGTTCAAATTCCTTCCACCTTACTTTCTGCTATCATGAACTGTGACCTAAAGATGTGAGCGAAACAAAACTTTCTTCCAAAAAACAAACAAACAACAAAGCAACTATCTATATCTATCTAGATATAGAGATAGAGATATTATAAAATATATATAAATTAAAAGGAGAAGTATTATTCATCATTTATATTTTTCCATTGATGTCACTCTCTTAATTCCCTATCTTACATTAAGTTAGATGTTTGCTTTATTGGTGCTTAGGTATGATTAGTTACTTGTATTTCTACACATTAACCTTCTGTCAGACATTGTCAGCATTAATGATCATTTCTCATGCTATAAGATACTTCTATATTCACTTGATGTTTTTTTCTTGCTGTACATAAACTCTTGAGTTTCATGATATCCAATCTGTCAATTATTGGTCTGAATGTCTGGCCTATAGTTGTCCTGAAGAGAAAATCTTCGTATATCTCTAAATTGAAATATATTCTCCATTTTCTCCTAGAAGAGATTCAAGTTATTGGTTTTTAGATTGAATTTTTAGGTCCACATAGAGTTGAGTTTTGAGCAGCATGACAAATGGAGATTTAATTTCTTCCTTCTTCTTGTCCTAGCCATTGTGTTCAACATTGTCTTTCGAAGATGTTATCTGTCCTTTTTCTATACAGTTTTCTTTGTTTTGTTTTCTCTTTTTGTTTGTTTTTATTTTTTCTTATTGAGATACAACACTATCCAAAAGGAATTAAGATAGGAACTAGATTGTTTGTCTAAAGGTTTATTACGGAGAAAACTCAAGACAGGAAGCTGGAGGCAGGAAGTGAAGCATAGAACGTGGAGGAATGCTGCTTACTTGATTGTTTCCTGCTTCTGCACTCTGGCTTTTTAGACAATGTATAGAGTCAGCTGCCTCCAGTGGCACTGCCTTAGGTAGGCTAGTCCATCCTCTATGAACTAAAGATCTGGAAAACATTCAACAGATACATCAGTAGGCTAATCTGAATCAGCTTGTTTTTCACTTTTGTTCCTTCCTTCCCTGTCTTGTTGATTGACTACTAGAATTACCATCACAGATACTCCAGAAGGTATATTCTGAATGAAAGTATCACAGATACTGCTAAGGTATATTTTACTTTCCTCTAACATGTTTATATTTAAGTTTTCAGATCAATGTTTCAATTCCTGCAAAGAAATGCATTGGAAATTTTGCAGTGATTTCATGAAAACATGTTCTATCTACATATGAATGCTTCCTTTGAATCTTAAAATAATTGTGTTGAACTGAAGTTTCATGAAGGTCAGAAAAGTAGTATAATGTCATAGGGGATATTTCTAGGGAATAGTATTAGAACACAAAAGAAATGAAGATAAAAGGGTACTAATGTAAAACAAAGGATAAACAAGTGATATATTAAAAGTAGAGGAGAGTGTAGGAATTAATAAGGAATGGAAGACAATTTAAAAAGTTATATGGATAATTACTACTATAGCCATTTCGTACAATACATAAATATGTATACAAGAAAGAATTTAAATGCTTACCCAGTAACAGTCAGTCCCTTTTTTTAGATTCTACCTATTGTCAATGAATAAGCTTAATGTAGGATATTGGTTTCCTCATTTCTGAGTTGTCAGTGGCATTTGTGAGACCTCTGAGACATTATTGGGTATTGTCATTGTTCTTGAATATCCTCCAGAAATGATAGAATGACTATATTTCTGAAAATGCCACCTTTGTGTGACATGAGGCATAGATAAATCAAAGTGGTACAGAATGAAGGTTCTGACCTCTTTTATATACTGCTGGAAGGTTTTATGCTTACTACTGTGAGGGAAAAGTAATCCAGAAGTCTCACGCTGATGCAAACACGATGATATATAACCATGTCTGTCTGGGCAGTGGATATTCATACTGGTACAATAGTGCCGTAAATGGCAATTCCCAAAAACTTGCTAATTGTGCTTAATATGGAGCCCACTTCTGATACTGCTAACTGGCAAGTTCAGAATCTTGAGGGAAGACATGTAATATTATATTAGAAAGCAGATATAATAAAATTTAAAGGTGCTTTTTCCTTGTTGATGATAATAAAGACATTGACAACTGGACGGTTTGCAAGAACTTGAAACTATGGAGAACCTGGCTATAAATGGGATACTTAGATTAAATCCCCTTAACCCAAAGCTCAGGGATTACTAAGGAAGAAAAGCAGATAGATTGTAAGGGTCAGATGTGGAAGAGAGCTGCAGTAAAGCATCATTTGCTTGACATGATGTCACCATTGAACACAGGAACTTATATAAGATGGAAATATATAACCAAAACCTGTACAAGACCAAGCAAGCCAAAATCTCAACATAGATGGGGCCTAGAGGAGGCTCATGGAATCTTATTTGAGGAGCATTTAGTAGTTCATTCAGTTTGTTTCAGAGGTACCACTCCCCCTGCCCCACTGAATTGTCTTTCATGCATGCACACTCTGGGGCTCTAAGTTACACCACTAGATAAAAATAAAAGAGCACATGAATTTGGAAGATAAAAGTGGTAGTTGCAGGGTAAGGAAATAATTGGAAGGGAGACAGGGAGCTGATCTGATCAAGAACATTATATCTATCTATATGTATATGATATGATTATAATATACTAAACAAAGAAATTAGCATGGCATAAAATTAGTTGATACCTGCTGTGAAATGGAAACTCAGTTTTCTTCAATGAAACCTCACTGTTTCTATCAACCACACCCCAGGGAAGGTTGAAAAATAATTACTCCATGATGCTTCTTTCTTTCTTCTTTCTTTCTTTCTTTTCTTTCCTTTCTTTCTTCTTTCTTTCTTGTTTTCTCTTATTAATTTTTTTAAATTATCTTTTGTTTGTTTGTTTAGAGGGAGGGAGAAGAGAGAGGGAGGAGAGATCATGAAGTTAGGAAAAATGGATATGAGAAAAATTGGGGAAAATTATTCAAAATATATTGTTAATAGATAAATTGAGTTAATAGAAACAGTCATTTTTCTGTTTGCTAATAAAACCCAGCCTAAAGTGGGGGATGAAAGATGAACATAGCAGCAAGGACACTATTTCTACAACTTGGAGGAGAATGCATTGCATGTATTTTGACCGAATACAATGTCATAGTTTATTGCTCTGTATTAAGGTCTTGAATTATTTTTCTCTATCATGAAATTAAAAGAGTGGTGAATTAGAGATATAATGTGAAGAATATAGTGCATATATTCTAAATGGTATATAAATCCAAAAAGAAAAGGTTAAAAAATATCCAGCTATAATTAGTGAAGGCATTAGGCAAAATACTGAAGAATGGGTCAGAAGAGAAAGGTTTGTAAGTGATTAATACACACTGGTAAGGATTGAGTTCATATGCATAAAGGTAGCATTATACAGACTGAAAAGATCACATTCAGGTATTTAGGAATAGATTAATATTTAAAGAAAAAGAAGTCATGGATTCCGGAGCCTGGTCCCTTTGCTTGGAGCAGACACTTAGCTGGTCTGCTCCTGTGGAAACACCTGATCCTGAGACATCCTAGAGGACCTATTGCAATCACAGCAGAGGGTAAAACACCTTGCCCACTACCCCGTGTCCCAGAGTTACAACTGGGAGCCAGGTGGGGGTTAAGGAACAACCAGGCACACAAATCGCGTCCCTCCAGAATACCACCTCCCTTCCGCCCGCCCCACCGGAGCCTGGTCCATTGCTTGGGGCAGGCATTTAGCTGGTCTGCTCCTGTGGAAACACCTGAGAAATCCTAGAGGATCTACTGCATCCAGAGCAGAGGAGGACCTACGGCATCCAGAGAAGAGGGAGCATAGGATGAGAGGAACACAGACACATCTGGAATCCGAGGAGTTCTGACACAAGCAAGATAACTGGAAAGACAGACTCCAGTCAGACACAGTGAGCACAGGTAACACTAGAGTCAACCAGATGGCGAAAGGCAAGCACAAGAACACAAGCAACAGAAACCAAAGTTACCTGACATCATCAGAACCCAGTTCTCCCACCATAGCAAGCCCTGGATACTCCATCACACAGGAAAAACAGGACTCAGAATTAAAATCACTTCTCATGATGATGATGGAGGATTTTAAGAAGGACATAAGTAACTCCCTTAAAGAAATACAGGAGAACACAGGTAAACAGGTATAAGCCCTTAAAGAAGAAACACAAAAAGCCTTTAAAGAACTGAAAGAGAAAACAGGTAAACAGGTATAAGCCCTTAAAGAGGAAACACAAAAATCCCTTAAAGAATGGTAAGAAAATACAACCAAACAGGTGAAGGAATTGAACAAAACCATCCAGGATCTAAAAATGGAAATAGAAACAATAAAGAAATCTCAAAGGAAGACTACTCTGGAGATAGAAAACATAGGAAAGAGATCAGGAGTCATAGATGCAAGCATCACCAACAGAATACAAGAGATAGAAGAGAGAATCTCATGCGCAGAAGATACCATGGAAAACATTGACACAACTGTCAAAGAAAATGCAAAATACAAAAAGCTCCTAACCCAGAACATCCAGGAAATCCAAGATACAATGAGAAGAGCAAACCTAAGGATAATAGGTATAGATGATAGTGAAGATACCCAATTTAAAGGGCCAGCAAATATCTTCAACAAAATTATAGAGGAAAAATTTCCCCAACCTAAAGAATGAGATGCCCATAAACATACAAAAAGCCTACAGAACACCAAACAGACTAGACCAGAAAAGAAATACCTCCCGTCACATAATAATCAAACCACCAAATGCACAAAATAAAGAAAAAATACTAAAAACAGTAAGGGAAAAAGGTCAAGTAACATATAAAGGCAGACCTATAAGAACTACACCAGACTTTTCACCAGAGACTATAAAAGCCAGAAGATCCTGGTCTGATATCATACAGACCCTAAGGGAACACAAATGCCAGCCCAGACTGCTATACCCAGCAAAACTCTCAATCACTATAGATGGAGAAACCAAGATATTCCATGGCAAAACCAAATTCGCACAGTATTTTTCCACAAACCCAGCACTTCAAAGGATAATTGATGGAAAATGCCAACACAAGGAAGGAAACTACAACCTAGAAAAAGCATG
Organism: Mastomys natalensis; assembly: GCA_021653895.1. Classification (NCBI taxonomy): domain Eukaryota; kingdom Metazoa; phylum Chordata; class Mammalia; order Rodentia; family Muridae; genus Mastomys; species Mastomys natalensis. The sequence continues at coordinate 465,799 of JAJTUV010000818.1, forward strand.
GAAGTAATCTTCCAACAACCCCCCAAAAAAGGTAGCTACACAAACATAATTCCACTTCTAATAACAAAAAAATAGAAGCAACAATCATTTTTCCTTAATATCTCTTAACATCAATGTACTCAATTCTACAGTAAAAAGACTTAGACTATCAGACTGGATACATAAACATGACCCAGAATTTTGTTGCATACAAGAAACGCACCTCAGTGACAAAGACAGACATTATCTCAGAGTAAAAGGCTGGAAAACAATTTTCCAAGCAAATGGTCCCAAGAAACAAGCTGGAGTAGCCATTCTAATATCAAATAAAATCAACTTTCAACCAAAAGTAATCAAAAAAGATAAGGAAGGACACTTCATAATCATCAAAGGAAAAATCTACTAAGATGAACTCTAATTCTGAACATCTACGCTTCAAATGCAAGGGCACTACATACATAAAAGAAACTTACTAAAGCTCAAAGCACACATTGCACCCCACACAATAATAGTGGGGGATTTTAACAACCCGCTCTCTCCAATAGACAGATCATGAAACAGAAACTAAACAACGACATATTGAAATTAACAGAAGTTTTGGACCAAATGGATTTAACAGATATCTGTGAACATTTCATCTTAAAGCAAAAGAATATACCTTTTTCTCAGCACCTCATGGTACCTTCTCCAAAGTAGACCATATAATTGGTCACAAAACAGTCCTCAATAGATACAAAAAGACTGAAATAATCCCTTGCATCCTATCAGATCACCACAGACTAAGGCTGGTCTTTAATAATGACAGAACCAAGGGAAAATCCACATGCATGTGGAAACTGAATAATGCTCTACTCAGTGATGATTTGGTCAAGGAAGAAATAAAGAAAGAAAATAAAGACTATCTAGAATTTAACGAAAATGAGGAAACATCATACCAGAACTTGTGGGACTCCATGAAAGCAGTGCTAAGAGGAAAACTCATAGCTCTAAGTGCCCACAAAAAGAAATTGGAGAGAGCACACATTAACAACTTGACAGCACATCTGAAAGCTCTAGAACAAAAAGAAGCAAATACACCCAAGAGGAGTAGGTGTCAGGAAATAATCAAACTCAGGACTGAAATCAACCAAGTAGAAACAGAAAGAACTATACAAAATATCAACACAACCAGGAGTTGGTTCTTTGAGAAAATCAACAAGATAGATAAACCCTTAGCCAGATTAACCAGAGGGCACAGAGACAGTATGCAGATTAATAAAATCAGATCTGAAAAGGGAGACATAACAACAGAAACTGAGGAAATTCAAAAAATCATCAGATCCTTCTACAAAGGCCTATACTCAACAAAACTGGAAAATCTGGATGAAATGGACAATTTTCTAGACAGATACCAGGTACCAAAGTTAGTAAATAAATAAACCATCTAAACAGTCCAATAACCCCTAAAGAAATAGCTGCAGTCATTAAAAGTCTCCCCACCAAAAAAAGCCAGGACCAGATGGTTTTAGTGCAGAATTCTATCAGACCTTCAAGGAAGACCTAATACCAATTCTCTTCAAACTATTCCACAAAATAGAAACAGAAGGAACACTACCCAATTTGTTCTATGAAGCTACAATCACACTCTAGGTTACCTAAACCTCACAAAGACCCAACAAAGAAAGAGAAGTTCAGACCAATCTCTCTTATGAATATTGACGCAAAAATACTCAATAAAATTCTAGCAAACCGAATCCAAGAACACATCAAACAACCATCCATCATGATCAAGTGGGCTTTATCCTAGGAATGCAGGGATGGTTCAATATTCGGAAATCCATCAATGTTATCCACTATGTAAACAAATTCAAAGAAAAAAAACACATGATCATCTCACTAGATGCTGAAAAAGCATTTGACAAAATTCAACATCCCTTCATGGTAAAAGTCTTGGAAAGATCAGTAATTCAAGGCCCATACCCAAACATAGTAAAAGCAATATACAGCAAACCAATAGCCAACATCAAACTAAATGGAGAGAAACTTGATGCATTCCCACTAAGATCAGGGACTAGACAAGGCTGCCCACTCTCTCCGTACCTATTCAATATAGTACTGGAAGTCCTTTTCAGAGCAATTAGACAGTAAAAAGAAGTCAAAGGAATACAAATAGGAAAGGAAGAAGTCAAAATATCACTATTTGCAGATGATATGATAATATACATAAGTGACCCCAGAACTTCCACCAGAGAACTCCTAAACCTGATAAACAACTTCAGCAAGGTGGCAGGTTATAAAATCAACTGAAACAAATCAGTAGCCTTCCTCTACGTGAAAGATAAACAGGCTGAAAAAGAAATTAGGGGAAATGACACCCTTCACAATAGTCACAAATAATATAAAATACCTTGCGGTGAACCTAACCCAGCAAGTGAAATATCTGTATGACAAGAACTTCAAGTCTCTGAAGAAAGAAATTGAAGAAGATCTCAGGAAATGGAAAGATCTCCCATGCTCATGGATCAGCAGGATTAATATAGTAAAAATGGCCATTTTGCCAAAACAATCTACAGATTCAATGCAATCCCCATTAAAATACCAACTCAATTCTTTACAGAGCTAGAAAGAGAAATTCTCAAATTTATTTGGAATAACAAAAAGCCCAGGATAGAAAACCATTCTCAACAATAAAAGAACTTCTGGAGGAATCGCCATCCCTGACCTCAAGCTGTACTACAGAGCAATAGTAATAAAAACGACTGGTATTGGTACAGAGACAGGCAGGAAGATCAGTGGAATAGAGTTGAAGACCCAGAAATGAACCCACACTCTTATGGTCATTTGATCTTTGACAAAGGAGCTAAAACCATCCAGTGGAACAAGGACAGCATTTTCAACAAATGGTGCTGGTTCAACTGGAGGACAACATGTAGAAGAATGCAAATCTATCCATTTTATCTCCTTGTACAAAGCTCAAGTCCAAGTGGATAAAGGACCTTAACATAAAACCAGACACACTGAAACTAATAGAGGAGAAAGTGGGGAAGACCCTCGAATACCTAGGCACAGGGGAAAAGTTCCTGAACAGAACACCAATGGCTTGTGCTCTAAGATCAAGAATTGACAAATGGGACTACATAAAATTGCAAAGTTTTTGTAAGGCAAAGGACACTGTCAATAGGACAAAATGGCAACCAACAGTTTGGGAAAAGACCTTTACCAATTCCACATCCAATAGAGGACTAATATCCAATATATACAAAGAACTCAAGAAATTAGGCTCTAAACAACCAAATAACCCTATTAAAAAAATGGGGTCAAGGAGAATAAAAATAAACAAATGAAGGAGTTGTTTTCATAAGCAAATAAGTGAACTCTCAACAATAGTCCATGGATATAAGGATAAAATCGGGGTTCCTTGAATGTGACTAGGTTACAGCAGGCTACAGTCCTAGAAGATCAATGACCACAAGAGCCACCTCAGATCAATGCCTTCCAAGTCTTTTACCTTCTCTCTTCAAAGAATAACTTTCTTTTTTCTGTTTCCATAGGTTTAATATTTAAAATCACATCTAGTCACGTTCTTCATTATCTCCTGAGTTTAAAGAATAACTTTCATAAATATGTGTGAAAAAATTTCAACAAAGATTATTATAGTTTTATGAGTTAAAGATTAATAGACAACATTCATTAATATGTTCATTATTCTGTGACAGAACTTAGTGAATTTCATTCAAACTTAGCAAGAGTTTTCATAAATGTTACATTTAGTAAATAAAGATTTAACAAATTAAAAAATGGGGTATGGAGTTAAACAAAAATTCTCAAAGAGGAAATCGAATGGCCTAGAAGTATCTAAAGAAATGTTTAGCATCCTTAGTCACCAGGGAAATGCAAATCAAAACAACCCTGAGATTCCACCTCACACCAGTCAGAATGGCTAAGATTAAAAACTCAGGTGATAGTAGATGCTGGCGAGGATGTGGAGAAAGAGGAACACTCCTCCATTGTTGGTGGGATTGCAAGATGATGCAACCACTCTGGAAAACAGTCTGGTGGTTCCTCAGAAAATTGGACATATCACTACCTGAGGACCCAGCTATACCACTCCTGGGCATATACCCAGAAGATGCTCTAACATATAACAAGGACATAGCTCCACTATGTTCATAGCAGCTTTATTTATAATAGCCAGAAACTGGAAAGAACCCAGATGCCTTTCAACAGAGGAATGGATACAAAAAATATGGTACATTTACACAATGGAATATTACTCAGCTATTAAAAACAATGAATTCGATAAATTCTTATGTAAATGGATGGAACTAGAAAATAGCATCCTGAGTGAGGTAACCCAATCACAAAAGAAAATACATGGTATTCACTCACTGATTATTGGATTTTAGCCCAGAAGCTTGAAATACCCAAGAGTCAACTTACAGACCACATAAAGCTCATGAAGAATCATGACCAAGTTGGGGGGGGTGGGCTTCAGTCCTTCTTAGAAGAAGTAACAAAATACTCAAGGGAGCAAATATGGATACAAAGTACAGGACAGAAACTGAAGGAGGGGCTGTTTGCAGACCATTCCACCAGGGTATCCATCCCATGTGCAGTCACCAAAGGTAGACATTGATGTGGATGTCAGGAAGTACATGCTGACAGGAGCCTGATATAGCAGTCTCCTTAGAGGTCTGCAAGAGTCTGACATATCAGAGGCAGATGCTCACAGCTAACCTATTAAACTGATCATGGGTTCCCAACAGAGAAGATAGAGTGAAGACTGAAAGAGTTGTGAGGATTTGTGACACCATGAGGAAAGCAACAATATCAACCAACCAGAGCCCCCAGGGTCTAAACCACCAGCCTGGGAGTGTGTAGGGAGGGACCCATGGCTCCAGCTATATATGCAAGGGAGCTATATATAAGTGGGAGAAGAGATCCTTGGTCCCATGAAGGCTGGATGTTGGAGGGGTGGGTATTTGAGGGTGGGGAGGTGAGGTAGGGGGAGGGTGGGGGGGTACACCATCATAGAGGCAAGAGGAGGGGGGAAGGGATAGGGAGTTCCTGGGATGGAGTGTGAAAAGGGAGTAAGAGGAAAACATCTGAAATGTAAATAAAATTTCCAATAATAAAAAAAAAAAGAAGTCAAAAGAACTTAAGGAAAGTTTTAAAAATGTAAAGGCTTTACAAGTTCATAGACCAGAAACATTTATGTTGTTAACATGGAAATGATTGTTAAGACTGCTTAACAGACTGAACATCGGTTTATAAACAAACAAATAAAAACCAACTGTTATAAATTTAAAAAAAAAAAAAAGCCATGGATTTTAGAAAGTGCAAGAGGGTACAGATGAGGGATTGAAGAGCAGAAAATCAGAAGGAACAAATGATTTAATCGTGTTGTTGTAATATTTTTTTAGAGTGAATTTATCAGCATTTACAAAGCCTTTGTAACGGAATGAAAAGAGAACAAGAGATATGATCTTCAAATAGAAGAAAGAAAACTGTAGTCATCATGAGTGATATAATGATGTTAGATTGGACCATGTGGACTTTGTGGTATTAGCTGCATGTTCAAGAAGCATATAATCATCAGGTGAAAGTAAGGCTGAAGTTTGAGAAGAACATGGAACAGATGACAAAATGTTACATTGTATTAACAAGTTTTGGCATTTATGGTAATGTTAACAATGTTAATTAATAGATGCCTTCATGAATGATACTGAATAAGAGAGATCTTTCTCCAGGATCACAAAAAAGAAGTAGCTGAATACAGAGGTGATAAGGAGAGGAAGAAATAGGAAGCAGAGAGAGCAGGAGGGGAGAGACTGAAAGAGATTGAGGCACCCTTGTGAATAAGTCTTATTCTATGCCTGGAAAAGCTGTCTCTTAAATGGATAGGATTTTACAGGTCATTTTAGTTATTTGAAACTATGTATATTACTGATTAGTAAACAAATTTCTCATGCTTCAAAGGCGGTGCAAAGTAGAAATGTACAAACTACTTTAGAAGGGTTGGTCAGTGTGGGGATTGGGGAGGGAATAGAACAGCTAAAAATAGATCAAATTAGCTCTGAGTATAAGATGAATTTGCATATTCTACAGCATGCAAAATTGTCAAATGAAGTCTCATAATTTCCTTTTATTTTAATGCATGAGAGGCTTGATCTGCATTCAGGAGCGTGTGATTAGCTGTACATTACCATTTCCTTCCTCATTCAATGTGGTTTCACGAAAGAATTGCCAAGGAGTAAGTATGTGTAATTATTCATAGAGGAAATTAAGGTTGTATGGAAGGCATGAAGTTGAAATGTGAACTGAACCACAATGCCTTACTTTAACATAAAAGATAAATATGTGTCTCAGAGTCATAGTAAAGTCATAGCTGCTGTACCTGTACACTAAAGGTTAATTTTGTCACTAGAGAGAACACTTAAGATAGTATACACAACTTTAAACCGTGATAAATGTCATCAAATCTGATAGTTTTTAACTCACAGAAAAATATAGAAGTTGTTAAGCACATAAAGAATAAAGTAAGTTGAAAAGTGAAAAGTTTTTGAAACATTAACTAGAAATTCTGATTAAAATAAATTGGACATTTCTAATGTTAACTTGAGATTATAAGATTATTATTAAATTTTTTGGTAAAAAAGGACTATATCTACCTCTCTTTTAGTATCAACATCATTTATTTCTTCTGTTTTACCCTTCGACTCTATTTATTATGCTGAAATAATTAATCCACTGAATCCAGTAATTGCTAAATCAGCTTTTTCGTATCCTTTAAAATCATTAAATCACTAAGAATTACATGTAAGGATCAGGGTAACACTGAACATTCAGGCATTAAATAGTCTACTTTGATTTGGCTTTCAAAGTATTCATATTCAAATAAGGATGGGATAATGTTATTCCCATAATGCTATAGTCACACTCAAGCCTTTATTTATTTGGGCTCTCAGTCACTGCCTAAGTGAAATTGTCATTGCAATTCAGTGCCGATCTAAAGTTTCCTCAAGCCACCAATATTCATTTGTTAGAGCTGGCAGCTTCAGACATATTGTCCCCAACCATATGTTCTTCCCATTACTACTAACTAGTCATTACAGGCATGGATTATTTCCTCATCCCAGTCTTCAAGCCAGAATGCCTTCTTTCGGAACTTCTAACTAGCAGGGGCATGGCCACCATGCTCTATGTTTTACTTTACCCATTACAACTATCCCAGTGCTAGCTATAACTTTCTGGATTGCTTCAATTTAATCAACACATTGTGATCTTTTCTGATTACTATATGGAATACGTAGCAAAATGTGAGGTTGCTTTTTTTCATGTTCAATTCATTTTTAATGAATTTCATTTCATGTTCTATTCTCATTTTTAATCGGCAAAGCCTGTGTAAAATTTTAATCAAGGAATTAAGAATTTGGTCAAATATACTCTTAGCTATGTAATTTACATATTGCCTATCTTAAATTTGTGCTCTCAATTCATGTGTTTTGAATGGTGTAATACTATATTTCTAGAAGAGAACTCATGGCGAATTTGTTGAGGAGATCACTGATGCAAATATGTGTTTTAAGAGCTTGTAGATAGTACACACAGGAGGAATAACCAATACAATGTGATTAATCCAACAATCAATTTCTATTTTGAATATATATGTAATATATTTATTGGTTATTATATTTCCACATAAAATCATCTTGTGAGACACAGTAAATGTGAGGAACTGTGTTAAAGTAGCACTTGCAAAATCAAAATACTGTGTGATTTGTGTCAGTAGCAGTATGGTCTGTTTGTTGAGATAACGTGTTATTGAGATCACCTGCTTCTCTGCAAACTGAAAGTCAAGAATAAAGGAGAGATCGGCTTCCCTTCACAATCTTCTCAGGAGAGATAGAGATTTGTCTCTTATTTCAGAGTTCTAGAGGAAAAGCTTAAGGAACGAGAGATAAAAAACGATTAGCTTGTCAGTCACAGAACCTTTCGACCACAACAGTGAGTATGAGAAACAGAGAGGAAAAACTTAAAACCAACAAGAAAGAAGCAATTCTTCTTTTGGATATGTTTTCAGTAATGAGCTGGTCCTAACATTCAAAATAGTTATATGAACTCATTTAATCAGTTTGAACCATTTTCTGTGTAGCCTGTTCTAATGTCAATTGACTTGTTAATATATGTTAGACTACATATGTGAGGGTGTACAATGATAGGAGGATGTGAAGTGATGGTTTCTGTACCAAAAAAGTTGAAGAGACACACCAAGATCACGTTTATGCAAATTTGAGGGTTCTTTTCCCTCTTCGTTTTTGCACTCTGCATTAAGAGTGAGTATGTGTTAGTATGAGTTTTGAAAAGTTGTAGGTTGAAGACTAATTTAGTTCTTTCACAGTTTAAGTTATTTGGGGATACACCATTCCGTCTGCCTTGATTTAAAGAGATCTCAAGTTGACAAACAGTTCTTCCTCCCAATTGAACTGTACTTTCCAGCATGTGTATTTATTTTGTAAGATGAAAAAAATTTTCTATTTTCTCTTTTGTAATTGTAGTAATCATGTATTTAATATATAAAATTGAGATAAATGAACAAAACAAGAGGTAGATTCAACTTAAAATCCATCTATGGTTTTATGCAATCGATCTTCAACTAATGACAAAGTCACTTCTCAAATAGGTTCATCATGGGTTGAAAATAGTGGATTTATAATCTTATATACCAAAACATCATGTCTGAGCAGTAGAACAATCCTAGAGACCTTGTTTTCTATGTTGTCCTTTTGTTTATATGCAGCTTTTTCTAGATATTACCTGAAAAACATCAAAATTCAAAGTTCAGTTTCAACTAAGAATGTGTTGTTTACATAATATTTTAGAATGGAATTTGTGTTGCTCCACCATAAGTCAGAAATCGTATCATATGTTCTGCTCATGGTATTAGGATAGACATGCGTTTGTCAGAATTAAACCCCTTCACTTTTACATGTCAGCTTGTCATCCATGCATTGATCTTGAAATTTAACTTTCCATTTCATAATCAATAGCAGATTCATGGACATTTCCACTTTTTTTCATTAATTCACTAAGCTTGTCTCCTTTTTCCTATAACATAAAATAATTATCTAACCATATTAAATTGTCCAATCCTAGCAACTGTGCATAACAGCAGACTCCCTTGTTTTCCCCACATGGAAATCAAAAGGTGTTCTAAATATTTAACCTCCCCCCATATTATTCCTAACAAGTGGTCCTTCTTCCCACTAAAGGGACAGCCAGATCAGGAAAAGAACATTATCCAAATGTATAGCAACCTAATATTTCATGAATTCATGAAACAATTATATTTGTATAGGCAATGATTGCTAGACAAAAGTAAAACTTTTAACATAGAATTATGAATAAGTTGAGAAATTGAGGTGGTAAAAATAAGAAAGTCCCCTGTATGCTCTCATCCTTGAGTGCTTTATCCTTACTAAGTGGAGCTATTTCGGAGGTTTAGGCAATGGCCTTGCTGAAGGTCCCACATCACTGGAGATAGGATTTCAGAAGGAAAGGTCTTCAGCTACTTTCATCTTGCTCTTTGAACTTTGGTGCTTACAGTTCAAAACGTGAGCCCTCAGGTTTCTTTCCTGCCATCATGCCTCATTCAGGTTGCCATTGCTCTATTCTGCCATTATGAACATGTATCCCTCTGAAACTACAAATCAACACGATCTGTTTTCTCCATAAGCTGCCTTCACATGCTGTTTTATCTCCACAACAGAAAAATAAGTAATATGAAAAGAGGCTGGTAAAAGTCTCCATTATGAGTTTATAATAAGCAGTTAGAAAAAACTTTGGTGGACAGGCTGAATAAGTGAAGAGAAATACTATCCAATGCATTGTTACTACAACTGAATATAAATGGTTGTCCTGCCTACAAGATGTACAGGGATAAAGATAACAGGGATACAAGGATCACAAGGATAAAAGGGAACAGAGACTGAAGCAACAACCAACCAATGAACTGGCCCAATTTGAGTCCTATCCCACAAGACAGCCAACCCCAAAACTATTAGTGACACTCGGCTATACTTGCACACAGTAACTTAGCATAACTGTCTCCTGAGAGGCTTCATCGAACAGTGGATGAAAACAGATGCAGAGACCCATAGCCAAACATTGGGCGAGTCTCCACATCCTTGTGGAAGGGTGGGAGATATCATTGAGGAAGCTCAACAAGTTAAGGACACTACCAGAAGACCTACAGAGTAAAGTAAATTGGGCTCATGATGGCTCACAGATTCTGAAACACCAACCAAAGAGTATGAAGGGGCTCTACTTAAACGTACCCAACCCAACATTTGTAGTAGATGTGCAGTTTGCTCTTCATGTGGGCCCTCAAACAATTGGAGCAGGAGCTGTCTCTGATTGTGTTGCCTGCCTTTGGATCTCCTTCCCTTACCTGGACTGCCTGGTTGGGTCTCAGTAGGAGAGGAGGTGCTTAGTCCTGCTGGGACTAGATATACCAGGTGGGGTGGTACTCAAGGTAGCCTCTCAGGTGACAGTTATGCTAAGTTCCTGTCCACAAGCATAGCAGAGTATCATGAATAGTGCTGGGGTTGACTCTGTCCTGTGGGATGGGACTCAGTTTGGAACAGTCATTGGTTGGCTGTTCCCTCAGTCTCTGTTTCCTTTATCCTTGTTGGTATCATTTTCTATACTTAAAAAAAATTAAAAACTAGAATAAAACCATAATAATCTAATAATGGTTATTAGATATGTAGATTCCTTCATATTTACACACATAATAATTTGGTTTTCCAGGAGGCTGAAATTAATAAATTGTATTAAACTTCATACTCAGAAATAATTGACCTAATTAATGTTTTATTGGACTCTTTTCAATAACTAACATTTATTTTCCCCATGATCTGTCTTTATGTTTTACTCCACCTCACTAATTATGAACCAGTTCCGTTGGCATGTGCATCTGTACTTGTGTGCTTGTCAACATGGATACATTCAGATTCAATGTGGTTTGAATTTGTTAGTAAAAGACAGAGACGGCAGTGAGGTTCCAGAGGTCCTTCTATGCACTTACATCATAAGAATCAATTAAGGGAGAATTATAAAATACCTCCCTATGTGTATTTTTTTCTTTTTAAAATTTATTTAGTTATTTAAATCACATTGTAATTTACTTATTTACACAGGGGTTATGAACACAAAAAGGCAGGATGTGGGGAACAGAATGGCACCGGAGCATAGGTGTTCAGAGGGAGTATAGATACTACCTATGTGTATTAAATTTAGAATTTCCATAGCTTCCTTGTCTAGCTATATTTCCTTAAAGATTGCTAAATTCAGTGCCACTCAGATGAGGTTGTTCTATTGCCAGCATTTAACAATTACTCTCACCTTTCAATGAGACAAAAATGGAGCAGAGACTGAAAAAAAAGCCATTGACCAATTCAACTTGGGATGCATCCCATGTGCTCACATCAAGCCCTGACATTATTACTCATGTCCTATTGTGCTTATAGACAGTAGTCCAGCATGGCTGTCCTCTGAGAGGCTCCACCAGCAACCGACTGAGACAAATGAAGACACTTACAGCCCACCAATAGATTGAGGTCAGAGACCTCTATGGAAGAGTTAGGGAAAAGACTGAAGGAGCTGAGAGTGGGGATTGCAACCCCATAGGAAGAACAACAGTGTCAACTGACCTGTACCCTCAGAGCTCCCAGAGTCTAAACCATCAACCAAGGAGCATACATGGGAGGGTTCATGGCTCCCAAGTGCATGTGTATCAGAAGTCTGACTTTTCTGGCAACAGTGGAAGAGGATAAGCTTAACCCTGTGGAAACTTGAAGCCTCAGGGCAAATGGATGCTGCTGGGGGTGAGGAGAAGGTGGACAGGTGGGGAAGCACCCTTTCAGAGACAGAGGAAGGAGGTTGAGGTGAAGAACTCAGCAAGGGGGACCAGGAATAGGGGGTAACTTTTGGAATATAAAAAATGTTATTAATAAACTATAAAAAGAATATTTAAGAGCCTTATGATCATTTAAAATGTTTAAAACATCCATACTAGGTCCCAGATCTTTATATTATGAACTTTAGCAACAATAAAAAGTCAATGGAAACGTTTAAATTGTCTAAGTCAGTCCATATCATTTTGCCCTGAAGAACTAAGGGTACCAAGACAATTACAAAAACACATTAATTTTTTAAAATGCAGGGTATATATTTTGAACATATGCTGACAAAATAGTTAAGAACAACACTAGAGAAACATTTAATATGTGGTAAAATCCCATTTCAAATGAGAAAACAGAACACTGGATTATTTACTTAACTGTGGAAAGACATTTGTCTAACAATGTGTGTAGGACAGGTTAGATTCTGATCTGAAATGCACCCAGATACACCAACTGAGTAAATTCTTAAAGCAGGAGACTTGGTTGAAAAGAAAAAAAAAGGATCATATAAAATCCAAGTAGTAAGAGCATGAGTGCTCAATATACTCTTAAAATGATATAGGAAAAGTGATTACAGTAGCATGCTAGGAAACACAATAGTTAATTGTGCATTGTAATTGTTGAATATGGCAGAGATACTGAAGCATGACTGATTAAAGTGAAGCAATGAAGCAAATGTTCATGAGAGAGGAACATCACAGCTGATAGTAGAGTGAACACAGAAGCAGGAGAGAGAGCAACACAGGCTCTCATCCTGGAGGCTTATTTAGATGGATACATTCTATTCTGCACATTATTGGGAAGGGGAAGTGTGTGTGTGTGTGTGTGTGTGTGTGTGTGTGTGTGTGTGTATGTGTGTATTTGTGCACTCATATATAGGCCATAGGGCTATATGTATATGTGAAGATTTCAGTAGATACTGGCCTAACCACATATACATATACATATACATCATATACATCATATACATCATATACATCATATACATCATATACATAATATACATATACATCATATACATATACATGCATTTAAAACTATAATATTTCAGTGTATTATAAAGTTGTTATAATACTTAAACTTCAGTATCTATAAATAAAGACTCAGTATATTCCTGGCTATTTTGTTAAAGCCTTGGTGCTTCAATAGTACTAGAGAAGGGTTGAATAGTTTTTGACAGGACCTCATGGCTCACAAGGTTAAGAACATCTCTCTATTTAAAGGCATAAGTGGCTGACCACTGATACTTTCTTAACCTCTATGAGTTTCCCAATCCTTACAGCATCACAGCCATTTGTACAATGCATGTCTATGCCTCATATAGAGTATGAACATAGATCTTCGACAAGAATGTAGTGGTAATGTAGTTTTTATGAATTGTATAATATATGTGTGTAATTGTATCTGAGTGTTATAAAAATGAACACATACTGAGAACCAGTGGTATATGATTTTGAGACACATAATCTCTTATGTTTTCTATTTGGGGGATGGTAGTGAATTTCCAAGAACAAGCTTTTATTTTCCGTTTTAATTAAACTAAACATTTAATTACATTTCCACTACTCTGTCAGCAGAAATGAATCTATAAATGTGGAGTGAAAAATTATGAGAGTTGGTCTTTAATATCCCATCACAAGCAGAGCATGTTATGGGCAATCTGTTCTTGGAGGGTACATAGCAGTCGTGTTTCCCATGAATGCTAATTTTGCTGGAGCACTCAACTACAGTATAGAACTTTTATATTCTTAACTAATATATACCAGTTGAATCACAAGCTCTTGAAAGTACATGTCATATTTACAATCATACCTTTGCCCCTAAGGGTTTTAATTTTCAGCACAAGAGAATTGAATAAGTGGACAGACTTTGCATATCAAGTACAACTCTGGTGCATAGCAGAGTATGCATTGCCTATGTTCAAATCAAATCAATAAAATTATATGAACACTTTGGTTTTTTAATTTTATTTTCAGGGGCTAATATGTCTACAGCAATTTGCTAGGCACCATGAAAACTAAATGCTATCATCATACGAAGTGTTTATAACAATACATGAAAAAGGCTTATAAATGTGGAAGGCAAAAAGAAACAAAGAAAGATTCTGCATAGGGATTCATACCACTTCCTGTCTTATTCATATTTTTCTTTGTTTGTTTGTTTGTTTATTTTTCCTACTATCAGAGTTCCTCAAAGGTCATGTTTCAGTATTTTTTCAGATTCTGAAATCCATTCTATGACTGTTCAAACCATTCTATTATGGATCAAAACTCATTCTAATTTTTTTTAGAACCAATGTAATCTGTATTTACCAAGATTATAAGAGTAATATATAAAACCAATGTGGCTATATGTTAATAAATATGGTGGGGAATGTAACATGAAATTAGACCAAAAGAGCAGGCTTTGGTTCAAGTGTGTCCTCTACATAAACAAAAAGTAGGCTCACATAAGGAAAGAGTTTGCTGAGTATAGACAGATATCTGTTAAAAGATCCTTAAGGCATTTATGCTATCAGACTAAGAAAATGAAATTCTTTTTTTTTCTTCTTGAGCTTTTGCTAATAACATATTGGAGTGCAAACCTTTTGAGAAATAAAAATTCTAATATTTCTTGTTTGCTACAGTAATTGGACCATTCCTTTTGGAAAGATATGATTCTTTACAAATTTAATAAGTGCATCATGCTTGGGCTAACTTTATTTTGTTTCTCAGTTTGGTTCACCCAGGACAATTGGCTCACAGATGTCAGTAACTTCAGCTCCAGGGATTCTAGATGTTCTTTGCTTTGCAAAGCTACTGCACTCAGATGAAACATACACGGGTCTCAGACATCAATCTGGCTCATACTTGTATCAGTACCATTGATCCACATGTCCTTCAGCAACATAATGGGCCATGGTCATCCTTCAAGGGGTCCAATCCAGAAAGTGAACTGCTCCTCATTTTGCAACTCTATCATTGCCCAGGGCCACTCGGCCTCCAGGTAGGGTATTCTGGGGCTGAATCAGCATCTGCTTCTGCTATAGACTACTGCATGTCACCTCACCAAACCCACTTGACAATGATTTGTTCCGTTGTGGACCTCAGCTCTCTCTCACACATGTCACTACTCTCATGTGTCCAGATCCACCTTTCTCTACAGCACACTAATTGTTTCTCTCTTCCATCTTCCCCACGTCTCCATCTTTTATTGTTCCTAGTAGTCTTGTCTGAGGTGGAGGTACTATAGAGCCAAGGGTGCAGGACTAAAAGGTAGATATTTAATACATGTAATATTCTTATGATTATATTTTGTTATTTGAGAATTATTATATCCATTTACTTTTGTTTGCTCATAATTTTTTGGCTATGTTGGCAATTTTTAAACTATGAACGTAGAGCTTTATACACTTTCTTTTTCGTAGGGTATATCCTAGCAGGGACCTAGGTGTTTGCATAAATATGAGATGGAACTTTGGCAAATTTTTGTATATAATTTTAATTTTCTACTATTTGGTTATTTTTTATTTGGCTTTTATCCCTTTGCTCCAACAAGAGTTTTCATTAAATCTATTTCATCAATCCATCTTGGGGATACATTTAAGTATAGAGACAAACATCCATTCTATTTTTAATCCCCATCTCTCTGGTTATGACTTTCCAATTCTGCCCCTTCCTTACATTATCTGTTACTGAATTGTTCAACACAGGCAATACTTTCAGACACCAATCAGTATGGGTTTCCACCTATGTTCCTGTCTCTCATGTCTGTGTCACTCATTAATAACCCTCATGTGACTGTAAACTGTCTATTCAAATAAATATCCGTGTTTCTTTTCCACATCGCAAATCTAGCTTTTCAAAAATAGAGACAGTAATTGCTTATTTCCAAAATACAGATCTCTACCCATGATTCCTGTTTGAATAATCAATGGAATTACCAATGCTGTCTCCCATTTCAAGAATCAGGGGTGATGTTATATTTCTACTACACAGTAACCTCTCATATACTCATCTAGCAATTATTACTGTCATTTGACCTCCCTAATAGCCTTTTCAATTCCAGTGACATTCTCAACTGACATATTTTTATCCAATTTATTATCATCTTTCTCTTACCAAAAGGAACTAGTCTAATTAGTCCCTCTAAAAACATTACATGAGAGCTGCTTTTAAACACAGCACCGATCCTTTCTTGTCGCTTCATTAGCATTGTGAAAATAACACAGTTTATTTCATAGGGGAAAAGGGAGTTGTTATTTGGACATAGAGGTGATACATCTGTATTTAGTTATTGTCTTATAAATATATAGGCTGGGCTTAAGACTGGAGTTTATAAATATTTACCATAGTTTGTAGAATATTAAAATATATCTGAGTGATATGATTCTTCAGCATTATCTTTGTAGCTACGTGCAGAAAAATAGTTCAGCATAATGGAATCCAAGATTACTTCAAAGAACAGATGAAATAGGAAGGATAAATGAGGGGCTATCATGAAAAGAGGAAGGAGGATGCCTCTCTTGAAGAAAACAAAGCATGAAGATAATGCAGAGCTCACATTATGATTCTGTGTAGAGTGTGAAAAAGATCAGAACTGAGCATGAAACTATTAGAGCCAAGTTTGTGGTGTTCATCCTCTTCAAAATAGTATTTCTTGAAGCAAAATAGTATTTCTTGAAGTATTTTTCCTGCTTTATAATGATATTTAGATCCCCAAAGAATGGGCAAAATGAAAAGAGAGTTTACTTTACTTTCTTACCTGGAAGACATATCAAGTGGCTTCCTAGTGGAAAAAAATTGATTCTGAAGTTTCAGTACATGTGTGGACATGTAAGAATATCCACTGTTGCCCATTAAAATGGATGAGGTGCTAGTATAAAATGCTGAACAGAAAGAGTGTCAAAAACACCTCGAACTTTGGGTAAGTTTAAGAAACATTCTAGCATTCAATGAATATATGTTATGTATATATTACATACATCAATGGAATAATACTACCTAATACCAGTGATAAGCTGTTACATCCAAAGACTTGGAAGTGTTGAGTAGCGCATATATATATATATATATATATATATATATATATATATTATATATATATCTTTTATATTTCAGCCATTTGTCACCTTTTTCTTTCAGTGCAAATGAAAGCAAGTTCAACAGAGATTTTTCAGATTTACGTAAGCTATGTGACTTGTTTTGAGATGTCAAGGTACAGCTTCCCTGATCAAATATGATGATTAGTTTTTGCTTTTGTTTATTTGTGTTTGCTTTCTATTTTTCAGTTACCTAACTGGCTTTTGTCACAACTAGTATTATTTTCAACTCGACACACCTAAGAAGAAAGAAATTCAACTGAGGATTTGCCTTTGTCAGATTGTTATGTGACCATCTCTGAAGGATTTTTCTTAACTGAACTCTCATGGAGAAAGGTGTGTAAATGGTGCCATCCCTGGGTGGGCAGGTGATTCTGAGCTGTATGATACAAAGAGCTGACCTTGAGGCTGGCAGCAATCCAGCAACTGCATTTCTCCCTTATCCTTGCTTCAGTTCCTAATATGTCTTTCTTGGTTGATGGACTGTAACTTGTAAGCCAAATAAATTCTTTCTTCCCCCAAATTATGTTTGGTCAGTGTTTTGTCACAGCAACAGAATAGCAAGCCAGAACACCTGTCAATAATACAAATTTAGTGTAAAGTCACATGAATTAAAATTACTTTAAAACAATTCTACAAGCAGTCTCCCCAGTAATATACCCTAATCCACAATTCTGTTTATGTTTTTGGGGGGAGGATGTATTTACATATTTCATACATAGCATTTTTCAAAAATAAGATATTTGGAAATAGACTCAAAGATTATCCCCATTATGTCAAACAACACTTAGGTGAAATTAATTTTTCTTTTTTTTTTTTTTTACTAAATAACTTTCAACTCTTGATTTAGTTCCCACCCTGACACTTTGCAATTCAAATGTATTTTTCACAAGTAGCAAACAGTAATAATTTGGCATTATTTCTGTAGTTGCATAGCTTCTAAAAATCCAAGATTACCAGAAAATAGCTAAGGTTTTAAATATTAAGAAGGCATTACTTTAACAATCTAGAAAAGTTAGAATTTTATTAACATTTGCTACAATTTAAATGTAATTACATAGAGATTTAAGCTTTATTTAGTATGCATATATGTGTGTGTGTATGTGTGTATGTGTATACACCCATGTGCACGCCCACATATTGTAGCTTGTGGCACAGGAGTGTTGGTCAGAGGACGATAATGTGAAGTTCTCCTTCCTCATTTCTATGTAGCTGCTACAGACCAAGCTCAGGGTTGTCAAGATTGTACTTCAAGTGCTTCAAGTTCCAGGTGAGCAATCAATCTTGCCCCTTCTAATTACCTATGATTCGTAAATGTGTCCCACATTGAAGATAGTGGAATGAAGCCTCCTTTCTAAAAAAAATCGGTTTTGCTATCCTGGTCATCATTTATATGTGCAAACACAATTCCAACGTGAGCTTTCTTTTACATTGCAATGTCATGGCTGTGCTTCTCTTGCAGTGCCGTTAGGTGTGGTGTTTAGAGGCCTTTCGTAGATCCTATGTATCACAACATTGTCTGGATCAGTAGAGCAATGTTTTAGCTATGTCTCCATTTCATGGGGCCCTTCTCTCAAAAAGGACATGTAATAGTGTGCTCATTCAGTAGTTATTACGGTACTTTAGTCTTAACATCATCACCTCTATGAGTTCTTTGTTATTGGCACAAAACATGTTAAACTTATTAGACTAGTGACCAATTTAGAATGGTCACTTTGGCTCCTTTTTCCCCTCAGTCTAGAACAGTGGGAAAGTCAAAGATTGTTTGAAATACTTCTTTGTATCTTATACTATGTTTATTTATGAGTTCTATTGATTGATTAATGCTATGATGGATTTTATTTATAGTAGCTATCCATCTTAAGAAGAGTTAAGTGCACAATGTCACCAGTTCCTCAATTTAGAGTTACACATTTTCTGTATAGATATTAAAAGCAAGGCTAACAACAGAACATATGTACTTATATTCGCAGCTACTGAGGCTGAAGAGATGGCTCAGTAGTTATTATTACTTGCTTTTCTTTAAATAGGACCAAGATTCATCTCTCAACATCTACATAACAATGCAGAAACATTGCAATTTCTCTTACAGGGGGACAAAACACCCTCTTCTTCCCTCCACAGGTACCAGCCTGCCATGCACAGAAATACATGCAGAAAAGCACTTGTTTGCATAAAATAAATATAAATCTCAAGTGCAAATCCATAGAATAATATTTAGGTAAAAAATCTCAGGGTGAGGCAAACAACACCTTTTAAAATACACTATTTTAACTGTTCTTTCAGTACCAAAATTAAAATACCACTTTGTTTTACACAGTTAGCTGTATTTTTGATATGCTTCCCCAAAAGCTGTTAAGAGCAAGGAAAATTGTTTATGGTGAAATCAAAAACATTTTAGATGGCTTATGTAAGTCAATAGATACCCTGCTGTTTAATAAACTATTTTAGAGAATGTACACCACTGTAGTTATACAAAATTGCCAATGGCAAATAGTCACATTTCTCTGAACTTTATGAAGTGAGGATAAGAGTTCACTGATTAAGCCACAGAGGCATAGAGCTACTGCCCTTCAGAAGCAACGTCAGACAAGTTCAGGAGTAAACACTGACCTCAATTTCAAAGCAATGGATAATGAATGGTTCTTGACCAGGTACTGTCTATATATTTCATATCCAGAGGAATCAATCCAATCACTGCTTTAATATACACTAATGTGGTGGTTTGAATGAGAGTTTCCTAGAGCACATACAGGTGAAAGCCTTTTTCTGATTTGCTCATCGTTTAGGAGGAATTATAAGGCATGGCTTTGTAGAAGATGTGACATTTCAATGGGTTTGAGGTTTCCAAAGCCAAATGATAGGCCCAGTATCACCTTTTCTGCCTCCCTCCTGTGCATAAGGTATAAGCTTTAGGTAAATACTCCAGCAGCATACCTGTATGCCTGCCACCATTATTTCCAATATGATGACCATGGAGAAACCTTTGAAGCTGTAACCATACACAATTACATGTTTTATTTTCTAACCATCTCTGGGTTGATGTCTCTTCACAGCAAGAGAATAGTAAGACAAGATTTTAATGGAAAAGAAAGAGAAACAAAAGCACAGTATCTGTAATGAGATGAACATTGCTATGGTAGGGTAAGGTCTAGATAAGAACTTTCACAGTTCTATGTAATCTAATCAAAACACTATGTGAAGTCTTCAAGGACAAAGTACAACAACTTTGATGGCTAATATATGAGATGATACAACCACAGTCAGAGAGCCTGGGCTGACTGAAGCAACTGATCAGATTCAAATTCAAATATCAAAATCTGTAATGTGTCTATCTATCTATCTATCTATCTATCTATCTATCTATCTATCTATCTAACATCTATTCATCCATCTATCTATATCTATGTGTGTAGCCTATAATTTTAAATAAAACCCATGCTTGTTCCAGCTAGGTACCAGTAACAGCAGTCTCAGTCATTCCCCAAGGCTAGCTCCAAGCGGCCTTCTGGCCCTTCCATGGCTGGTCTAAGAATGCCAACAACCATTCAGTTCTTACTCAGCTCCCTCTAGCCTCATGAAAGGAAAACATAGAGACCTATATTTATACCAGCCAGATTGTTATCGGTAAATCTCCAACCCCAATATGCCCTTGCAAAGAACACACAACTCAGTTAATATATTTCCAATATGAACACCTAGATTGGGCAAATATACCCTACACTACTCTATTGCCCAGCTATGAAATCCTAGCTACTTGAGGCTTCTCCAATCAATGTGGGTCTGCTCCATCTTCCATCTCTTCTTCCATATTCTTCTCCCTCCAACGTGTGTCTTGTCTTTTCTCTTTTCTTTCCTTCATTCTCTCTCCTTCTCTAAAACTTGCAGCTATGCCGTTCCCTTCCACTGCCCAATCACAGGCTCTGGCCTTTATTTTCAGTTAAGCTGGGGAGCAGGTTCACATGAAATTACTTGACTAAGTGATCTGCTTCTTGTCCTGGACAGGATTAGCATCAAAATCCAAAAAGCAACAAGGTAATCTATAACATGTGTGTTTGTGGATGTGTATAGGAAATGAGTGTGTGTGTGTGTGTGTGAGTAATATATATATATATATATATATATATATATATATACAAATGATATATATCTGTGTATACAAAAGAAATTATATACTTATATTTTTGATTAGTATAAATTAAAAACTTCAGCATGGTTGAGAACTCACTATTTCAAAACACTTTCAGTCAACTAGGTAGAGAGATGTAAGCAGTTATATTTCTTGGTTTATTATCCCCAACTGGAGAAATATTTGTTACTTATGTTCTAATATAACATTGACTGAAGTACAAATTCTATCTCGTATACTGGCGGTGTCTTTTTTATGTAGAGTCCCTACCTCAAAGGCTCAGAACATATATATTCCTTTAGAGCAGAGCTTGTGTGGTATGAGCCTCTGGAGCTTTAGAGGTTTTTTTCCTCTTTTTTTTTAAATTTTTTATTTATTTATTATTTATTTATTTATTTATTATTTATTTCAATCATTTTATTCATTAACGTTTCAGAATTTCAAATGGCATCCCCCTTCCTGGTTACAACTCCACCAAACCCCTATCCCCCCTTCCTGCCTCTTTGAGGAAGCTTGAGAGTTTGAATGAACCTTTCATGGGTGTCACTTAATACTGTCAGAAAATGCAGATATTACATTATAATTCATAAGAGTAGCAGAATTACAGTTAGGAAACAGCAAGTACAATAATTTTATGGATGAGGCTCACCACAACAGGAGGAACTGAATTAATGGGTCAAGGCACTGCAAGATTGAGAACCACTGCTCTAGACTGTGAAGAACAGCCTTGAACTATAATACTGTTGACAAAGGATGGAATCTCCCTTGATTAGAGACAACAACAAAAAGACATCCATTATGAGAATAAAAATACCTCAAAGAGCTTGGGGAAGCTGAGATAGGAATAGAAAGAACCAAGTTATTATGGGACTACCATACATCTTTGAGAATGATTGAATTGCATGTCATGTTAATACCAATGCTTGTTCAGGAATAGAGCAATGGGACAATTTTAGCTGCGAGAGAATGGACTAAAGCATCCAGATCAGGTTTCTTACAGGTCCAAATTTCTTTGAAAGTGATTCAATATTTATTAATATCTATATCTAGACAATAAGAAAAGCAGATCTGGCTTATATCCTAGAACTCTGAGTAACTGAGCACAGACTACGCATTAGAAAGTATCACAGACATCTTGAGAATATAGAACAACAATATTCTGAAGTATTAGAAAATCAAGACAGAAGATTTGGTTCATAATAATATTTGATAATGGGCAGGAACTACATTATTAATGTCATATAAGTATTCATAAAAAAGAAAAAACAGGGTTTTGAATTTAATATATTACTGTGACTTGTATCTAATATGTAAATATTCATTCTGGCACAGTTAAATTTGAGGATACTAACATATCAGCAACTACTTAGTTACAGTGAACAGTGTAGAAGTACAAATTGGTAATGAGACAATTGAATGATATGATTGTCAAAGTTTCGTAGGTATTATCAATCATTTCTAGAATGTATGGGTGAAAAAACACACTTGTATTCATACCATAGAAAATGACCAGCAGTTTAAATACAAAACACATAGTTACTCTTCACAGGATTGTGTTTATTCATTTGTTTGTTTGGCTTTGGGTTTTGATATTTTAAAAAGCAGAGAAAAATTGATGTGAGCAAGAGGGAAAACAATAGAGTGAGGTCTTTACAGAAATAGAGCACAGGTTAAATAGTTTAATCAGGGAATTTAGACTTCTGAAAAGACAAAACTATACTGGAAAGATAAATAGGAGTAGAAGAAGAAACACAAAATGCAACCTGAAATCTAGCAGAAATTGTAAGAAAGGTACAATTTTGTCTTCTCAAGGAAAGCTCAACATGATATGGCCATGGTATAGGTGTTAAAAGCGTAACCAAAGGGTAATGAGTAGAACAGATTTTTAAACTCTCCAACTATGTGTGTGTGGTGTGTGTGTGTGTGTGTGTGTGTGTATGCTTACATGTCTATGATAGAAAAGAAGTTAAAGTCTATGCAATGAGGCATGATCACGATCTGTTTTGTATTCCAGTATATGTATTTTTAAAGGAATTCATATAATTTTTTCTTAACTTTGAAAACACCATTTAGTATCGGTTTCCAGGTCCCTCTCTATGGTTTAGCCCAAACACACATTGACATAGGTCAATTATTTTCCAAAAGTTTCCAAATCATTAATATTGCCAAATACCAAAGAAAGCAATGATTAATTGGTATAATCATTATAAACATACATTTTAAATAATACTTCAACTCCATCTAATTGCTTTTCTCATGGATCATTGTCTTTTTAAAATCCAAGTAAATATAATTATCAAAGTAAATTTTAAAAAATATTTTTTAAAAATATCTCATAGAAAGAATTTGATATACTCATTTCTTATTTTAATATAATTTTTAAAAGCATTCAATATATTTATCAGGCAATATCATTAGTTATGAAGGACTAAATAAAATATTGATATACTCTCAAGTATTTAAAGAAGTATATCCTTTAGATATTTGTCTTGAGATAAATAAGAGAGATTTTTGGTTTCTTAAAGTCAAGTCCACCTCATGTCAATATGATGAGATAATATAAGAATGATTAAATTTCAGCTTCTAATGACTTTTTCCTTCCAACTGAAATGTCAGGCTCTTTATTTTTGGATGAATATACTCTCTTAGGTCTTTTTACCGTTGAGAAAAGAAATGCTATTTTCATGGATAATAGTTTACTCAAGTCTGAGAAAACCACTTATCAAGTCATTAAAACTTCATTGATTAGAAGGGAAAATGCAGTCACAAAAATAAAATTGGCAAAAGGCACATAATAAAGTAAATAAATAACTCCTTACATAAAAAAATACTTTATTGCACAGGCTGATATCTATGAGTGAGTGGATGATTTTATATTTATCTGATCACTGTAGGCTGAAGATTGTGGTCATATCTTTGATTTTTGGTACCTGAGATAAGAAGTGAATTTCATCTGAAGGATTTATAAAGATAGAACACTGTGGTAGGGCAGGATTCCAAAGCATAAGAATTTTTTAATAATATCCAACCTGCTCAGGGTTATTAACCTCTGCCATGATAAAGGCCATGCATTGGTCTCCCATCACCTAAGGCTAGCTATAGAATGTTATATGCTAAATGAATAAGCAACCTTCTACACATTTTTGTACTTCAGTTTCCCTTTGAATTTTCCCATCATCTATGCAACTTAATTAGTTACAGTTGATAAACATACAAATATAGTTGAAGAATACATTTCAAACTTTGTAGAAATGAACACGTTCTTTATTGAAATCTAATGATTTTTTTATAGTATTTTTCTTGATAGCTCTCTGATTTTTTTTTTTTTTTTGTTGTTGTTGTTAAAACACACGAGGCAGAATGGTGCACTTTTCTCCTAAATTGATGACATTTTAATATAAGAGTTTTTTATATCACCTCTTTCAGTTTTTAATTTCATTAAATTTTGAATTATACATTTGTTCAGATTCTGAATTTCAAATAAATATTCATGTTTGAATCCATCCACTTCTCAGATTTTTCTCTTATCCTCTCAATTTTTACTTATCAATTAGACAGCCTAGACTCACTTGTGAAGAAGGAAACACAATTGACAAATGTAGTCTATCAAATTGGCCTGTGGAATGTCTGTGTAAAAAAGATCTTGGTTTATGATTCCTGTACATCCCTAGGCAAGTGGGCAGTGGATATATCAGAAAACTAGCTATTCGTGAGCTGGAGATCTAGCCAATAAGGAGCATTTTTCTGTTGTTTCTGCTTTAATTACCTGCTTTAAATTCCTGTCCTGAATTCTTTACAGAATGAACTATGAACTGGCAGTACAAGTTGAAATAAAACCTTCCTTAGTTTCTTTTTGTCCTGCTGTTTATCACAACAAAAGAAAGCAAACTAGGACATCTATGCTCAGACTGTCATTTGCATGTGTGCCTGATGTCTTCTTTCTCTTCTATTATCATTACAGTGTTTGAACTTCGTATTAGCTAGGTAGCTATCTCATTTACAGAATAAATGCATTCATTCACAATAGATAGGAAAAGAATTATTAAATTGGGCAGAGAGCCCACAGAATTTCCAGTGACACCAATACACTAGAGGAAATCATGCTACAGAGACAGTGCCCAAATTACCTATTCTAATCACAGTCACAAGTGTTGCTCTAAAATTGTGTTACCTGTTAACTATTACAAGCAAAAGAACACTTAAACCCAGTTGTGCAGTTGGTATATTGATTAGATAAGCTTAAATTCCATCTATAACTAATGCTTCAGTAGAATTACAGAAATATGCTCTTTATATTTCCAACGAAGTTAATAAAGGAAACTATTTCATTAGAATGAGTGTTGAATAAATAAATTCATAACATAAAGCACATATTGTGATTAGAATCATATTTCTAAAACAAACAAACAAATAAGCAAAAAAAAAAAAAATCCATGGAACAAGCATTCCTTTGTCAAAAGAACTTAATCATTGCGTAAGGACAAAATAAAATGTAACCGGCATTCATATGTCTGAAGCCCTTCTTTCTTCAGAAATGGTCTGTAGTTCATTTTGATTTACAATTGTTCAAAACTATCATTTCATAAAATAATATTCCAGGCATTAAAATTGTATAATATTGAATGCATGATGTTATGTAAGGTACATGATAAAGAAAATAATAAAAGGTGATAAAACATTGCATAAATATCTTCTATAATAGCTGACAGCCGATTGTAAGTTTAAGTCATAGGTAATCATGGTATTCAAAAATATGTTATTTTCTGTTTAATAATACACAAGCATCAGTAAGTTTGTAAATAAATGGTCCTTTGAGATGTATACAGATTTGATGTTCATTTGATGAGTACATATCGAATAATGAAAATTTTCAATTGTTTGATCTAAAGTCCAGACTTAAATCTACAAACAGTTGAAGGCTATTGAGAGAGTCTCTATAAAGACATAAATATTTATTTTTTTCCTGCAGGTACTGGGGAGCATTCACAGAAAAATAATGACTCTATAACCATGCAAAGCACTTATAAAGCACTATCCTAGTATTGGATCTCAGTTCTGGAGCTGTCTGCAAGTGTTGAAGAAAGCAAATGTGTTACAAGTAAATGAAGATGTGATTATGTCTCTAGCTGACTTACATGGTCTTTGATAAGGGGGTCAGATCCTTCAACAATGGCTCCCAAAGAGCTCTGCTGACTGAAGTATTCTTTTATCTCAGATGGTGTCATTTGCTTTATGACTTCATACTTTTTGTTCTTCCTTGAATGAATACCCACTTACAGTTTCCTCTCAATTTTTCTACAAAGATGCATCCAGAAAGTCCTCTGATTTATGAGTCTTTACATTCTGAGGCAGAGATAGACAACCTCTCTTTCTATGTGTACTCGGCAGACTTTTATTTCTAAGTAAAACACACACCTCTATGTATTGTAAAAACTTCACTTTATGCTTTCATGTGATTTGCTAAAAGGTAGAGGTTTATTTTTACCTCTGCACTATGAGAGGAAAGCCACACGAATTTGTGCAGAGCAGAAGAATTTTACTAAGATGCAAGGAAAAACCCTGAGATTGTGTTAAATGATTTCCCAGTTTTTAATTCTCTTATAAATAATTGATCATATTTCTATCTACATAAGTAATAATGATGTAAAACATATAAAAATATATTGATATACTTTTAAACTATTGGGCAAGAAAATATTACCAGTATAATTATTTCATTAATTAGGAAAAGAAGTTCAAAGATTTTATTTTAATCCTTCTTTCTAAAGTTGACCAGTGTTTGTTGCACAAATATAATTTTCATTCTTTTCAATAAAACAATGTTTGGTGAAGGCCAGGGTCACTTTTAACTGCTGTCATTTTCTCATAATCATCTCTCTTGTCTGCATCTCCGTTCTCCCTTAATTAATTCAGTCCTATTGTTAGGGATACTCAAAATTATAATGCTCAGCTTGTTTCTTGGGCTAACCACTTAGCAACTTATTTCACTACTTTCAATAACTCTTTCTGTCATTATATGTTTGTCACATGTTTTATTTCTTTGGTCCTGGTTTTTACTGTGAAATATATTTTATCGAGTATGCAACTACTCTAAAAAATGTAACCATATGTGTTATAAAATATTACTGTTTACCTCCCATTCACATTTACATAAAGGTACACAGCATTTTATTTCTTAAGTAATATCTGGATTTGGATGTTAGACAATTGACTTGAGTGTTTTCTTAGATAAATATAGTAAGAACAGCTTTTCTTTTGCAAGATAAAATAATGAATGAGGTGTTGGATGAGAACACGAGGGGTTCTCGTGTGTGGTTGGGCAGATTCGTGTACAATGAAATCATGAATTAGTTCTATACAGACACTGAGAAGAATTTCACAGTCTCTCACATTCATATTTTCTGAAGCGAAAGAAAACAGTTAATGTGATTCTCATTTAGTTTCTGTAAAGTTAAGTAACAACGTACAGGACAAGCCTCCAAACTTTATTTAGCCTTAGGTTATTGATTGAACATAAACTTATATCACAGACACTATATGAGTCTATGGAAATAACTAATTGTGATCTACCAAACAACAAAATATAAAATGTCCAGTTTAGTGTTTGGAGCACTTCTGATACGTATCCATATTATACCTGATTCAAATGTACTGGCACTGTTACACAGGAGTTCAACTCTGGGAAATAAGGATGGTGTAAACTGTCAAAAAGAAGGACGATTTAGAAGCTGCACCCTTAGAATACATCAAAACAAACATCCTTGTATAAAACAATGCTTCCATTTTAAGTAGGTTTAATAAATAGCTCAGCAGTTTAGTATGATTGTATAACTTATGTATTCATGTATAATCATTTAAATGTAAATATATTACCCCAAAACATACATATAGTGTATATAATTGATTTAGACTAATATCTGATGAAGTATGATTAATAATTTAAAACAAACATAAGTTTGATTATAGTTTTCCAATTTAATAAATGATTCTATAGATATTAGAAAACAGATATTCTGATATTGTATAATTTCTCTACTTTAAATTTGTAATAGATAATCTAAGATATATATAATTTCTTTACTTTAAAGTTGTAAACTTATATATATATTACACTCAAGTATGTAAATCAGAATTCTATATAAATTATCAAGAAAAATTAATAATTTTTTGTCTCTTTTAAAGGCATTACTTCCTTTCTCTTTGTGAAATTATTGTGCAGCTTGATTCTAGAGTGCTCTCCATTTCCTAACTATTAGAACTATGAAAACATCTGCACATGTATGTGACTATAGATTATATATTGACTGGGTGAAATAAATATCTCTTCCTTTTAAGCAACTCGAGAGAATTCAGCATATTTACATTTAGCATCTCAATGACCACTTCAGTGAGGAGCAAATGCTAGTTCTCTTGAATCTGAAAATGAATCTTGAAAGGGAGAAAATAATATAAGGATCAAAACAAAATGAAGTTCTGATTTATATTCCATCAAATATCATCTTTGAAAACAAAGAAACTATTATTTTTTTTAGTCATATATTATTGTAAAAATTATGGATTGGAATTCTAATCCTCCTACCTTGAATTTTTAAATTTCCCGATTACAGCATAGGAAGCACACACATACATGCCCCCACATATATATATCTTATTTATATTATTCGAATGATCAGAAAAGGTGTTAGGATGTTCTAAGAGCTCCTTTCCCTTCAGCATCAGACCATGCTTAAGGTACATCTTAAGCAGGACCAAAGTTGCTCGTAAGATTTCTTATGGTGAGTTGAACTTTAATGCATCTTTTATAACTCAACAAATAAATATCCCTTTTTTCATTATAAACTCATTGAGCTATATAAAATATCTGACCAGCCTCCAAGAAAATTATTGTATTTTGTGAATATGTCTTAATTTAAGCTATGTTCAACTTCTAAAGCTTATATTTATTTTAAAATTATTGAAGTTCCACTTGATACTTCCTGAAAAGGATTCCTTGTTGTTATGAGGTTATCTGTGAGTACTATTTATTGCAAAATGATTAATGACTAATTTTTAAAATGAGTTTTGTATGAACCACAATAGTGAATGTAAATGCCTATTACTGTTTTTTTTTTTTTCAAAAAAGGTATCTTATGTTAATTATATTACTTCTAGACATGAATGATTACGACTACATTAGTTTCTATTACTATGTAACAAAGTACACAAACTTAAGTAAGTCAACACAGCTATGTAATAAAAAAAAGATAGAGAGCCTGAATTCTCTGCTCACAATTTCATAAAGTAGAACCTAAGGCATGTTACTTTCAGTTCTCATATGAATGCTTGGGGGGAAAGTTTGCTGTAAGCTCCATTCTGTCTTCTGTCAGAGTTTACTTGGAAATAAAATCAGTGTGCTACAGAGATTGCTACAACCCATATTTATTGTAGCAATATTCACAGTAGCTAAGTTGCAGAATCAGTCTGTGTATCAAGCATCTAATATATTGTAAAGAAATGTAGTTGACTTAAATAATGGTGGCAATCAGATAAGCATCTTGTTGTCAGTAATAATATGATTGTTCTAAAACCATCTGTGGGTGGAGCAATGAGCAATGCCAGTGTTATTATTTGTATGCAATCTAATGTGTAAGAACAAAATGTAAGGGTTTTAACAGAAGCTAGGCAGGATTAAGAAAATGAGGCATAGGAGGAGAGCAGCCAGCATAAACTAAGATCTAATATATATATGAGAGACACTTCTAACTCACTGTCAGGTAGCTGGTTAACAGCAACAAACTGAATACTTCAAAAATACTATGAAAAGATGATTTTGTACTTAAATGTCCTCCAGCCAATGAATGGATAATGAGAATGTGTTATATCACATGGTAGAAAGTGTTCAACCATAAAGAGAAATGAAATCCTGAAATTTGGAGATAAATGGATGGATTTAGAACACTGGGTAAAAAGGGGAAAACAAGGATGATGTGTGTGGAGGTTGGGATGGCTTGGGGAGAGATAATGGTCCACGCTGAGGGAAAGGAAGATAAGACAAAGAGTGGTAAAAATGATGGTCCATGAAGTAATAATAATTTTATATTGTTCAAACTCATATACTATATGTATATATGTGTGTGTGTGTGTGCGTGCATGTTTAATATTATAATACAAATGTATTATATACAAGTAATAATGATATATGTTCATATTTATATGCATTTTACATATATACTTACATATACACACATTTATATACATACATATATACATGTATATTTCATACATATATTTACACAACATCATATATATACATATATATGTATATATATAATTTAAATGAGGTTTCATCCCTTAATATGATAACGGTCCCCTGGAAAGTCATAATTGATTGACCCATTGGAGTAAAAGCCTCTATCTGCATATTGTCTGGTATTCTGTTCAATTGAATATTGATGGAACAATTTAGAATACTGGCCATAGAAATTACTTTTTAGATTATATACAAATGTTTAATTTAATGAGAATTCATTTCTTTAAAAAAATCTAGTTATGTTATGTGAATAAATGTTTGTTTTAATACCATGTATGGAATAAGAGGCTACTTTACTGCAGGTGATTTTGATTTGCCTCCTGCTCTAATAAGGGTGTGCTTTTTCCAGCTGCAGATATTTGCTGCCATTGTATGCATTTGGAATTTTGTGAACTTTTGAGATGGTATAAATACAGCTAGGATTTCTTAATCTGTCCAAGAAATAAGACCTTTAAAGTTGTAGTTTAAAATTTTGTGTCAGTAACAAAATTTAGGAGCACTTGTGTCCTGACAGATTTCTGTGAATGGTGCCACCAGCTTTGTATTGTGAAGTTCAAAGTGACATGTGACTGAGAATCCAGATTTTCCTAGTGTGGGCTTACAATTTCTGAGAGCACTTGAGAAGTTGGAGAACTGCTTCTCTTGCATGACACTAATTGAGACTTTAATTCCACTCAGGTTTGTGTCTAGGCAATATGCAGTGCCCAACGAGTGAGGAAAGGCAAGATGCCATCGGGAGAGTGTGGCTGCTTGGACCAAGAGCCAGAGTAAGGGGTGGGGAATGGCCAGCCTTATGATCACATATCAGTAGCGTTCATTTACATGGGATCTTGGAAATATGTGTCCCATTTTTTTCTAAGATTATTTCATATAAGTCTCTAATATTTGGACCTTTCAGAAAAAAATATTTGTGTGAAATACACCATATAATTAGGTGAGTGATTATATTCAATGATATAGTTGAGACTTAGAATGGATGTCTAGCATGTATGAGTTCATAGTACTGACAAAATAGTAGTACTGGTAATAACAGTAGTAGGTAGTAGTAGTAGTAGTATTGATAAGCTGATACAGGAAGAGGAATAGTTCGTATAAATCATCTCATCAGTGAAAATGGATTCCTATACACAAGTAAAAGCAGTATTCAGTAGAAAGAAGCACTCAGAAGGTCACCAGACCATGGACTGTACAGGAGACATCATGAAACACTGCTTTCCAGCAGATTGGATGGGAGGAATGGTTTCTCGCCTTTCACAGGAAAGTAAATCTCCAGCTTCTACCAAAAGAAAAGTAATAATAATAAAGTAAAACAATCCAAGAGTACAATGTAGGAGGTTTGTGTTCTTAGCTGAATAATGATTACCCTGCCCTGGCCTAAGAGAAAATTTGCCTGTAAGCCACTGGCTCTCATCCTTCTTAATGCTGCAAGCCTTTAACCCAGGTCTTCCTGTTGTAGTGACTCCAAACATAGAACTATTCTTGTCGCTACTTCCTAACTATAGTTTTGCTACTGTTATGAGTTTTAATATAAATATTTTTGGAGATAGAAGTTTGCCATAGGGGTTGTGACCCGCATATTGAGAACCGCTTGTCTAAGTAATGCGCCTGTGGAATCCAAGGCGCCCTGAAGTACTGGGATTACCCCTAGTTATCTGGGGTTAGTATGCTGAGCTCTTGAAGAGATTGTAAGAAATGGGGAGTATTCCCACAGAATTTGTCCTTATTTAAGATCCTAGATAATAAATTTTCCATGAAAGCTTTAACATATCTTTATTAAGCGTATAACACATATGCTAGGAGACCAGAATATGAATTTACACTTTACTCTGTAGTGACCAACGTGATTTTGCTTTTCTTTATAAAAACTGGTTTGTTGGGAGCCGACTCTTAGCCGAAAGCGGCTATCATCTTTACAGCCATCTCGAGCCATATACCCTGACAAGAGACTTGTTTTCAACAGCCCGCAACAGCTGAGCACACTCTGATAAACATCTTGTTTTGCTGTTTAGTGCCACCAGCAGCTAGGCGCACATGGTCTCCATGCTGCTAGGCGCATGGCGTAATGCCTTCAGCTGAGCTTGCCCATAAGGGCAAGGCACATGGTAAAGGGTATAAATACGCAGGATTTCCTTTCAATAAACAAGACTTGATCAGACTCTGTCTTGTCTCCATTTTCGTGTCTCTCACCCCTCCATCCCCACTCTCTCTCTTGCTAGACACTGACCTGCTGACCAGAGCAGCAAAACACGCCATTACAAAGTAGCAGAATGGGCCTTTACACTGGTTGTTGTCTCATTATAACTCTGTTGTTTGTCCATGAAGTGTTTGTACTGTGCATGTAGGCAAATGTACACAGGCCATAGTACATGTGTGACATGTTATTAATTATACATGTTCATGGCCAGGTGTAGATGCGTGATAGGAAATAAATGAACATCCTCCCATCTGCAGGACAAGCAGGTTACCTACTATGTTGACTCTCCTTTCTCTAATGATGATTTTGCTTGAATGAAATATGTGATAAAGTTGTGATAGTTTTCTGTACAAATAATATACTGAATGAGAAAGTCAAATTACTTTTATTAACTTCTATTTAAATATTTAACAATTTTTGATCTACCTGTACTAAATAATTGAACATCTCCATAAGGTACTTTGTTGTAGGAGAATTTTAATCCAGAAACATGACTGCTCTGTCAAGAGATCACATCTAAACACCTCCTAGGTCTACATCATTAGACTGGAATGTAGACATGCCCTTAGTAAACACCTTTAATCCCTAACAGTGTAGGTAAGGTTATTTGTAGAAGGAAGGAGCCATGTTTGAACTTGATATCTAACTGAGGGTCAGACAAAGAGACAAATCAGAAGCATATCTGACAAATGAGTCAGAAACAGGATATGACCAGTTCCCACAAGAACTACAAAGGGAAAGGAAAACAAATGAAGAGAACAGTGGAGAGAGAGGGGAGGGGAGGGAGAGGGAGGAAGAAGGAAGGGGAGAGAGAGAGAGAAAGAGAGAGAGAGAGAGAGAGAGAGAGAGAGAGAGAGAGAGAGAGAGAGAGAGAGAGGAGGAAGTTTTACATGGACAGTTTTACAGAGACAGAATGCAGGATGTCAATGAAGACAGAACCAGCCAGAGAATGAGGAACCAGAAGATCAGTACAAATTGCCAGAGTGAGTTTGATGTCAAGCATATCAATTCAGTCAGAATTCAAGAGAAGCCATTTTAACTTTTAGAGGGGTTTGTGCCTGAACAGCTGAGGTTAAGAAGACATCCAGAGTTTAGAGAGAGCTAAAAAAGGTGAACTTATTCAGCAGTAAAATTCTGTCCAAGAAAGCAATTAGATTTGTCAAAGGAAAGTTACTTTTACACATTGTAGTATCAATACATTAATACAAATTTTATATGTCGGAGTGAGTCATTCATATTTCTTAGCATTTATGGATCTTTGCAAACACTTCTTTTGCTTGGGTTTTCAACTAATATTTAACTTATGCTGTAACTTGAACTTTAACACCCTGGATCAAACATTAGAACTATGTTTTGGTTTATGTTGTTTTGCTGATTAGTTGTTTTTTTGTTGTTGTGGTTTTTTTGTTTTGTTTTTTTTGTTGTTGTTAACTTGATGGAAGTTGGAGTCATTGAAGAGGAGGGAGCCTCGGCTGAAAAAATGCCTCCATAGAATCAGGCTATAGTAAAGACTATGGATTTTCTTAATTAGCGGTTGGTTTGGGAAGGACCAGCTCACTGTAGAGCCAACACTGGGTTGGTGGTTCTAGTTTCTAAAAGAAAGTAGGCTGAGCAAGCAATGTAGATGAAGCAAGGCCAATCCATGGTCTCTGCATCGATTTTGCCTCAAGGTTCCTGCCTTGTTTGAGTTCCCTGCCCTGACTCCTTTCAGGGATGAACTATGAGGTGCAAGTACAATACAAACCCTTTCCTCTATGACTTGCTTTTGATTAGGGTGTTTTATCATAGCAAATGCAACCCTATCTAAGACAGTTAATCATTATCTATCCTGATACTTCCATGTCATTATCACTCTGATAATTACACCACTATATGCACACCAACTTTTACCTCTCTTTCAGATCTGAGAGAGAACTCAAGGCTGTCTTTATTAATCTCACACTTTAACTAAATACGGTGTCTTCATGTACATCTACTTTGTTGTACACACCATGATGTTAGATTAAATAATGTCACATCATGTAACTACACTGCATTCTCTTCATTTACCCATTCATGGATATCTAACTTGAGTCCATATTGTACATACTGAGAATCTGCAAATAAATTGGGGATTTAGCTATTCCTTTGATATGCTAATTTCATGACTTTTGAATATAAATCCAGAAATGGGACAGTTGGATAATATGATTGATCTAATTTTCATTTAATTAGGAGACTCCATGCTGTTTTCTATAAGGCCTCTACTAATTTACATTCTTGTTAACACTATCCAAGAGCTCGTCCATCCCTATTGTCCAGAGAGGTATAAAAATACAGGTAAATATTGAGACAAAAAATAATCTAGTTGCAATGGGCTTCCTTATATGCGGAGACATTTTGAATGGAGGAGAGTTAAATGACAGCCAATATGTATGAAACTTCCTCTTTATTATTAGCTAGGAAAACATGTGAATGTCAAATTGTCAGTGAAGTGCATAGCATCTCACCCCAACACAATTGGTGTTATTAGAAAGAATGAATCTGGAACTTATCTGTTCTTTAAAATATAAATAAACAAAACTTCCTCCCCTACAAAATGGCAAGGCTCAGCTAGATAACCCCTAAGACCAGCTTATTGTTTTAAATAATGTCTTTGTTCTCTGGACCACAAAATATCATAGAATATTGAAATTAAGGCACAGTTTTATCAGACAGGCTAGTACGCAGGTTCCATACGCTGCTACACAGACACACATCACTGCAAACAGATGTATGAATAGCACATTAAATGGAATGACTAGCTCACCAGAAGGGAACAGACTGTCTGGAAGTTGAGAGTCTGTGTTCCACGCTTCTGAACATAAAAGGGCAGAAAACTTAGATTCTAGACTTAGGTATGTTTAGCAATTCTGCAATCTTTCTTTTTCTCTGGCTAGTTTCAAAATGTAGTCTATTTTGGAAAGGCGGAACCAAATATTCCATCATAAAGCTATCTGTCTGTTTCCCTTGGCAACAATTCCCTTTTTCTTCTGCTATGCTTTTAACCGGCAAGGTATACAATAAGTATTGTTTAACGTATACAGTGATGTATTCTACTAACTTTAATGATTATACATCAAAATAGAGTCTTATGTGTTCTCCAAGTTCATATTTTCGGGAGTTTATATGAGTGAATTTTCATGTAATTCCTAGCTCTCTTGGATGACTAAATGTTGTTGTAGTAAAATTATAAATATAGACTCGTGCTATATTTTATGTGTATATGTTTATGAAAATCACGGATCCCAGCGTAGCTCTGCGTAGCACGCAGAGAAGAAAAACCTCATACAAGAGTGGCACAGTTCTCTGAAATTACACGAAATTGAAAAGGATTGACTTACAAAAAAGCAGATGGCCCTGGAAGCAGCTGCACACAATCTATTCTGAAGTGCCATAGACACATATGTGCAAGGGGATATGGAGTGTGGAAGGAAACTCTGATTATACAAGAAAACGAGAAACTGATCGGTTCAGATTTTTGATCATGAAACTCAACATAAAGGGCAGATATGGCTTTTCTCTCAAGACCATTCCTATCTAACCAAGGGGCCATTAAATGATAACAGAAATGAAAGAATATCTTCTCTATAAGTTTCAAAATTAATCTTGTTTATATTAAACTATTTCATGGATTGGGCTATTTTCTAATAAATCACCAAATTTATTAAATTTCAGAGTCACGGTTTTTAAAATTATATCTGTCCACTTGAATGTGTGAACACACACACACACACACACACACACACACTATACACACACACATATATATGTATAATATTTTATGTCATATTATTGTATAAGCATTTTTTGGATTATTTCTGTAATGAGTAAAGAAGGCAACTCTTTTTAGTAAGGGTGGGACACATCAGACCCATTGTACATATGTACATAATAAAAGTTGGAAAAATGGTTTTTTCTTAGTGCCTAGACTATGAGTGTTCTCTTCAGCAGGTTGTCTCCTGTGCCAATATGTTCAAGGCTGTTGCCCACTTTCTCCTCTGTCAGGATCAGTGTTTCTCATTTCATGTTTATGTCTTTGATCTACCTGGACTTGAGAGTTTTGTTCAGGGCAATAAAAATGGGTTTATTTGTGTTCATCTATATGCAGACATCAAGTTTGACCATTTGCATTTGTTGATGATGGTTTATTTTTTCCAGTATGTATTTCTGGCTTATTTCAATCCATTCCATTGATCAACAGGTGTGTTTTTATGCCAGTGCCGGGCGTTTTTTAGTTTTATATCTCTGTAGTGGAGCTTGGAATTAGGGTGGGGATACCTCCAGAAATTCTTTCATTCTTCTAACTAGATTTTTTGTTATTTCATATGATGTTGAGAAACATCCATTCAAACTCTGTTATGAATTTTGTTGTTCCTGTGAAGGATTGATGCCTCAGTGTAGGGAAATGCTAAGATAGTGAGGTGGTGAGGTGGGAGTGGATGGGTGCATGGGGGAGCACCCTCATAGAAGCAGTGGGGGATGGGATAGGGGGTTTACAGAGGGGAAACTGGGAAAGGGGAAAAATAACATTTGAAATGTAAATAAATAAAATATTTAAATAAATAAATAAATAAATAAAAAGAATTTTGTTGCAATTTTGGTGGAGATTGCTTTAAATATGTAGGTTACTTTTGGTGGATGGCCATTTTTACCATGGTAACTAATAAGCATGGGGGAGCTTTCCACCTTCTTATATCTTCTTCAATTTGAAGTTTTCATCATATGACCACAGGAAAATAGGGGAGAAAAAATTATAGGAGGCAGAGTGGAAGGGGACACCAGAAGAACATGGCTCACTCAATCAGCCAAGCAGGGCTCACTTGCGTTCACAGGGACTGAAATAGCAAGCATGGGGCCTGTATGGATCTGCAGCAAGTCTTGCCTGTATATGCTATGGGTATTAACTTGTTGATGTTATAGGATTCTGAACAGTGGATGTGGTTATGTCTCAGAGTCCTTTTCCTAGCTTGTGACTCTTTGCTTCCTATTGGGTTGTTTAGGCTAGGCTCCATATGAGGGCTTTTGTTCTGTCTTATTGTGTCTTGATTTGTTTTATTTGGGTGTTGTCTCTAGAAGGCCTGCCTTTTTCTGAAGGAAAATGGACAGGGAGGGTATTTGGGAAAGAGGGAGGTGAGGAGGGAGTAGGTAGGAGTAGAGGGAGAGAAAACTGTGCTCCCGGTGTCTGAATGAAGAATCTATTTTCAATAAAAATAATAAAAATAATGATTTTATTAAGATAGAAGGAAAAACATAGTTCTTCCTTCTCTGCCTGATTTTCTCTGTTTCTGGGTGTCAGAATTCTACCATATTTGTTCCTAGATTCAATCTGCATCTTAAACTGTTTAATCTGATTACACATTCTTTAGGTCTTCAGTTTCTAATTGAAAGAACATCTGCTTCTAGTTTTCTGGGTCTCAGCTTTCTAGTCTCCACAGCTGTGTGAAGCACGTCACTACTTTTTTTTTTTTAAAAAGGTCTATATAACTCTATGTATTTGTCTGTGCATGTATATATACATTGTAGAGATACAATCTTTATTCATATTGGTATACACATACACACACACACACACACACACACACTCTTCAATTCCTGAGAACCAAGGGTAAGTTTTGATGTAATGCCTTTCCATGTGTTCTTCTTTCAGAAGACGTTGTGGCAAGCAGTATAAGCTTGATTGGCCCAGCCAATAATTACCATGTACTAATTGCTTCTTCACAAAAATAGAAAAATCTATTATATGATTAAACATATGTCTTTCCTTCATTTCTAACAGAGCAACATTGAGCCCCTTAGAGGAAACTCTTTCATCCTTGGCACTTCAGTGTTTATGCCAGTAGCCTGTCACAATATTAAGAATTAATATTAGTCAGAAATGATCTTCCAACATTTGTCGATTTTAACACTTTTTAGTGTAGCCTATAATAATTACAGTTCTGACATCTCATGCAATGATTTCCTGGATTTTATTATTGTTCATCAGAAGAGTAAAAGGCCAGGTACCGTAGTTTTGTAAGTGTTGCAGATATTAGAATACAGATGCTAAAATAGAAACTGTCTTGGCTTTCCTGAGGCGAAAAGCCAAGGAGTCCTTCTAATGTCCTTCCTAAGTTTTCTTAGTTTCTTTAGCTTGTTGATTTCACAATTTTTATTATCATTCTATTCCTTTATCTCTCAAGTGATATTCCATTTCCTGTTTACTCCTCGACCAACCCCCCCCATCCCAGATCTGCCTTCCCCCCTACCCTTTGCCTGTATGAGGGTCCTCCTCTACCCATTCACACTCTCCCTCCCTACCTCTCCAGCATCCCCCTATGCTGGGGCATCAAATTTCACTGGGAATAAGGGTCCCCTCTCCTATTGCTGACAGACAAGGCCATCCTCTGCTAAGTATGTATCCAGAGTCATGGATCACTCCAGATAGACACGTTGGTTGCTGGTCTAGTCTCTGGGAGAAGCTTTTTATCCTCATTTCATTTTATGATTCCATTTTATACAACCATGATTAATGTTCTTATACTATTTATTCTTTTATTTATTGTTGAAATTCCAGTTAATTTTTTATTGAAGTTTGGGAGAAAACAATATTTATAGCAATTTGTTCCTCAAGACACCATATTAGAAACATACCCTATTGACAGTTATTCATAAAATAAACTTAAGTTTTGTAAGGATTAGGTACCAAATATTGAAAAGGACGCATGGATGTTTTTAAGGAAAAAAAAATTTTTTTTAAGGTTGATCACCCTCAGCTATCCATCAAGAACTTATGAGCCTTAGTGTTTGGTAAGGACATGGAATCAAGGAATACTGATTATTTCTGGGTCCAACAGTCTTTCTATTTACAATGGAAAAGTTACATTTTCCAGCCTGACAAATAATGTCCAGACACAAGCAAAGATTGTAGGTTATAGAGAAGAGTAAAACATGTATGAAAGCATATAGATAAAAAAGGTAGTAAGGAAAAAAAAACAATGAATAATATATTAGCCATAGGTCTACCTCTGGACCCTGTCATAATTTAAGATTTTTAATAACTACATAAGAATTTAAAGATGTATTGCCATACACTGTAATAATATATAAATCTTCTCATAAGCAACATTTTATTTTGTAATTCTTTAGAAATGCATAGTGTGTATCAGTCTGGAAATATGTTTTCAGAAACAAGCTGACAAAAGGAAAGGCATGAACAGAAGTGAAGTGGAAATTTCTTGGTTTTTTTTTTTTTTTTCTAACTCAGTTACGTCATATGATGTTTTGCTGGGGCAGGCAGGTGAGAGGATATTTTGCCGAAACAGACATACGAGATGATGAAATGATACATGATGTTTAAAAAGAATATAAATATGACTCCCCAGACCGTGGAAGGGAACTCCATCATTGGTTCGTCTTTCTCTGTCTAGTTAATCATCTTTGAAGATGCTGGGACAATCGTTCACCTTGTAAGGCACTGTTTATCTTCGTTTGTCATGACTTCATAGAGAGTAACTCGCCAAAGAACTTCCTGTGAGAGTGATATTCTGGTGGCTTCTTGCTGCTTCTGCAGATTCAGGCAGATTGGCAGGGTTTTACAGTTTTCAGGATCAAACTGCCATTGCTGATTCATGAGTGGCAATTGCCAAGTCGTCTGGACTGTATTGCTGATTCACATTGGTGTTTTGTTAGTGAATTGGATTGCTGAATCGTCCCAAAATAGTATTTCTAACAGATCCCCAATCCCCATTTCCTAACAACATTTCTTTTGCACTACCTCTGGTGGGTAGTGGGCTATAAGGGAGGTTGAAGCATTTAAGAACCCTTATTAAAGTGGGTTTTGAAAAATAAATACCTACCCAGAAGAACTGTATTGGTATTGGACTCTTATCTAATAAAATGAACTTTACAGTTGGTGAGAATCTCTACCACAAGGCTTCTGAGAGAATAAATAGAGTATTATATAAACTAAGAGGAACAAGACTTCAAGAAGTCTTTTAACATGAAAAAAAGCAAGGGACGTAATGTTTTTGGAAGTCTGATGAAATAGAAATGCGACATGTTTAATTGCAGAGAAAACTGAAGCTTTTGATTGGATATGAATGTGAGGTTTCATATGTAAGCAGCATCATGGGTAAGCTTCTGTTTCCAGTTTTAACAATCTGGGATTATTTCTCACGGAAGGAAAAACCTTTTGAAAGAATTTTTGCTGA
The DNA here is from genome assembly GCA_021653895.1 of Mastomys natalensis. NCBI lineage: Eukaryota > Metazoa > Chordata > Mammalia > Rodentia > Muridae > Mastomys > Mastomys natalensis. The sequence continues at coordinate 506,625 of JAJTUV010000818.1, forward strand.
ATTCATTTCAAGGTATATAAACCTGAAGAGTAACAAGAATCCTACCTGCCTGGAAAAAAAAAAAAAAAAAAAAAACTGCTCAATTGTCTGAGATCTCTAAAAAGATGCTCAGAAAATTTTCCCATGAAAACTAGATCCTGCAGCAATTCCTTCTTTATCGATTCCAGTTCAAGCAACTCTCCTATCATCTTGAAGCACCAAAAAATGGAGGTGGAGAGGGTTGGGTGTTACTCAGTAGAAATGTGGATTTTAAGGCCTATTACTAACGGTCCTTGAAAGCATAAGAAAAATTATATTTCTACATACCTCTTTCTAAATCTCCTAATAAATCCATCAAGTATGTAAACATTTTGTATTATAACCAAGCTTTTTTGAATGAGATTATCCATCACTTGCCTGAAAGTCAAGACAGATAATGTGTTTTCTGTAATTAAAAATAACTTAAATAGTATGCTGATGGTGACTTAAATCAAAATAGTGAAGATGCCTCATGAACCGTAACAAACTGGTTCCAGGATTGGAATTCTCAAACATGTTACAGATTTACTGTTAAGAAAGAAATCTTTTCAGTTCCCTATAGCATAATTGCGATGTTTTCTCAGTATATTTCATTGAATTTTCTTAAATGAAATATCATCAGGATATAAAAATCAAGTAAGATTTACTCAGTTCTAAACAGCCTTTGCCGTTCCTCTTTCTTTCTGGGATCAAGATCCAAAGTTTGATTTACTAATCAAGCAGAGTTTAGAATACTTCATTTTAAATATTGTCACTAGCAGATTGCTAACATTCCATGATCTCTTCTCACTGAGATAAAACAATATTATGGAACTTTTGGGTTGAAAAGACTAAACACGGAAGTGGGTGGCTTTCTTTCTTCTTCCCCTGAAAATTCAATCTCCTGGTTTATGTGATAAAACAATGCAGACAGGAGTTACACAGAAAAGGATAAGAAAGTAGTCAGGGTGATGACTAAATAGCTAGAAGGATTATCTTGTTAGTTTCTCAACTGTCTAAGTTTAGGAAAATCCATTATTTTGTTTTAAAGGGCAAATCGTTCTTATGCTTTCACAATGCTCATGTCTCTGGAGTGAGTCAGCATTCGTCATGACAGAACACTGCACATTATGTTTCAGACAAAAAAAAATCCACCATAATAATTGCAGAATTGAATAGAACTAAGTAAAGAACATCACCTTTGTCAACACAGCACAACTGTTTATAAGTAATGTGCATATATATAAATATACTACCTCTGTACTAGAGATATGAGAAAGATCGATCATAGTTCAAGGCACGCAAGCTCTTCTTATACCTCCTGTTCCTAGCATTAGATATCCTTTTCTTGAGACCATCTTATCATTTTAGTTCAGTGATGGGTACTGATAAATGTCCTCACCCTATAGATAAATGAAATTTAGAATCAAGCTGAAACAATTAAGTTTATTTTCCACATAAAGCTTTCAATGCCTGTTTTAGTTAAGTCATTAGGATTACAAACTAGGCATGGGATACACTCTAGGATTCATACCGATCGAGAGGGAAAAAAGAAAGAGCACAATTTCGAGGCTTTTCCGGGCTTCGAAGCAAGGCCATGTCTCTATAAATTAAATGTACAACAATACAAAGAAAAAGAAACAACAGTAGCTAGAATTCTCTGCAGATAACTGTCTCCTGGTTTCCCTATATTCAAATTCAGGCCTTTGTTATATGTTTGTATCGCAAATCAAACAATCTACACATTATGAAAGATTAAAAGAATATTAATATGAAAGAGACACTTGAAATATACAATTTCTACATTTTTCAGAAATGTAGGAATTTCATATTTAACTTTCAATGTGTTTAATAATATGAAAAATGGCTACATTAGTAAAGTATTTATCAAGAAATATAGTCAGCAGGCATGATTTAATTTGAGTGTCAACTTTTGTCACTACATCATCATTTCTGTCAATCTACCTTCATTTAACCACTGCATGTGCTCATCTGGGATTTGGCTTTGCAAGTTCAGCAATACTGATACTTTGAATAGGAAATTTATTTGATGAGAGTTTTAGCTAGGAGTAACTAACATAAATGTGCTACGAGCTTTATCTGCCACTCTCCTGACAGTTAAGATTTTCTGACTTATTTTTTTCTGCTAACATTCAGTTATAAGCTTTGTCTCAGTTATAAGTTAAACATAACCCTTTATTGATACTGTCTAATATGTTTATCTATTCATGGTATCAAATGTTAACTTCTCTGCCTCCTGTTGCAGAGGTGTCCTGTACCAGGGATAGAATCTGAGGATCTATAGAGTCTGATCTTCTTCCATAGATCATCCCTTTACATGCCACCTTCCTACAGTATAAGAACTATTGCATCTTCCAAGGTGCTCTCTTCATACTATTGAAAACTGTCCTGAGTAATTGGATGCCTTGTACTTGGAAATTAATGTATCCATAGTGACATGATAATAGGGAGTATTCCCAGGCTAGTCTTCAAAAGTCCATTGACCTATTAATCAAGTGAAGTCTGTAATTGTAGTCCCATGACTTTTGAAGCCAAGAAATAGGAGTCCATCTTTAAAGGAAAGGATAAAATAGATGGCTGAGTTTTAAAATATGTTTTACTTCAATGCAATTTGACAAGTAATTTAAACCAAACTTATTTAGCTTCTGTACTCGTCCTGATTGTTTCATTCCCAAAACCTTTTACATGCGTTTCTAAATTACATAACTGGAGCTGGGGACATGGGTCAGTCTGAAAAATTCATGGGCAAAGCATGAATACTTGAGCTCAGATCCCCTGAATCTAAGAAAACATTTGCATCCAATGACATGTGCCCATACCTTAAGCACTAGGGAAAATGCTGGAGGCAGGGAGTATCCTAAGCTCATTGGCCAGCAAGCCCACCCAAAACGATAGGCTTCTGATTAAGTAGGAAACTGTCTCAAAACACAGAGGTAATGGGCTTTGAGGAATGCCAACCAATGTATGTCACTGGTGTTAGAACACAAATGTATGTATACCCACATTAATAAGTGCATGAGTCACATATGCACAGCTTCACACACAAAAATGACTTCATTGTTATTACATATGAAAACCATTTTCCTTGAGAAATGCTGAATCAGATAAATTTCAAGTAGAAGGTAAAGGGCTGAAATACATAGTTACTGCCCATGTAATTTACCAAATAAAGAAATAAGTACATGTTTATTATTGAGTCCTTCACCATTATTTTCTTTTAGAGGTAATTTCTGTAATTTTTATTGCACTTCATTATATTCTATAAGGGAGAAAATATTAGGTCTATTAAAAACATGCCAATCGTCCAGCCATTCTAATGCTGCATGGTAATGATGACATATTTCATGACTTCAGAAAAACACTAAATTTGGAGAAAGATTGACAGAAGTAACTGCAGCAGTAAGGTGAAGTTATTTTGTTAGGCTTCTCGTGTTGCACCCTGAACATCAGAGTAAGAAACATAAGCAGCTATGCATATATTTTCACCTCCCAAAGGGATGCTAACTTTCACTAAGTAATTATGTTCTGTTCAGTCATGTATTTACCTCTATGCTAATAGTTCTAAAAATGTACAGAGAAGATTAATTTAACGAAAAATAAGTAAAGTGGGTGTTACATGACATGGTAACCATTTTCATAAAACATCGTCCTGGGAATTATTGTAGTGAAGATGTATTATTTCATTTTTTTTTCTTTTTGGAACTTCTTATGATTGGGTCAAAAGGATACTACAGCACCTCAGTAAACTGATAATGTCTCTTTTTCTACACATTTTGACAGAAGGTGATTGTAATAAAATTAAAGTTATTTTTGTCTCAAAAATACAAAGATATGTTTAAGTAACCAATCCATCCTATTTCTATTCATGAAGGAAATACCCTTCATGTTGTCAAGTTTATTTTCTTGTTAGAAAATGATGTGCATGATGAAGACCATGAAGTTGCTTGAATCCTCCTTCCACGCTTTTTGAATGTCCTGTCATTCCATTTCTTTTCCATTTTCTTTCCTTTATTGCATATTTTCATTACTTCCCTCCTACTCCTTCTTTGCCCCTTCTTTCTTTTATGAGACACATTCATCAGAAAAGCATATCATATTTTCTGCATTCTCCTAACAGCAAGGGCAGCAGGAGATGAACTACTTTTGCAGCCCTGAGGGCTGGAACACAAACCACTGCTATTGGGCCATCGCTGTGAGTCAATCCATGGTGATAAGCCACAATCCAGAAATGGAAACATGACCAAGAATGCACCAGGTCCTGCCATACGAGCTCCAGATTGAAGAACAGACTATTATGTATAACTGTTATGAGTACTTAATCTGGTTCATTACAGAATAGAAATATGGAGCTGGTAGGCATCTCAACTCTAGGACCAATATTTTCTTCAGGGGGTAAAGATTGCTATATAGAGGGAAGGCTGGTAGGTGGAAGGACAAGCTCTGAATGACACAAGACTGACTCTGTTTATTAAAGCTTGTGTTTCATGTTACATACGTCATAACATTATTAAACTTTTCAAGCTTATACCTGTTAAGAGTAAATGCCAACAGTTAATTTTCTGGGGTAGATAAGTTAGTTCTTTTACTCACGCATCCTTCAACTTGAGTAAAATGGTCTTAATTTTATAGGTTAATGGATTTGGTGATGTACTTTAATAGGGGTTCTCCAATGATGACATATACTGTTCATCAATTGTCTTCGATCTTTCCTCTATGCCAGACATCAAAATGTTCTTTTATCATTAATATTCTATAACTAATATATGTCACCATCATATGTGTAAAAAATTATGATGTCTGCTTAATAGAGGAGTAAATTTTGTTTTGGAAAAGGGAATCGTTTTGAAAAGCTAGAAGGCAGAACAATGCATGAAGCCAACTGTCACTCTGCAGTCTTCAATTCTCCTTTAATTCTCTTCATCCTTCTCCTCCCCTTTATTCCCTATTATTCATCGTGCTCCAGCAAGATTATAAACACTATTTGATCTCCATTATTCTTGTAATAATATATATATATTCTTGTAATAATATATATGTACATATACATACACACACAAACATATATATCATATACATATACATACATATACATATATCATATACATATATACCATATGCATATACATCATATACATATACATCATATACATAATCAATGTGAATATTTGTGCTTTCTCTTAATTAAAGTATATTTTAACTCAGGCACTATAGCATAAATGCTGAACAGCCTTGGTACCTCTGTAGTGAAGACTTGTCAATTTTATCTATCAGAACCACACTCCCTACCTCCAATAGATATTTTCCCAAGTTTCTTCAATACGGACCTGTGTTTTAACAGTATACTACCAAGCAGATAGTTAATTCATGTTAATGTAATACAATACAACTGACATTTTAAAGGAAGAAATCAGTTTTTGTTTCTTCTTTCTGAAACTCAAATGAGTTGAGCAGTGTCTGTCATAAAGTCTGGTCACTACTGTTGTTAAAAGTAGTGGGTCAAAGCTTATGGGTAGGAACCACATTGCTGGTCACATATCAGATATCATGAATATTAGATGTTTATATTCTGATTCAGAAGTTTAGCCAAATTGTAGGTATGAAGTACCAATGAAATAATTTTATGGTTGAAGCTCACCACAATAGGATGAACTGTGTTAAAAGCACAGCATTAGGAAGGTTGATACCCGCTATGATAGAGAATCTAATTAATATTCTTGCATTTTTCTGCACTTATCATTGATGTCATATCATGACCCTTCCTGTCTCTTATGATCTCATCACAGAGATCAAAAATAAGTAGAGTAAGTATAAACAATCCCTGAGATAGACCATCACCTTCCTTTAAATGCTAACAATTCTGACATCTTATTCACATAAGATCTAGGATCCATATCTATGTGATGTGAGCCAACTCATACTTAAAGAAGTAAGGCTCATGCAGATAGCAGATCCTGTGACATTATAACAACAACAACAACAAAGGCTTGCAAACCTTCTTATTGTAAATTCAAAGCAATTGAAAGGAGAACTGTAGCACTCCACTGTGCAAGCATTTGCTTTCAGCAAATCTATTGTTAAAGCCTGAAAAGTGCAATGCCATCCAACTGATGCAGAGACTGCTGCTCAAGACAGAAGAGCAATTAGGAAGCTGAGTATTAGCAAGTATCACTCAGAAATAAATATTTACTGTCCTCCTTACAGATGTGAGAAGTCCTGTTTCTACATATAGTTCTAATTGGATATAAACTGCTTCCTAAGTATTCTAGTAAATCTTGGATTCTCTTCTAACAGACGGCAGCATCACATTAGCTTGCTAAACGTTAACAATCATTAAATACATCAAAGTGCAGTAATTGTCTAAAATTAACCAAGAGTATAAGAGTATTTGTTGAGCTTTTTCTTTTGCGGGGGTTGGGGGTGGGATTCCCTTGCAAACTATTAAGCGTTCAGTGAATTTCTGAAAGGTGGATGCTTTGGACTTACAGCTGTATGACTCCATTTCTCCAATTTCATTGTTTTCCCTCTCATTACTGATCAACACTAATTTAACTTCTATTAAATGTTTTCCTTGATTTTCCTTTAAATTAAGTAAAGAAGCTATGGATGATAAAACTCAGCAACAAGGAATGACTGTGTACGACTTCATTTGTTTGTAGCTGTGCAGTATTCTTACTCCATTCCTTGCAGAGAAAGAGGCAATCTTACAAATTAATGCTTCTTTCTTGATGACTTCCAGGTGGTTTGAATATACTTGACCCAGAAAGTTGCATTATTAGGGGTGTGGCCTTGTTGGGATAGGTGTGTCCTTGTTGGAGGAAGTGCGTTATTTTGGGCGTGGTCTTTAAGACTTCCAGCTGCCTGAAGGAAGTCTTGTTTTGACTGAGGAAAGCTTTGTCCCTTCAGAACAAGATGGAGAAGTCTCAGCTCCATCTGCAGTGCCATGTGCCATGCCTGCTTAGATACTGTCATGCTTCCTACCTAGATGATGATGAACTGAACCTCTGAACCTGAAAGCCAGCCCCAATTAAAAGTTGTCTTTTGTAAGAGTAGCCTTGGTCATGGTGTCTGCTCACAGCAGTAAAATCACAACTAAGACAGTATTCCTCTGACAGTAGCCAGAGGAATAAAGTTGTATAAAAGAAATGCCTTCTTGGGAAAAATATTTGATATGATATTGAGATCAATACTGCTCCTTCTATGCATGCCCAGGCTGAGTTGCAAATGTGTAGCATCGCTTGCTTCTTAGACTGTGTGCACATGGGATCTGTAAAGGTTTCGGTACAAAGAAGATAGGTATTGCCATCCACACTTTAGTCCTAGGAGAACAACTTTGCTAAATGATAGCACGGGGTTTACAATAAATGGCTCCCCACACCGTGATTTTAGATGGTAATTATTCTCTAATAAATATACCCATTTATAAAATTTACCATACTTTCAGTTTTATCTGTACAAACTAAACAAAACTAATCTGTCAGAAAATTCTTACTAATGCCTTTGCACACAGAGAGGCTTTATCTATTTGGAACATTGTTATATTATAGATTTTTATATTTTTTATTTCTTTATTACTTGCTCCTTTTAAATATAATATGGATAATATAGATGTCAATAGAACATTTTATAGTGACTTGATTTTTACATAATGTCTTCTACAAATCCACCTTTTTTTTCAAAGCAATGAATTTTTTTGAAGAATATAATACAAATAGTTTTTATCCTTCTAATGCATGAGACATTTAAAGTGTTTTTCGAAGTATTTATTACATGGTTCTCAGCAAGTTAAGCTAATAATGATTCGCTGACATATACAGATTGAGTGACAGAGGATGAGAAGCAAATGTGGTACATTATTTAGTTTATTAATAAAAGAAATGAAATAATAGATTATATTAAAAAGGAATTCACAAATACAATGGAGAGAAAGTTTCACATGTAGAGTCTGTATCATAAGAATCAGGAAGGTAATGAAAATTTAAACTTTCCATACAGTTTCAATAATTCAATAAAGACTATAAGATACTCTAAGAATAGTTAAAATAATAAACACAAATAAAAGGATCATATACAACAAATGCTAAAATGTACTGTCCTATAGCAATGAATGTATTATGGTAATAAATAAATAAATAAATAAATAAATAAATAAATAACAGAACAATGTAGAAACATGTTAACATAAGTATACACTTTTTTATTTTTATTGTTTTTAGATTAGCACAATTATAACAAATCTTCCTATCCTTTACTTTCTCCAAACCTTTCCATGTATCCTTTTTGCTCTATTTCAAAGTCATGACCTCTTTATTCATTTATGATTGTTCACAGTTATACATGCATATATGTAAATGTAGATCTATAAATACATATATTCTTAAGTATACTGTTAATCCGAACAATAATACTCCCATAGTCGTAAACTAATTGACATGGATTTAAATTATACCTCTATAATGCAAATATGATAAGCTAGCTAAAGAGAGACTCAAATTTGACAAAGAAAAAGACATCTTGCAGGGTTACTGAAAAACTATCATGGAAACAATTCCTACAGAATGTGAAAAATACTGACATGCTCAAATTACAAGTTGAAAATAAAGAGAGCGTCAACAAACTAAAAACAACAACAACAACAAGCACTTAATTATGCCTACTAGAGTTGACAGTGCAATGAGAAATGTAAGAACTAAGGACAATGATTAAAATATAATTTAAAGAAAATTAAGAGAGGAATGTAAGCTAAATTCTCATCTACAATACTCTCTTAAGTAATGAGAAAAGTTTACTTGTCCTGTGAGGTTCAGATTTGGACCAGAGAGATGGCTCAGGGGTAAGAGAACTTGCTGCTCTTGTAAAAGACCTGGCTCAGCTCCCAGCATGGACATGATCACTTTTAACTGCAGTTTCAAGAGCTCTAACTCACGTTTCTGGCCTCTGATGCATCCTGCACATCCTGTGGTGCAGATAATCTCATGTAGCAACATAAAAAATTACCAAATAAATGAATCCTTTTAAAGCAACTGGTAATTTGCTCTTTGTAAGTACAAATTTGCCTTTCTCCAATTCCAAAAGGGATTAAACATATTTGTCTTTAAACAAGTTGAATTTAAGAATATTTTTTGTTAAAGGAGACTTGATTATGCTGCCTTTAATACATATTAGTCGTGTTCCTAAAGCCTGCCAGCTTTTATGAGGTACAGCTCTTGATTTGCTTCAGGCAGACAAAAGCTAAACAGCTGGGATGCTTATTTCAGTTTTAACTAGGAGGTCATAGATACCAAAACAGGAAGGCTGGAAGCCAGTTGTGGTTTCTTCCAATTCTAGGCATGCCCTGAAAGTTCAAACACATAGCTGTAGTCACTGTGTTTTTATTATTGAGAACCCCGAAGATACAACTCACAGACCACATGACGCTCATGAAGAAGGAAGACCAAAGTGTGGGTGCTTCAGTACTTTTTAGAAGTAGTAACAAAATACTCATAGGAAGAAATATGGAGACAAAATGTGGGACAGAAACCTAGAGGTCTGCCAGAGCCTGACAAAAAACAGAGGCGGATGCTTACCACTGAACTGATCATGGGGTTCCCAATGGAGGAGTGAGAGAGAAGACTGAAGGAGCTGAAGACTGAAGGGGTTTGTGGCCCCATGAGGAGAGCAACAGTACCAACCAACCAGAGCTCCCAGTGTCTAAACCACCAGCGTAGCAGCACATAGGGAGGGACCCATGGTTCTTGCTGTATATGTAGGGGAGGATGGTCCTGTCGGGCATGGGTGGGAGAGGAGATCCTTGGTCCTGTGAAAGCTGGATGCCCCAGTGTGGGGGAATTCGAGGGCGGGAAGTTGGGAGTAGATGGGTGTGTGTGGGACACATCCTCATAGAAGCAGGAGGAGGGAGGATGGGATAGAGTGTGGGGGAAATGGAGAAAGCAGATAACACCTGAAATGTAAATAAAATAGCCAAAAAAAAAAAAAAAAAAGATTGAAAACACCACGACTTACACACGTTTTCCACTTATTTTAATTTTTATGCAGATGGCTACATTGAATACTCAATCATCAATAAATTTGTAGTAGCTTACATATTGAAATATAGCTTAAGAAAAATCTTTAAAAAGTGAAGCACTGGAAGACATAAAACCTTATTTTATTTTTTTACATATTCAATAAGAAAAAGAAGCTTCCTCGTTGCTGAACTGGAATGTTTATGAAGAATAAGGATTTGGTGTTTAATTGAAAACGACAGGGAAGAGACTTGGAGCACCACAATGCTATTGTTCCCATAATGTTTTTTTAATTTACACTAAAACTATGAACATCAGTGAGATGACAAGGAAGGCCACAGGTTCCTGAGATCTAGGCAATATTCCTTCTCTAACTTTCTGCCTTGAGGGTTATAGATCTGTGGGTTTGGTTCCTCCCCACTTCATTGTGATGATCCCTTCTCTCCCTCATCTATCACGCTGTCTGTTGACAGTGCCATCTTTTCCTCATAACTCTGCTTCCCAGTTGTCTAGCTCTGTTATCTTCCATCTGACCTCTGCTCCTATGACCTCTCTCAGAAACAGCAGAGGATATGTAGGGATGTCTAAATAGTCTGAGGATTTCCAGGTTAGTTAAACCACTCAGGGAAAAAAATAAAGAACACGTACATTCTTGTGTTTTAATATGTTATTAATCACCCTATAGGAAATCAGGTCCATTACTTCATCTATGCCTTGGAGCTGACTTTTGATACAAGCATAGCATGACTGCTCCTCATGACATGAGGCAGAATCCCTAACTACAGGCTGCAGAGACTGAGGTCCTGTCTGCAGAGGTGTGTCATGATGCCTTCCCAGAGCAACACCATTTTTACAGCTTCTGTAAAAAGCCGTCAAGAAAAGAATCAACTTGCTTTATTGTTCCTGGGAATTTTTACGGAATTGTGTTTTTATTCTATTTTTACTTATTAAAATGTGTTAGGGAGTACTCACTGTAGACACATCTAATAACCACTAAGAGCTACTTCTAACTTATTATCAATGGATTTAACTTTATGTAATTCTTTTGATAGTTAGTTTAAATCCATTAAAAAAAAATAATAAGCCTCTTTAGTCGTGAAGTATTCTCTCATGTTCAAGGTTGGCAGCCAAACAAGCCAAGCGCTCAGGTCTCAAATCCTGAATTCTAAAACACCTTTTCTTTCAGTTGGATACATATTTTTAAATCATGGAATTATCTTATAACTGTAGGCCAAGTAGAATGTGCGTCTAGGAAGAATGCTTTCTGTTGTTCATAAGCCAAAGAGATCATTTCTTCAAGGATGCTTGGAATGTGTCCCTTGCAGGAAAGCATGTGGTAAATTTAGCTGCGGTATTTGTATTCTGTACCCATGCTCAGAAAGACAAGCTAAATGCGGATTTATAAAGTAAGTAAACAAACTCAGCCCACAATTGGCTCTCAGGAGGGCCTGCTTTCTCTCAGCAGCCGCTCCTTCTGGATGGTGCTTCTTTTGAATGAAAGAAATGAAGTGTGGGAGAGAATCACACCCACTGAGTTAACACACAGGTTCTTCTTTTTGAAGCATGTGAGAGGCATTGGAGTAGACATTTACACTTCCATTTTGTCACCTGGCCTGAAAGGGAAGCTTCTTCATACAGATGACAGGAATCCATGAGCACCCGCTTCAGAGATCAGTATGAGAAATGGCTGTTGCTATCTAGGGAAAAATGCAATTGGCTTTCCCCAGCAACATTAAATAGGGATTGCACCTCGAAGGTTTCATTTCATTTCTAAACTTAGGCTTCAAAATATATGATGTGTTCTAAATTTACACCAATGCATTTTCACAGGCAAGAGTGGGCAAGTTACTTCCTTAGAATAAATCTTTGTCTTCAATACAGATTTTCCTGTAAAGGGAGGTGTGCCGCAACTCACTTTGTCTATGTAAATTGGCACCAGCTTCTAAGTACATTGTTCCATGCCAATTTGAAGAACATAAGAAAAGTTTCTTCCACCCAGAAATGCTGGGACAAAATAGGAAGCTGGAAAGAATTGTTGAGTTCCACATCTTCAAAGCAAGGGGAAAAGTAGTTATATTTCTGAAAATGGCTTCTTCACTTCTGGGTCAGGTGTTCCATGGTACAAATGAGAAAGCCCAGAGACTGAAAGAATGGCAACATCATGTGAATAAACTCATAGTTTGTGTACTTACATACTCTGTTCCGCTGTTCAGAACTATCAAACATAATAATAGCAACAGAAGTATTTGCTCATTATGTAACTTACTTAAATATGTCTCTGTACAACCTGCTTCAAGAACATTTGATTTAAATAAGAAAACAAAGATTTATTTCAGGATTTCTAATATTCACTTATTAAACTGCTTTCTTCTAAGCTAATTTTGTAATTTCTGTTCTAAATAATACACAGAAATATCTTATTATCCACTTCGGACTGACTTCACTTTCATCCTGTGGTATAAAAATCATTACACAATGTAAGACTAATAGATGCCACAAATTCTTTATTAACTTAGTAAAATTTTCCTACCGGCTAACTTACCATTTTTTTTTTTTTTTTTTTTTTTTAGAATTTGTTGAGTATTAGTTAGACAATATTTCATCCACTGAGCTTACAAATATTTGAATATGTTCTCTGCTTGGTTTCTCACTGAAAAATATAGCTTTGAGTGGCACTTGAGAAATTTAATTAATTTCTGTATATTCTGAATGAAACAGTGACACATTGGAGTAATTGTGATTCTGATCTCATTATTGGAAACCAGAACTCCATCTTTCTAGTTGGTCTGCTTTTCTGAGAAGAGAAAGTTATTTTTCTCTCTTTTAAAATAAATTAATTCAATATGAAAGGCATTTTCAGAATATTGTGGACCAAATGTACATTTATTTAGAAAAATATCTTTTAAGATGAAATTATTAAATTACAAGATTTTTAAAAAATGAATATTGCCTCTCAAATCTTGCATTGGATTCAGTTATTTTTTTGGTAGCATATATTATTTTATTGTATGAGAAATTCATACAAGTATATACTGTGTTTTAATCAAACTGGACCCACTCTCCCCTCAAACTCTTTCTATATTCCTCCCCTTGTCTCTGCTATTGAACCCAGCCACACGACATGGCAGCCCAGTCACAATATGGCAGAGCAGGTCCCTCCCCATGCTTCTAAACCCACCATTAATGCCTTTTCTCCGAAACAAGAATACCTGCAACAATGTTTGTGCTATCCCGCCATTAACGCTTTTTCTCCCTAACAAGAACACCTAAAACAACAGTGCTTGTGCTTTTCAACCCAAAATTTTTTCGCTTTTTGTTACTCAAAGGTGCCTTCTAAGACTAAATTTCCTCAAACACCTTTGCTTTTCTAGGATCTCAACAGCACACCATGACTTGCTCCCAAGTAGCCTAATGCTTACTACACATCCTTTGCAGACATCCTGCTGCCAGGGTGCTGCTTCCCTGTTGTGATTATCCTATAGGTGCTCCCACAAGTACAGTGGAGACGCCATCTTCTGAAACTTGCCAGAGATTCCAAGCTGCCTTCTCCCCAGCCATCTCATCAGACTGCATACTCCAGAGACTTGCTGAGATCCAGAGACACATGCTAAATCCTACAGAAGACAGATCCAGACCTTCCAGCTACAGATGAACTCTTTTGCCAAAGTCAAAAACTAAAGTTACATGTTAGTAAGGAAAACTTAATGTCCATGTAGATTAGTGAGATGTTATTACCATCAAACTGTACCACCTGTATTCAACTGATTCAATGATCCTTTGCCTTCCCAACCCCTACCCTCAACTCTCCTTACCTTGTGACTTAATTGTGCTAACCCCTCTGGCCTAAATAGTGCTTTCTTTTGACTTCCTCATCCAAAATTTTCACCACAGATGACACAGTGACCCCCCTTTTTTAAAAGTAAAGGGGAGGAGATGTGGAACTGCGAAAGGGTATCTGGTTCTTGACTGGGCATGGGCCTAGAACCTGAGACTCCAAGGGAGAAACAGCAGGAGTTCTGCCACATCCTCTGAACCCAGGGTCCTGACAAGCAGTCTAATCTCCATGGACCTACATTGTTCAGTCTCATAGGCCATTACAGCCCCTCCCAAAGTGCACAGGTAGAGGGTGTGACTACAGGCCTCAGGCCCTAGAGATTTACATACTAATGAAGGTCAGAGGGCTGACCCAATTAAGCAACCTTTCCGAGAACCTCCCCCTTTCTCCCTCCCTATTTAACTCAGGTTTGTCCTGAGTTTTTTTTTTTTTGGGGGGGGGGGAGGGGGGTAAATCCAGATCCATATACCACCCGCCATGAAAATAAACCCTTTTGGAATCAAGGACTTCCTCCAATCATTGGGGCCTGCCGTTGCCAAAGCTTCCAGCCTTTGGAACCTTACACTTTCTCCTGTATGTGGGACCTGCTGCCTGGAAGCCTCTGGGACTCCACCACTGCTGTGGCCCCCTTTTCCCACATTCCTCCACATATACAATATATAAAATTATATGTGTTTATATAACATATATCATACATATTACACAAACATATGCATAATATGTATAATAACCATATATAATTTTACACACACATATATACACACATACACATACATACATATATATACATATATACTACATACACACATACACACATGCATATACATATATATAATATATATATATATATATATATATATATGAATGACACATAAAATCTTGCTTGCATTTCTACAGGCCTTTCCTCCATTGAGATTCTCTTTTCCCAGATGACTCTACTTTGAAGATAACAGCAACTAACCATCACACTCGACAATTATCAGAACATAATACCATAAATATCACTTTTGCCAGCAGAAAATACATATCTTTAATATGTATCTTTAGGTAAAGCCTTTTTGTGGAGAGAAGTTCATTTTTCTCTCAGGTGAAGGTATTATTGAGGCTTATTTGGTGTAATTTAGACACTTGAGCTACATACATTGAAGATAGGGCTCAAATATATTCCCTACATTGTAATATCATTTTGTAGTACTGAATTCAAATTTTAAAGGCCATCCAAAGAAACCAGTAAGAGAATTAAAAATAATTAAGTCAAAACACAGCTATGAAGAATAGATTACAAGTAAATAAAAAATAAATTTTACTTATGTCAATATTCACTATTTTCAGTTTTAAATCCTTCAAGAATTTAGCTATGTACTAAAACTATTTACATTAAATGGAATGTATATAGTAAGTTTCCATTTTTACTAAGTAGCATGTCCTGAAGTAACTACTATACATGTAATTGCTTGCAAGTTAGCCCACCTGGAAATTAGAAAGTTATGACTCCAGATGTGAAAAAATCATACATAAAATGACGTAAATTCTGACATCAGTTGCTGGCTTTACCTTACTACTTAGATACACGTCTGGTCTATAACATCTTTTCTTTTGTAAATTTATGAAAATATGAATATTCATAAGTTATCTGTCAAAATTTATTAAAATGAAATTGTTTAAAATGGAAACAGCATGCTTCTGCAAAAAAGGTATCTTTCTTGTATCAAGTAAAGGATACATTAATCTGCTTTAATTAAGCATGAATCACTTAAGGAATGGCATTCAGTTCGTACAATTCTCTTTAGAAGTAGCAATCCAAGAGTTACTCATTGCTTATTTTGAAATGCATAAAAACTGGATCTAAAATAAAACATTTCTGAATTTTAAAAATTCATGAATCTTTATGTGAGTGAGTTTTATTTTTCTAAAGTTAATTTGGCTTTAGAGTTGCAATGTAAAAACAGTTATTTTGAAATGGAAAATAAGTTTAGATTTGTAATAGAATCAAAACTTATAAAAATAATTCATTTTTTATAAGTTCTCTTAATCCTAGGATCTCTGGTGTGATATTTACTATGTGAATGACTGTTTTGTTTTAGCAGTTTTAATGAAGTTTCCTGATGTATCTATCTCAGGGATTGGGTTAGTTCGAAGGCAAGTGCTTGTAACTTTTTTTTTTTTCTTTTGTAATAATTTTCAATTTATGAAAAGATTAATTTAAAGAAGAATCATTGTTTTCTAAAATAAACTTTATGTAACAGGGTACATGTTGTGGATAGCCTCAGCCTTGTATTTTGATCCTAGTTCCACCCTCCTGGGAGGGGCTCCAGAGGAGGATTGAATCAATGTTGTGGATAGCCTCAGCCTTGTATTTTGATCCTAGTTCCCAGTGGATAGCCCCAGGCTTGTATTTTGATCCTAGTTCCACCCTTCTGGGAGGGCTGCAGAGGATGATTGAATCTGTACACAGATGACATCTTGTAAACCTTCTGTCCAATTAAAACCTGTAAAATAAAGACTGGAGCCAGAGATTGGGCAGTAGAAGGGGAGGCAGAGAAAAAGGCTTAGGGGAGGAGAGAGTGAGAGGAATTCGATATAAAAGGTAGAGCAGAAGCAGAGGCAGAAGAGAAGAAGTCACCTTAGGAGAGAAGAGAAGCAGAAGGAGAAGCGGAGGATAGGTAGAAGGAAGTCAGAGATAGCAGGAAGCCGACAGAGAAGCCTGAGCTCGGAGGACAAGGATGTGGCCTGGGATAATGGCAAGTTATAAGGGATCTCATAGCCGGGGATGCGGTAAATCTGCCCAATCCAGGCATGCAATTTATACCATAATAACTGAGTTGTGTTTCTCTTTGACTGGTCTCATTCGGGTAAGAGACTTTACAGTGAGCAAATTTGGGATTTAAAAATAATTTCTACTATAAATTGGTGCCCAACTACTACTACAGGTATACTTCCTGGAAAATAGAGGTACACTAAATGGTATCATTCTTTACACTTAGTAACTTCGGTCGCGGTTGTCTATTGTATGGAAATTGTTCAAAGGAATATGTGGAAGATTACACTCAGTTCCAAATTATGTGAGTCAAAAATACCAACATGACATATTTACTCTAATTTACTTTTATAGCTTATTCATTTCATCATATAAAACTGATACATTTTTATATCAGTATTTTATAGCACTATTTTATAACAATAGTCTCAGTAGACTAGTTTTGGGATTTTATTAATAATACGACTTGGTGTAGTTTAGTACTTAGCTCTACAGTACTTATCCAATAAGAGTGAAGGGCTCTTCACTTTACATAGTTCAGATTATGGATACATTCTTCTCCCCCTTAGTTTACTTAATCCACTTCCTACCTATTCTTTTCTCTACTACCATGTCTTCCTAACCACTTAAAACTTCAGCTATAGTGTCCTGTCCATTTTCATTCTTATCACATGGGCTCTATTTTACAATTCTCATGTGTATATTTGTATCTAAGATCACAGGTAAAGGGAAGGAAAAACATGTAACAAAAAATGCAAAAATAATAATTTCTCAGTCAATTTCTGTAAGTAATTTCTTATGTTTTGTCATGTATAATTGTCATCTGTTGTAAATGTTCACAATCTATGTCTTGTTAAATTAATAAGAAGAGCTGGATCTGATTTTAGATTTAATGAATGAGATTCTAAATGATGAACATTAAAAAGGAGACAAAAGGTCAAGCTAACGTGTGTAAATTTAAGGAAAAAAATGAAGTAGTATTGGAATGGAAGATTTCCAGCAGCATGAAAGGAGTTAACAGATCACATGGCCATAACTACCAACAATCTTTACAGATTCACCTAACCTAATTCAAATCTTTACAGATTAAAAGTGGGCCTAGAATAGACGCAAGAATAACAGGAACGACTGAACCTTGTTCAGAAGACACCACGGAGCATCTTTACACGATCTACTCTGGACCTACTCTCACAATGTCTAATTGACTGGTTCATAGGCTACATTGATGGGCTATCCAACATGCCTATGGCGTTCTAAAAAACTTTCAGTATTCATGAATATTTTATATCTTTATTCGTTGCAACTACTCATGAGAATTTTATGTATATATGAGGATATGCTAATTATTTGTGGTACACTTGATTCATTTTCATTATTGCTTTGGAGAGTTGGTTCGAATTTTAAAATACTAAAGGTGTTTTTAGCTCTAAATCTTGAATATACTGACCTGTATTGTTGTGTTTTTCATTTTATTCGTAATGCTTTAAATTTTTGATTGCTGAATAAATTAAAAAAAAAAAAAAAAAAAAAAGAAAAGAGAATTCTCAATGTCATATGCTAAAACCAAACATGATTGCTAAAACACTTCTAATTACAAAAGTACTGCTGGAGATAACACTATCCCTGATTTCAATTTGCACAACAGAGCTATAATAATAAAAACAGCACTAGCTTCATATAAAAAAAAAACATATTTATCAATGGAATTGAAGGCCCAGACATAAATCCATATATTCATGAACACATAATTTTTTTTTTATAAAGAAGCTAGAAATATACACTTGAAAAAAAAAGCATCTTCAACAAATGGTTCTGGTCATACTGAATGGATACATGTAGAACAATTATATAGAGATTCATTTTTATTACCCTGCACAAACTCAAGACCAATTGGGTCAAATACCTCAACATAAAAACAGACACACTGAACCCGATAGAAAAGAAAGTGCCAAAACAACCTTGAGTGAATTGGTACAGGAGACAAAAACACCAATAGTGCAGGCACTAAGATTGAAAAACTAACAAATGAAACTGACTATTCTTTAAGGCAAAGGACACCATCAATTAAACAAAGAGGCAGCACAAGAGAATGAGGAAAGATATTTACCACTCCACATCTGGAAGAGATATAATTATGCAAACTATATAAGGAGCTCAAAAAAATTAGATATCGAAAATCAAATAAGTAAATAATAAGGTACAGATCCCAACAGAAAATTCTCAATAGACAAATCTTAAATGTCTGAGAAAAACAGAAATGTTGAATATCCTGAGCCACAAGGGAAATGCAAATCAAAACTATGCTGATAGTCCATCTTACACATTTCACAATGGCTAAGATGAACACAAGTGACGGCCCTTGCTGGTAAGGCTGTGGAGCAAAGGGAAACTTTTCCATTTCTGATAGAAGTGCAAACTTGCACAGCCATTATGGAAGTCAGAGGGCCAGTTTTCTCCGAAACTTAGGAATTGTGCTACCTCAAGACCCTGCTACACAACTCTTGAGCATATACCCAAAGGACCCTCGGTCTCACCACAAGCACACTTGCTCAGCTATGGTCACTGAAGATTTATTCATAATATCTAGCCACTGAAAAACAATGTGATATTGAATGAGAGATGAAGAAAATGTGGTAGTTTTACACAGTGGGGTATTACTCGGGTGCTAAAAAAATAATTAAAAATATGATATCATTCATTTGCAGGCAAATGGATGGAACTAGATAAAAATCATCCTGAGTGAAGTAATCCATACTCAGAAATACAAATGTGATATGTATTTGCTTGTAAGTGGATATTAGCAATTACTTAAATGATATTCAAGCTAAAATCCACAGACCCAGACAGGTTAGATAAACAGGGGAGCTCTCGGTTACACCCCTGGGAAGGTAAAATAAAAGGAATTTTATAGGTGGACTATTTGCATGTAGTACCAGAAAGTGGAAGGATCAAGTAGGTGGGGGAGGGAGGAGGAGAATATGAGGTGAGGCAGCTGACATTAGGGGACATTTGCAAGGTGTGAAAACCTAGTTAAGTAGAAACTTTCCTAATGAGGATTCCTACCAATGGAGGATATGGAGTCTGAACTGGCCATGTTTTGTAGCCAGGTAAGGCTTGCAAGAGTAGGATGGGGTTGACTTTGGTTGAGTTATTGGTGAAGAGTTTCCCCTGGAGATCTCTAAACAAAACAGGCTGATGCTATGGCAGAATGTTGCACTCTGAAAACTGACAGTGGAGCCCAATAGCCAAGGAGGACATCAACTCCAGAGCTCACTGAACACAGAGAGTCGGAGCTGACGCCTACATGGTAGCTTCATTCCTATGCTCTAGTCTTTTTGGTGACAAAAGATATTTTGTAGGCTAGTAAAAGAGAGTCCTGTACACCACCCCACCCACAAACCATGCACTTACAATCTGGTTTGCCTGTAAGATATGCTGGAGCAATGGTAGTTCAGAACTTGTGGGAACAGAAAAACAGTGTTCCATTTAACTTGAGGCCCACACCAGGAAGTGGAGATCATGATCTGCACTGCTTGCATGGCCAGGAGCCAAAGACTGGATAGGCCAGGATCTGAAGGTAGATCCAAACAAGAATGGAAAGTAAATCAATGGAATGATTCTTAATGATATTCTGTTATGCTGATAGTTCAGTGCCCTTGTGTAGTCATCACCTGAGAGGCTTCCTCAGGAAGCAGATAAGACCAAGTGCAGAGATGCACAGCAATATATTATGGAGAAAAAGAGTCTAAGTTGAATGTCTCCACCGTGTCTTTCCCCGTGGTGGCGCATGCCTTTAATCCCAGCACTTGGGAGGCAGAGGGAGGCAGATTTCTGAGTTCCAGGCGAGAGCCTTGTCTACAGAGTGAGTTTCAGGACAGCCAGGGCTACACAGAGAAACCCAGTCTCAAAAAACAAACAAGCAAACAAAGACTTGAAATGTCCATGGAAGAGGGGAAGGAAAGATTGTTGTAGGAGTCAGAGGGGCTGGGGTACACCAGAAACAGCCCACCAGATTAACTAAACAGTGCTTACATTGGGCTCACAGAGACTGACAGAGAAACAGTGGGGCCTCCATATTTCTGTTCCAGGTCCTATGCATATATGCTATGGATATTAGCTTGATATTCTTGTAAGCCTCTTTAACAGAGGGCACGAGTTTGTCTTTGACTCTTTTTGCCTGCTCTTGGGACTCTTTTCCTCCTGTTTGGTGGCCTTGTTAAGCTTCCATATGAGAGCTTTTGCCTTGTCGTGCTGTATCTTGTTTTGTCCTTTTGGCTATTGCTGTTCGTTTTAATGCTTGCTCTTTTATGAAGTGGAATTGGAAGGGGCATGCATCTGAGGAAGAGGAAGTTGTGGGTAAGCTGGGAGGAGAAAATGTAGGGGAAATTGTGGTGAGGATGTACTGTATAAAAGAACAATCTATTCTTAGTTAAAAAAAAATAAATGAAAATACTTAAGTGTCCAATATTTCTTCAAACTTGTTGAAATGTATATTGAATGACTATATCAGTTCCTTCTGCCATTAAACGATGGCTTAGTGCATCTCCGTACAGAAAATGAACAAACTAATGCATGCTCTGAATTGCTTCTTGAAATGCATTCCTTGTTTTTTCTTAATTTTTTTATACATTATTATTTGATAATAGTCTCCTATCCTCAGCCTCTCCCATCTCCTTTTAGGCTTCCAAACCACTTGATGTTGTCTGTGCCTCCCCCTCTCTTTTCTTTTACTCTCCCTTTCTCTTGTTATAACTCTCTTTCTCTGCCCCTCTTTCCCTCTCTCCCTTTATCTACTTCACTTCTCTCTCTCTTAATCTTTCTGTCCCTCTGTGATTATTTATTACCTTCTCCTTTTCTTTTTCCCCTCTCTCTTTCTCTCTGATCTTTATTTCTTTCTCTCAAACACATAAGACATGAGAATCAAAAGAAAGAAACAAATACCTTAATAAGACTTTCTTTTGTAATAAGAAAATAACAAAAGCTGCCAATGAACAAAACAGACACAAACAAACAAAAAACACTGGATCTGTTTCCTGTGGGCCAACTACACCTGGGCTTGAGCACTTCCCTAGAGTGTGTTTGATACACACAGTGACACTCTCCTAGAGAAAACCGATTTTCCCATTATAGAAGGGATCTACTGCAGATAGCTTCTTTGTTAGCCTTAGCATCTTGCGTTTACTTTCCCTTTCCACCGCTGGGAACTTGTTTGATTTCAACCTGTGTGCACTTATATGCACTGCTACTTTCTCTGAATTCATATACATTTCAGAATTGTTGTCTATAAGTTGCTGGAATTTTGGAACCACTCATCATCCTTGGCTATTACAGTCTTTCTGTGGTCTCCTATTCATAAACACCTAATACTTGAACAGAGTTTTTTGATAAAGGTATCCAATTAGGTCTGAGTGTTCAAAAGTCTCAGTTTCCATAAATTGTCCAATGGTGGGTCTGCATTATTATCTACTGCAAGAAGACACTTCTCTGATAAGAGTTAACTGATTTTCTGACCTATGATATAACAATATGTCATTAGGACTCACTCATTCATACCTTTCTTTGTCTGAGTAATCATAGTAGTTGTCCCTTAGGACCTTATCCAGCTATGTGTGATAGGATCCATCCCAGGGAGTGAGTCTTAAATCTCATCAAAGATTGACTTGCTGTTTCTATAATATTTATACAATTACTGTACCAGTATATCTTATAGAAAGGATGCTTGCTTAGACCACAGGTTATATATCTCAGTGATAGTAATATTTTTTTTCTCTTTTTGTAAAGTATGAGGTATCTTCTAGCTCCATGAACAGCAGTAAGTACAGACGAAGTTTCTATTTGGGCACCAGCTTCATTTTGCCCCATTGATGACGTAAATAATTGTGTACTAAGTAATAGGGCCTTGCCATTAGATTGTGAAGAGTAACCAATAGTCCTGGAAATATTGTAGGCAGCAAGAGGTCATTAGACCATTTTAGCTAACAACTTAAAAAGAAATGCAACCCAGATGAGGAATTGTTTCCCTCCTATATGGTTATTCCATGTAAATTCCTTTCTTATATTTATATATTTTAGGAACCTTCTGCAGTATTAAACTTCCATATGATTTTACAAAAAGGATTTTACTGTTAGCTATCCTTCCCCACTTCCCTCTTTACACATCCTTTCCATCTCATCTTATTTAATTTTTGTATTCTAGTATCTCGATTATATACTATATTGTATTTTTCCTTCATTAGAAATCCTTCCTTCATACATTTCTAGCTACCTAACATCTCTGATTATTTCTCTTGAAGTGTATATAAACTTTAAAAAGTTAACACTCACATATGAGAGAAAACTAGAAATAGTTTTCCTTTGTATTTTGTGTTACTTCACTCTGAATGATTTGTATAGCTTCATTCATTTACTTGCTGAATTTATATTTCGTTTCGTAACAGATGAAAGATGTTTCACTGTGTAAATATATCACAGTTTTATTACTTATTTATTAGCTGATGGGTAGCTAGACTTTTGTGAATCCATGTCTACTTTGAATAGAGCAACAATGAACAAAGATAATAATTATGTTTCTATTAAAATTTACTGTGATTTGGGCATATGCTTCTAATTGCAATTGCTGGATCTTGTACTGGATCAATATTCAGGATTTTGATAAGATCCTCTACTCCTTTATGATGAAAGTTCCACAGAAGCTAAAGGTATATGGATATATCTCAATACAATAAAAGCAGTTCACAGCAAGTCCACAGCTAACAGCATCCTATATGGAGAGAATTAATACATTTTTACTAAAATTTTCAATATTCACAATCCTCATATCAAGTTAATATAGTACTTGAAATCTTAACTCAAGCAATAAGACAAGTGAAAAGGTTAACAAATTAATAGGAAAGGAAGAGATCAAAGTATCTTCATCTGTGAATGATTTAATCTTACACAGAAAGACCGTGAAGACCCCACAAAATAATTCTAAAGCTGATAAAAAAATTCAGCAAATAGAAAGATGTAAAAAATAACACACACTCACACACACACACACACACAGAAAGAGAGAGAGAGCCAAAACAACAAATAAACAACAACACAACTCATAATATCCTTCATATATGCAAATGACAAACACCATGAGGAAGAAGATGAGTGGTAACAAAGAAATCAGGAAAAGAATGCCTTTCAAAAGAACCTCAAAATATCCTGGCATAATGATATCCAAGCACAGCAAAGTTTGCATACTACAAGTTTTAAGATGCTGATGAAAGAAATGGAAGAAGACATCAGAAGATAGAAAGATTTCCCATCACTAGAGATCACTAGGATTAATACTGTAAAGAAATTTTAATCAGCAACATGGATGCTTTGGCAAGAGATCACATCCAAACCACCTAGGTTTGTGTGACCCAGCTGGAATGCATACCTGCCATACATCTTTAATTCAAACAATGAAGGTAAAGTTAGTTTGTAAAGGAACCAGCTATGCTTAAAAGTAGTGTCTAATTGAGGGGCATACAAAGTGATGAATCAGAGAAAGATTTGACA
This sequence comes from Mastomys natalensis, assembly GCA_021653895.1. Taxonomy (NCBI): domain Eukaryota; kingdom Metazoa; phylum Chordata; class Mammalia; order Rodentia; family Muridae; genus Mastomys; species Mastomys natalensis. The sequence goes on from JAJTUV010000818.1 coordinate 530,773, forward strand.
GAATGAGTCAGAGATAGCATATGTCCAACTCCCAAGAAAGCAGAGACAATAAAGGGAGGCTACATATGAGAGAACAATACACAGAGAGAGAGCAAAAAAGAGAGGAAAAGAGAGAGAGAGAGTGAGAGAGAGAGGAGAGAAAAAGAGAGAGAGAGAAGAGGAGGAGGAGGAAGAGGAGGAGGATTTGCAGGTGAAGACAGAAAATGGAAAAAAGCCATATTAGAATAGAATGAAGCAGTAAATTTGAGGCCAAGCAGTGCAACTCAATCAGATGCCTAGAGTATCCAGTTTGAATTAGGCAGCTTGAAGTGTAGTTTGGGACAGAGCAGCTGATTTGAAACACCCAGTTAGAGTTCAGAAAAAGGTAGAAAGGGTCAATTTATTCAGCAAAACGTCCCTAAGATGACAACTACATATGTTAAATATTGTAAAAATGATCATCCTAATAAAAATAATTTACAAATTCAACCCAATCTTCATAAAAAATTGAAAAAATAGAACTTCCAAATTCATATGTAAATACAAATATATTTATCTATATTCATGACAGCCTAAACAATTCAAAAGAAGTGTGGGAGGTATCATCATCCCAGAATAAAGCTGAAATGTAGATCCCTAGTTATAAACCTTATACATGGTACTGACATAAAAAAAAAAAAAAAAAAAAACAGTTGGTCAATAGAATACAAGTAGTGACAAGTGGTGACCCAGATATATTTACACACATATACAGACATTTAATTTTTGACAAAAAACAAACAAACAAACATACTCATTGGAGTTAAGAGAACATCTTCTACAAATGGAGCTGTTCCAACTGAATACTCATATTTAGTATTGCTTATTTAGAGATCTCCACTTATAACTCTTATAACATGACAAATTGTTTATATTTGAATTATGTACATAGAATTGGTTCAATATCCCACAGTTATAAAATAGCATGTTTCCTTAGACACTTTCAAATTAATGGTTGATGTATTTATCAAATTTTTTTTGAATTGTCAGCTTTATTTAAACACATTTTCATTCCTCACTTTTTCTAACATATCATTGATTTATGTGAATTTCATGGGCTACTATTTCATGAAGCACTTACTCAATTGTATCAGAATAAATAGTATTTTCAATATGTCACATTAGTAAAATAAAACCAGAAGTGTTTATGCTTCATAATTTATGGGGAATTTTTATTTTAGAAACAACTACATAAACATTTTATTTAAATTTTCATCTGCAAAAGAAAGTATTCAAATCTATCCATGTGGATTAACTGATGCAGAGCTGAGAAATCTGAAGTTGGCATTCACTGGGCATGCATTAATTTACTGTGTTGACCAGTCCAGACAATACACAATTATAGGTATTATAAATAATCGAAATTCTAATGTATTTTCACAAAGATTCTTGATTGAGCCCTAGTGTATTGGCAAATGCCACATTTTGCTATTCAGCAATCAACCTCAGATATTTTGAACAGCCAATCAGTTTGAACATCAAACATTGTGACAGGTGTTTTAATGTTAACCAATTTCTTTTTTCTAATAACTTAATTCCATTTATTTGATTCATTGTTTAAATGTCTGTTTGGGGGACATATATCAAACCAAAATAATAAATCCATAATTCCAACTCACTTGAATTCAATCTCCAAATATCATGACATATATTATATATATATATATGTGTGTATATATATATATATATATATATATATATATATTCATTCACACTAGCAAAGTGGCTGTCCATTAGGAAACTGAAGAAATATTAACTGAATGTTTGTCTATTTAATAATCATACAGCATGGTCAGCATAGATATTACTTTTGTAAAGTGTGGTGCTCAAATTCTAAGACATAGAATCATGATTAAAAAACTTCAATAAATAACAAATGTCTTATATTGCTTTGTAAGTTCTCATAAAAATACAGTATTTCAAAACCAAAGCAAAAAACCAGAAAGTATTCATATATATTTACAACTTTAAATGCCTCTTCAATACGTTCCGTGGAAATCTAACTGCCTGTCAACACAGGGCGCTTTTTGTGAAATCTCAGCAGCCACACTGCACAGGTTACCACAGGTGACAAATCCTCCCAGGACAGTGGAATTGAAGTTCTCATACTTGAACCTTACTGATTTAATATACAATGTCACGTAAAAGCTTGATGACACTGCTTACTATTTCATGTACAGGCAGAAGAGCAGAAGAATGAATTGCTTTATCAGGAAAAACTGGCAAATAAAACATCTAGCCACATCTATTTGTCCTGAATCTTTCCTCTTGCCGTTAATCTAGAGCTGTTGTAGAGAAGGTGTTTACAGCCTGTGAATTGCTCCAGATGACAAGAAATGATTTCATCTATTATGGCAAAGGAATACTTACTACAGTTCTTTTACTACGTGTCTGTTATTTCATATGTACTCTGACAGATTTTACTTGGGTGAGATTATTTTCCATTTTGTATCTTTTTGCTTGATTTTTCTGATACCTAAAACTTTTCCACACCCAATGGACACCCTTGATTCTTCAGATCGCTGGAAAGCAAAGAACAAATTACATGATGTTAATTAGTTATTTTCTAATCCTCAGTCTTTTCAAAACTCCTACATGGATGGTGACATTGAATACACAGACATAGAAGAAAATTGTTTCTTATGAAAATATATGCTAGAACTTGTACCTGACACTCAATTGGCATCCTCACACCTATGAGAAAAGCAATATGTTATATGACATATTTAAATAGGTATGCTCAGATGATAATAGATATATGTTGGTGCAATTTGTCTTGTAATTTGTTTTATATTTTCTTTTGTCCTCGTCACCTGAAAGTATGATTTACCATATTAACTTTGGGGCACACTTTTTACTCCTTTCGATATTCTTTCATTATATTCCTGTCTATATTTCTGTGCCTTTTTCCAGCTCCATGCCAGTGACACAGGTAAATTGTCTAGCTTTAATTCTTCTACTGTTCATTCATTTTTTTTCAAATTCATTGCTTTCATCAGAGAATTGGGGAAAATTATGATCTTGCTTTTATATTGTAAGTTGATTTCCCATTTGTATTGAACGAATTATACATTGAATTTAAGATGCTTTTTTTTAAACACATTTTGTTATTCATTTAAAAACACCACCTATATTACAACATTTTGAAATATGTAATATTTATGAAATGAGAAAAAAATGTTAAAATTTGAAAGCAAAGGCCATAGTAAAATTGTAATTACTTTAATTATAAAATTAAAAAGTAGTTTTCACATAATTTCTTTAAAATGTAGTGTGATTGTTAAAATAGTTTGGACAGCAGTTTATACTTTTAGATTACAAATTAATGAATCTGTGAAATTAATTAAAATGCTATAGAATTTCCACGAAACTTAAAAATAGGAGATTAATTTGTCTACAAGGCACTTTAAACATAAATTTGTTTATTTCTCAAAGTGTAATTTGATAGCAACAAGGGATTTTGTTCGGATTTTTTTGTTTGTTTTTTGTTTGATTGTTGTTTAGTTGTTTTTGTTATTGTTTGTTTGCTTTTTGGAGACAGGGTTTTTCTGTGTAGCTTTGGCTGTCTTGGAACTTGTTCTGTAGATCAGACTACCCTTCAACTCACAGAGATTCTACTGCCTCTGCCTCCTGAATGCCAGGATTAAAGGCCAGTGATGCCACTGAATGTCTAACAACAAAGAAATTAAAAGAGTCACATTTAATCTTTATCAATACTTTCAAAATAGATTCATATATTCTTTTCATATGGATGTGCAATAATTTCTTCTAGAAAACACATGCAACAAAGAAAGTTAAGAGTATAGTGTGGGTACTCAAGAGTGACTCAAGGGCCACACTGAAGCAGGGGATGTAACTTAGCTTGCTGGAGTCTGCCCCACCTCCACTGCCTCTCTCTTGGCCACTATGTACTGCATTCTTTGATTCATTACTTGATACTGATCTAAAGAGCAGAGAATTAGCACCCTTCAAAATTATTCAGTTGCCTGAGTAAAATAACCTTGGCATGTGTGAGACCTCAAGTATATTTTCTTTCCTTTATGCAAAGCTGAGTTTTCACTTCTCTCTCAGAATTGTAGCCACTGTTAATTGTTTGAGGTGGGACAAACTCAAATCGAATACCTATGCTCAACTGAGAAACTCCTAGGAAATCTTATTGAGGAATTTGAGAAGCAAAGTCTCTATAAAAGAGCAGAAAATATTCCTTTGTGCTATTTAAATTTTATCTAACATGACCTATTTCTTATTTTTAAAGGTAAATCATGTGCAGTGAGCAAGATTTGGTGATTCCATCTTCACATTTTATTAGAAAACAACAAAAACTAATGAATATAAGCTGAACGACAAAATTTCAGATGCTCAATAAAAGTCTTTTATTTTCCAATTCCAAAGAAATAAATCGTTTTCTCAGAGCTTCTGACATTCACAGTAGTAAATGTGACTTTCAAATAACAAACTATACAATATTGGCAATAGAAGATGACCATAACATTTTTGTATGTTCTTGTACTAATACATTCAGTGATTTTTGTTAGTTACTTTGATTTTGAAGCTTTCATTGAAATGTCAGAAGCAAAATAAATAAATACATAACTACTCAGAGCTCTGTGATATTTACCTAATATCTCACTGACTACTAGCTTTTAGACAATCAAGATTCTGACCTGTAAGTATTTGAATTCTTGATGCTTTAAACATCCAGGAGATAAACAAAAGAGTCTTAATTAACAACAGTGCTGAGTTCTTTTGAGTGGCTAAAATTATGCCCATTATATGATCAGACATATGACCTCAGCACACACCCAAGGAGAAATAGAGAATGGGTGGGGGAGTCCTTACAGAGAAAGAGGGAGAAGGGATAAATGCCACTGAGGATTCACACACGCACACACACACACAATTAATATGTTTTTAATACACACACACACACACACACACACACACACACACACACACACACATATATATATATATATATATATATATATATATTACATATATACACACACATATAAAATGAAGTGGTGCCACTAGGTTGACAGGATTCATAGATTATATATTAAAAAAAAAAAAAAGCATGAGTACCAGTCATGAGAGTCCTCATTTCAAACCATTGATCAGCATAACCCAAGTTATTCCCAGAACAGTGTAGGATAATGTTATCATTGGTTCCTCTCATAGATTGAAGTTAAATTCCTTTTGCTGAAAAGACCCTAAATTTCAGACCCAGGACTCCAACGTTTGAGCTGTTTCTAAACTGAAAGACTCTTTTTGTGGGTTCTGGTTTGTATAGTACCAGAAGCTCAATGAATGTGATAAAGAGAGTGAAACAATCAATAATCATACCCAGGTATGAGGCCTATATATCACAATAAATGCCAGTATCATAGGAATCCCCTAATTACATCATAGTGGCATGCTTATTTCAGTATTAACCAACAGCTTTCTAACTAAGTGGATCTTAACCTTTCTAATTCTGCAGCCCTTTCATACAGTTCCCTATATTGTGGTGAGCCCCCAACCATAACATTTTATTCCTACTTCATAACTTTGATTTTGTCACAGTTATGGATTGTAATGTAAATATAGTATATGCAGTATCTACCCTGTGAAAGGGTAGTTCAAACTACTAAGGGGATGTGACCCAGTGGTTGAGAGCAAGGTCTAACTGGATGTAAGGCTGACTTAACAAGAGAAAAATCTTCCCTGTACTGAAAAACCAGCCACTATCTGGAATTACTGAGATCATGAATTTTTGAGGAGAACCTACTACTAACACTACTTTAGTTAGTATTAATAATAACTGTGCTATAAAACTGATATCTATAGAGAAGCACAGTTCATACCCCTCTCCAAAGTATCATCTCTCTGCACCTAACAGAAACCACAGAGAACTCTAAAGGCACAAAAACGAGAGCTCAACTGATCCTGTTGTCCAACAGACAAATTCAAAGTTTAGAGAACAACCTAAAGGATGAAAGATGAAGATTTTAAGAGCTGAAAAACTCGGGAGTCTTGTGAGGTTTTTCCTCAATAAATGATAGCCAAGATACATTTTAATACTTCCAATAAGATGGCTGCCAGAGAATGCTCAAGTAATGACAACATGTTACCATGGAAACAGGAAATCTCAATGGCTCCTAAATGCAAATACTATAGGTCACTAATGCAGGGGTGGGGTAGGGTGGGAAAAAAGTGGTTAGGGAAAGACATGAAAATAGAATGGTGTAATTTTACTGTAAGTAAGAAAACAAAATAGTAAGGGTAGTGATAGCAAGGTGGATAAAGAAAATTGCCACCAAGCCTGATGAACTGGCCTAGATCCTCCTAATTCATGTAGTGGAGAAATGTCTTCAATACATTGTCTACTGATCTCTGCTATGTGCTGTCCACAACCCCCAATAAGCAACCAAACAAACAAAGAACCCAAATAAATACATAGCTAAACTCAAAAGTGATTAACAGTATAAATAAAATAATGTTTATGAAAGTGTGAAATCTCTAATTTCATCCACGCAGTATAATTCATTAAAAACATACACAGCCCCTGCTATCATGCCAATTAGTTAATCATTTCTCTCCTTTACCTAGGTGGTGGCTAATTTGAAAATTTCATCGACTTATTTTCAGTCTCAACCTAATCATCAATTAAGACCCACATTTCTCTGTAATACATATAACTACTCAAGTCATTTGTTCATTATAATTATGTGAAAGTTCTCTAGTGGTTGTTGGCTAATTAATTTTAGCCTAGCTGTAAATTAAGGAAAGGTTTCATTAATGATTAATATTGTGCATTTCATTACCTTATATGTGAATATATATACTTATGCATCATTCATTTGCTTTCAAGGAAACAAAGGGTAAAACTCCATGTGAGATACTTTCGAGCATGGCTTTTACCTTTTTTGAAAGTGTATATAGTTTGTTATGTCTCCTTACTAATACCTAACCTTCCAGAAATATATTGTGAGTATACCATGACTATAGTCTCAGTGTAATAACATAGAAGTTTTGTTTGATCCCTTTGGTTTATCTGGTTTGACTATTTGTGTTATTATATTAACTTCTGTACCACACAAAATCTCAGGCAAGTTTATGCTTCATATAATTATAAATTTTTAGTAAAGTAAATCTAAAAATTAAAGCATTTCTAATATTTGGTTTATGTTTCTCATTGCCATTAAATGCTGCTTTTAGGATTATCATTAATTTTCCTTAAAGATCTCATCTTGGACTATGAATTATATAAATAGGAGTGCATGTATTAAGTGAAAGGTGATTTGAAGATTCTTGGGTAAGGCAAAGACAAAATGCAAACTCCACACACAGTTTGTGTGTGTGCATGCAAGCAAATACACACACACACACACACACATACATACACACATATATGTGTGTATGTAATAAAACACATGACTTCTACAAAAAATAGCTAACACTTTAGGACTAAGAACATAGTGAATGACAAGCCTCAGCTATAGTAATCTTATCCACGATTCATTTTTTCCCAGCAGATAACTTAAAGGAGAACCGAAAAATTCTTAATGTCTTCATTTTCTAAGACTTGACTCTTAGTCATTGATTATATTATTTACAAATACTTAATATAGTTTATACCTAATAACAACAAGAGCAACAGGAAAAGAGCAACAACATATTTCATGTCTCAATTGTGAAAGATGATACTGTTCTGCAGAAACCACTGTGGCATCCACATCAAGTTGCAGAATACCAAATCATTTTTTAAATCACTAAAGTTTTGATGAAGCAGATAATTAAAACAGTCAAAATATTCAGGCACAAATGGATTATTTTTTGTCATTTTAATAACCCATTAGGAATACTACTTCATTGATTTGATTGATAGCTTAGTGCTTAATCACAGTAATGAGAAAATAAATCCAAATTCACTAAAATAATTTCAGTAACCTGATTAAATGTCTATTGATTTCAAATGTCTATTGATGTTCATTTAAACTCAAATTTCCCAACTTCATGCACATGACAAAATGCTGTGAGTTAGCAAAAAGGGATGCTTTCTTCATCCAATCAGACCATAGTTTAATGACTGTAAAATTCCTTGATTGTAGGATTATACAAACAATCATCTTGACATTATTCCAATTCAACAACAGAGAAGCTTTTATAAGCATGAAGCCAGTAGTGACTGCTGAAGACACAGGAAATAGTTGTCAAGGTGGGATCTTCAGCTAATTAAAACTATAGGATATTGGGCAGTAGAGATGACACCAAATGTTTGATACGAGGTGTCTAAAGGTTTTAGGAATAAAAATAACAAAGGGAGTCTAGTGAATGGTTGTGGAACACTTGGTTAGCATAAAGGAGACTACACCTTTTATGTTTAGTACAAAAAGCTACCGACCAAGCAAAATGTCCAGTAAGCTAAAAGAATCAATCCTTTCAGAGCAAATATGGGAGACCACTGGTCTTGTGAAAGCTCAATGCCCCAGTATAGGGAATGCCAGGGCAGTGAGGTGGGAGGGGGATGGATGGGGGAGCACCCTCATAGAAGCAGAGTGAGGGGGGATAGGATAGGGGGTGTGCAATGGGAAACCAGGAAAGGGGATAACATTTGAAATGTGAATAAATAAAATATCCAATAAAATAATAATAATTAAAAAAGAAAGCAAAAATACTAATCTGGAATTTGAGTATTATATTTTGATTTGCTTTCAATAAAACTACTGGAAGAGTGAATATTGAAGAAGAGATTGAAATGACAATGTGGGGCAGTAAACAGTTACACTTCAACAGAAAACATTCTTCCATCATCTCGTTAGCAGGTAACTGTTTTCCAATAGAAATCTTGCTTACCATCTATCTCATACTTTCTCGCTATGCTTAAACTTTCAGGTTAAATCAATGAATGTATTCAAATTGATAATTGTAGAAAATAAAGATAAGATAAAAATCTCTGGAGGTAAAGTTAGTCCATCCGAAGTTCAAATGAGATGGAAAATTAACATACAACTCATTATCTCATATATCAGAATATTACAGAAAAGACTGGGCTTTTAGGAAAGAAAATGATGATTGGGAAACAGCTGACTCAGCACAGTGCTCCCGTTCAAGCTTGAGACAGTGAGTTCAATCTCCATAACCCTTTGCTACTCTGTTATGCTTGCAGACAGGAACCTAGCATAACTGTCCTGTGAGGGGCTCCATCCAGCAATCAATGCTAAGAGATGCAGAGACTCACACCTAAACATTAGATGGAGCTTGGGAGTCTTACAAACGAGTTGGGAGACAGACTGAGAGAGCCTAAGAGGACAGAAACTCAACAGGTAGACCAACAGAATCAACTAACCTGGACCCTTGGGAGATCCCAGAGACTGACTAACCAACCAAAGAGCAAGCATGGTCTGGACTCATTTTCCTCCAACCAATCTGCCAACAAACTCCTAGGAATTTTCTTGTTTCTGCTTCCCATCTCACTGAAAATTGCTGGTATTATAGGTACTTGTATGTTTTTACATTCAACATCTAAATAAGTTGGGAATCGAAAATCAGGTCACCATAATTGGATGTATCCAGTGGCTATTGCCACAGCCCTCAGATTTCTGATATAATGATTTTAACCAACCAATAATAACGATTTCCACCTGGGCACCATAGTTTGGGTCTATCTGTCTGTCTGTCTGTCTGTCTCTAACACACACACACACACACACACACACACACCTTGCTGGTAGTATCTTATAAATAAATTCCTGGATAATATCAATCTTTGTTCTTAAAACACCAAGCTTAAAATTCTCTTATTATTCCATATTGTTTGGCATCAACCAGTGCTATATTCCATCCCAGTTTCCAGTGTGAATTTCCAGATCAGGAAGCAAAGACACTATATTCATGGGGAACGCCATCAACAGAACTTGATTGTGAGCACATTATTTGAAGAAAAGAGAACACTCAGCTGTGTATGGTTCTCCCCTCCATGTCCTCTTGAGTGGCAGTCAAGAGGATGGGGAGTAGTTCAAGGCAATTCTCAGCTACAGGAATGGGAAAACAAAATTCTCCAAAAACTAAACCACAATGTCAATAGAAGCTCAAGCAATGATATGGGGCTCACTCTCAGAATCTGTTTTCTGGACTCCCACTGTCCAGTTACAGGAGAGGTTCCGACTGTACTGTCCACTTGAGATTAAAGCTGTTCATAAACCCAGCTACACTGAGGGTCCCAAAGGAGGGAACTGCAGGAATCTTTCAACAGAAGATTCAAGAGTCATACTTATGAAACACTCCTAAAGAGAAACTCAATTTCAATGTTAGTGACAATTGAATTGGAGTTACCAAGAATCCAGAGATCTGAGCAATCTCAGGAAAAGGCACTGGCATCTCAGCAGTCTGTGTAATGCACTCCGCGAATCAGTCACTGTTAGACAAATAAATATCCCATATAAATTCTATACTGGAATTCATTTCTAACTCTTTACAACAGTTTTGGGGAGACATGAAATGTCACAGATTCAAAGTATTTGTAGACCCTATGCTCTTAATACTTCAGTGGTATCACATTGCCCTGAAAGTAATTTAATAAATTACTCACCAGTGACTGGATTTTAATTTCATTTAGTGTTTGCTTTGAATGCACACTTCTGTGAAATTTTGATAGAAACCTTAACATGCTCTTCATGTAGTAGTATGAGGAAAGAGGTGTTAAGGATGGTTTAGGTATGTTTTTTTACAGATGATATATCAGGAAATTATATTTATATTCACAATTAAGATGACAGAAGTTGAGTCATTATCTACAGAGATTATATTTTAGTGTTTCCACATTGCTGAATTCATTAAAATATGTACACACACATAAAACTTTAGTCAGTCATTGTAGAACTCAGAAATAATCTAGAGTTAGGGAAAACAAAGTTATGATTTATTTTAATTAAGAGTTCTTCTAAGGGACTGGACAGACAGAGATGACTGACAGATGATCAGTACCCTTTCAGAGGACCTCAGTCTAGTTTCCCCAACCACATGGTGTGGTGGGGCAATAGGATGGTTGTGAAGCCTAAGAAGGTGGGGACGGCTCACACAAGTACCTATAATTACAGCGCCAAGTGAACCCCTGACCTCCTCAAGTATCTGTACTCTGACAAGCACACACTCACCAAGGGGAATGTAAAGAAAACAATAAGAGAGTGGACATGGACACCAGACCACTCCTGTTCATAACTTTTAGCAAACCTCCGAGGTGAGTTTCCAGAATGTAGAGGTACATAGTTCACTGTTGTCTTTAATCCCTGCGATGCCAAGGAAACTCAACATGAGAGTTCACAAGCAATAATGCTGGAAATGTTCAGGAGAGAACAGCATCTGAAAATTTTGTTAAATGCAAAACATTTTTAGACTGGAAATGCAGTTTCTTGTTCTCTGAAAAGTTGTTTTTACTGACTTGTCATTGGTCTTCTTTTGTTTCTAAGCAGAATGCAGTGTGCAGCATATCTTGCTATGTATGCAAACCAAAACCAAAACAACAACAACAATAATAATAATAATTTTATTTTTAATAAAAATTTAAAAGTGCATTTTCAACTAGGTTTTGCTTTAAGGGCATTTCTCCTGAGGACTATTCATGTCATCTGTAGAAACTCAGCTCTTTCCAGAGTAAGTGACTATATCCTTCCAGTCCAATATGTGTGGCAATGGTCCAGGAGTGTGACTTCCAGTCGGTGTAAATAATGTTTTCCATTTTGAAAGCATTTATGTAAATGTTTATATTCACACACAAGTCATAAAGCAAGAAATTTACTGAACTCTTGAGCAAACCCATTAGGTTGGTGGTTTATGACAAACTTCGACAGTTTTCAAATGAATTATGTGGTAACACATCAAGCATCGAACTTCATGGAAGCAACAGACATGTTAATACATGCCCAGAGTTTTCCCGGACAGGTGACAAGGTATTAGGCCAGACACAGGGGTGCTCAGTGATAGTTATTAAGGAAACAAAGAATACTTCAAGACAATGTGACTCTGTAAATGCAGCATTCCAATACTCCATGATCATAACATTATGGACAGATTTATATAATACTGTGGCTTTTTTTTTTCTGGAAAATACAGTTCAGGAAGCCATTTGCAAAGTTACAGTGTATTTCTACTCATTATTCTGAAAACTAAAGAAGACTTGTTTTTGCTGGCCATTTCAGCAATGGAATGTTTGATTTTCCTTGTTAAAATAAATGTAAAAGGTATAGAAGATAAGAGAAATTGCATATATAATGCTTTAAGGTAGCTTTTGTAACTTCCTGGAATTAGCAAAACTTTCTGTATTATGTGAATCAAGTTTTGTGTATATGATATTTCTGAATTCTTAAAGAAGTGAACCCAAAAACAAATCCTTGAAAACACTATGCCATTTATGAATGAAAAAAAATATATATTCATAAAGAAGTATCTTTGAAACATTAGCAGCATGCTTTCCCAGGCTCCCTCTGAATCTGGGCACCCTTTTTTATTGTTCTTAAACAAGCTTCTTGTGGCTCACAATTTTGAGTATGTTGCTGCACAGTTTAAAGCATATGCCTTAAAGACTCTTGTACAAACTTGTCATTGTGACAGTTTGGATATGACTACTTGGCTAATGTAGTCCAAACTGGTTCACATATATGATGGCAGTCTCATAAGATTGTCTTGCCTACCGATGTCAACTAATTTATATAAGTATATTCAATTATAATGTCACAGTGACAATATCTTCTAATCCCCTTTGGATATATAGCTATATAAGAAAGTGGAGTCTCTGAATGGGAATTAGATCAGGAAGTCTCTCTCTTCTTGCATGGTTATGCCTTCACCCATGATTAGGCTGTATTTTGAATGAAAACATCTCAAAGCTGCTATTTCAGATTGCAGTTCAGTATAAATAGTCCCATGAGAGAGGAAAAGGACTTAATTTCCACCTTTTATTGTAGTCCAACACTTATTCAGTCATATTGTCTCTTCTATCTATATTCATTAATATTCATAATTCTCAATACAAAAGAATTAATCAATCAACCCGTTTCTGTTTTCAGTCTTTATCATTAATCAGGAAACAAGAAAAACAGCTACATAGGACCCCATTCTTCAACTTCCTGGAGAACAGAAGCATGCCCCAGTGAATTTCTGACAATCAAAATTATTCAGTTTGTGTTAATCTACTACATCAATTGAAAAGAAGCAGGGCAACAATTTAGCTTCCCTTCTTATATACAATATTTCTTGCAATTATATGAGGAAAAATTAAGAGAAACTCCAAAGTCTTCAAGAAAAGGAAGTGTGGGCGTTGAGACAACCTAAGACTCCAAGAGAGAAGTGATATTCCTCTGAATTTGATTATTTTAAAACCTCAGGCTTGTCTAGGAACCTAAAAATGGCCCTTAGATTCAAAGTGACTGGGAATGCATGCAGCTAAAGCCACAGAGCTATTTCTTTTTTTAAAAAAATAGGATGTTTTTCCTCCATAGCTGGCACATCATTTTGAAGGATCTATTTTCTGAAATGATTATTGATGTTGGGCTGTCTTGACTTTTAAAACTCAGAAATGTCACACGAACCCTGGTTCAAATAATAGAGGTGTTTTTGCTGATTCCAAGAAATCATATTAAAATACTCGGTTATAATAATTGGCTTTAGGTCTATCATTCCAGTTGAGTTTATTATGGATAGATAAATTATAGCAATGATTCATGTATCACAGTTACACAGCTAGGATTGTAGATCATTCATTTTAATGTTTTGTGATGTATACCTTAATTCCTGTATTCATAGCATCGTCTCTTGTCTCTTAAAATTAACTTTGAGCATTTTCACAAATTTTAAATGGCTCATTATGACACATACGCATAATGCAGTATTTATACTGATAATTGACCCACTATTGACTACTTCTTGAAAAGAATACTTTGCGTATTGATTTGAAAATAATTGCTTTGGGTTTTTGGTACAAAGTAGCTAAATGAAATGCCTAACTACTCACTGAAATAAGTAAGTCAAACGGTGAAGTAACTTCCTAAATTAACAAATTCAAAGTGACACATTAGTAGTTAAAACGGATCTGAAATGACAGCAGAATACTTCAGAACTGATACTATAAAGATGGTCACTTCCATGACTGTGGATATCTGAGTTGTTCATATATTTATACTTTGAAAATTATGTAGAAGCACAAATATCCATTTCATTAAAACAGGCAAAACAAACAACCCAATGGAAACATGAATGCTTTTAATACAGAAAATTTGATAAGTTATTATTATTTCAAATATACGTTCTACAGGTAAAAATTTTACAGTTAAAGCCTATGAGCATTTGAAATTGAAGAGCTGTTGCAATTGTATAGGAAAACTCCTTAAAATACTATTATTTCATTTAATTCACTATGCAAATCCTCTAATTTGGAGTAACTAAAAATAGGCAATATTATCTAATTATTGACATCATCAGCAAAACAGTTCCATGATTTTGATCTTTACTCCCTATATTTGTTTACATTCACACATACTTGGGAACTAGGATGGGGGGAATCCTTTGTGTGAGCCTGCCTAAGACTCAATTTCTACTGGACTGTCTTAATTATGATTTGTGGTTAGAGAGAAGTCAGACCATATGTGTGGGCTTCCTTTAACCTCACTGAGTGGAAGTGCCAATCATGGGGAACTTTATGACAACAAGATGAGGAGGAGAGAAGATGAAGGACCTGTGAGATAACAAAGACACTTCCAGGCCTTCTAGAAAGGAATTTTGAATCTTCTGTAATTCATATATGAAGATTAAGTGATTCCTTCAACATTCATAACAAGCTCTGATAAACAGAACAACCTAGTTTCTGAATCACAGGCCTATTGTCTAGCAAAAATTTTCCATGTTAATAGCAACTTAGTTTGAGTCACAGCAGGAAAACTCTTTACTGAAGTGTTTTTAAAAATATTGATTTTAATTTTTATTACTTTCTGATTAATTTCTGCATGTATATGTGTGCTATGTTCAGGCATATTTAACTAAGAGGCTGGAAGAAGTCAGCACATTGCTTTGAACTAGAATTTTAGGTGCATATGACTCACAATGTAGATTCTGGGAACAAAATCTGAGTCCTCTGGAAGATCAGAAGAAACAATTAATTATTGTACCATCTCTCCATTCTATATAACAAGAATTTATATTAAATTTCTGAGATTTCATTTTGTCACTAGAAAATATGAAAATAATAAAGGTATTTTTTTAAATAGTACTTGACTTTCATTTGGTGTGTGTGTGTGTGTGTGTGTGTGTGTGTGTGTGTGGTTGAGATGTTTTTTATTTGTTTGTTTGTTTGTTTTGAGAAAGATTTTACTATGTTCCTGAGCCTGTCCTGGAAGTCATTACCTCTTCCCCTAGTTCATGTAGAAATCGAATTACAAACATATAGCACCATAGTCACATAAGAATTCTAATGGATTTGTTTCTTATCCCTCTGTGAAATAACAAGCAATCTACTGAGAAGTGGGGGGAAAGAGAGGGAGAAGGGAGGAAGCAATATCGTCAAAGTACAAATACATTGTATAAATGTGAGAGAATAGGATGGAAGTCACTATGCTGTACAAATAACAGATTTAAATAATAAAAACTTTGGAGGGCAAAATACCTTGCTAAACAATCAAAAAAAGCTTGCATTCCTGCACTCATGTGAATTCTTGTCGTTTTTTAGCCACCTTGCTGCAGAAGAAGGATAGGCACATCCCTATAGCCCGCCTAGCTATATTATTTAGCTCCAAGTTCAAGAAGAGGAAAACTGTCTAAAAAAAAAAAAAATAGGCAAAAAGAGGCAGAGTTATAAGAAAAAACAAGAAATGTCAACCTAATGCTTTCATAACGGATACAACATATTTACATGCGTCCCTGCAAATGTGAATATACTGCCATGAACATTTATGAACATGTATAGCCAACACACACCACACACACACACACACACACACAGAGAGAGAGAGAGAGAGAGGAAAAATGCTGTTTATCTCTGTGCCTCTGCTCCTCCTGTCTCACTCCCTCTCTCTCATTCTCTCTTATTTTCTCTCATTCTCTCTCTCTCTCCTTTCCTTGTGTCTCCTTTCTCTGTCTCCCTCTCTTTCTATCTCTGTCTCTCTCTCTCTCTTCTCTCTCTGTCAAAAGTAAAAAAGAAAGAATAGAAACAAAAACAAAACAAAAATAAAAGCAGTCTGTTACCAGAGATTCAGTATGTTATCCATTCATGAATGAGTACTTAATTCAATACAAATGTTAGTAACAGAGATATGCCATATTATATAATTCATACATTTGTTCTTGCATGTCTAGATTTACTATGGGATTTTCATTTTGGGTGAGTAGATATAGTTTTCAATTGATATACATATTTTGTGTGTGTGTGTGTGTGTGTGTGTGTGTGTGTATCCAGAAAATTGATATTGATTCTATAATGTTGATCTAATCAGAAACTAGAAAAGGAAATTATGACACAAGTTTTCATAAGTATGTTTCTGAATTTTGAGATTATGATAAATTACTACACCAAAACTAATACAAACGTCATGAGATAAAACACTCAATTATTTCTTTATACTTTAATTTGAAATAAAATGTTATCAATCGGCATTAGATAAATGAATTACAAAATTTATTGCAAAAGAAATGAACAAGACCAAGCTATAAACGCCAACACAATAAGCATCATGAATAAAGACAGAACTGTCATACAGACATTGGAAGCAATTAATGCTTATTCGGTTACAAGCACAAATATTTCGTCTTCTACTGGATTTTCACAAACATCTCATGTTTCCATTTTTGTTTCACACACACTTTCTAAAGGAGACACACATTTTGAGAATGCTCTGTAATATTCACATATGTCAATGTAAGGCAGAGGATGCAAGGGTTTATATCAAGTAGGATATAAATTGATTTTGTAATTATTAACATTTGTAAGAATAGCATGAGATAATCAAAATAATAAGGAAGGAGATCCTTGGTTTATTGCAATGCTTTCACATCTTGATTTATTTTTTTATATTATGTGGCTGTTTTGGACAAGATAAGAGAGGCATGAGAGTGGAGTGAGTGAGAAAAACAGAGAGAAGTGAAAGACAGAAACAGAGACAGAGATGGAGAGGGAGAGATATTGGGAGAGAGAGAGGACTGTGCATCAATAGACATGTACACATATCACAGAGTGAATGTGTAGGTACAGAATATATGACATGATAAACATATTTTTCTCATTAAATTGATTCCATAAATAAAATATATGGAGCTTTCATCCATTTAAAATTCATTTGCTCTGTTGTGGAAAGAATGCCCAATATTTCAGATGCCAATTGGACTGAGTTGAGCTAGGTACTTGTTTCTAAGAATAATGTGGCAATACTCCTAAGTGTTTGGCATGAGTGTTGGCATTAACTCGTCCTTGCAACCCACACTGCAGTATAATTATGTTGAAGACTTTATAAAAGCACTTATATGTAGACTAGTTATACTTCAGATTGTGTCACTAAAAGATATACAAACACAATTCTCTGATAGATAGAAGAGAACATTACACAGCAAATCTCGAGTTTGAGTGTGCTTTGGTCTCATCTAAGCCCTGGCATATTGTTGTTGTCAGAAAACTTCATAACCTAACAATAACCTTTTGATATCCTTTATGTAGTCTTGTCCAGATAAATTGTCTTGCTGCACAGCTGAGCAAGATTGATGACACAGCAAATCTTCAGTGTGGCACATAAGAGAATATACCCCTTCAGTGAACCTTGCAACATTCCAAATCACTACCCTGGGCTGCAATGGCTGTAGTCCCTCAAGGATTTTGATTTACAGGCTGTGAAACGCCAAAAATATGGCTACACACATGAAAGAATATCTTTAAGAACTGGAGCAATAAACTTTTCCTACTAGATATAGTTCATGAGGCTGTTTGTTGGTAGGAACAGAGAATTGGCTCAAATTTTTAGATGAGACATTGACAAGGAGTGTTAGGGGAGGGGGAGTCTGATTTCTTAAGGGAATGACATTCCTGAAAGGTGAAATATCCCCAGTTCATGGCCCCAAACCCATGAACATACTAGCAGCAACAAATGAACTGTGTCTATTTAGGAAAAAAATCAGAGAAATTTTTAGAGTAATGGCAAAGCTGTTAAGAAAACATACTGTACCTACAGAGGACCCAAGACCTGGTCCCAGCACATACATAAAGACACACACACACACACACACACACACACACACACACACATATATATATATTATGTGTGTGCGTATATATATATATATATATATATATATATACATATATATAAAACTAGTAATTTATTTGCATGTGTATTTGTACATTAAGTGCATACCCAGTGAACAATGAAAAATGTTAAAAGATACCAGATTATCAGATATGGTGGAAGCAGAGATACAGATGGTTGCAAGCCACGATGTAAGTATGTGGGATCAAACCCAGATCTTCTTTAAGAGCATTCAGTACTCTTCTCAATTGCTGATCCATTTCTCCTGGCCAATTCAATTTCTTCAATAATACTTTCTTTGTTAACTTCATACATGTGCACTCTATCTCCCTCCTTCAACTCATCATTTGTCCTCATTCTACCTCCCGAATTCCTTTCTCTTCCTTATTTTTACATAGGTATAATTATATGCGTGCATGTATCTATATGCATACATGTATGTATACATCCAGGAAGCGGTGGTGAAGAGATTGTAAGAAACAAAGGCCCAAGACACCTGCTGGTAGATAGTGTCCTTTGGCAACATAGTTGCCAAAGTAAAACTGCCTTAATGGCATTACCAATTGATATGCCAAGGTGAACATAGGAAATTTCACATAGTCCTACCCCTTGATGAAGATAGTAAATGACTAAAAGAACTTCCCCAGATTGTCTACTTCCAAGTGGACAGTTTGGACATTGAACATAAAAATGCTTAAATGGACTCTGTAGGTTTTATTGTGTTAAAAACCAACGAACAAAAAACAAAACAAAATAACAATGTTAGAGAATGTAACATCCTATCCTGACACTAGGCATGAAATTTGGTTATTTTTATGAAGGAAATTGGCTCCACATGCCTGAAAATGTCATACAAACCAGAGCCTCCATTATTGAATTCTTTCTTACAACGGCCTGATGTTGAGTTTAATTTCAGTTCAGTTATTTATTTCAAGTGAGTTGTCACCTGCTTGGCTTAAGAAAGTATTTTCAATAAGTTTTAGTTCTGATCTCCATCGTTAAAAGTGTGTCAGACATGAAGAACATGTAGTATTGCTTTCTTTTTTTTTAGTTGGGGACATAAAGTTGCAAAGATAACACTTTGTGTTTTGTCAAATGTTGAGGGTTCAACATAACTGAGTCTGTAATTGCTGCTTCCTCATTATCCCCACTTCTTTGCTTAGGACGGTGCAGACGTAGGGGATGAGGTAGGAAGAGGGATCAGAAAACTTTGATGCTGATTGCAAACATAATGTGGTCAGAATGCAGTCTACTCTGTACTGAACATATTTACATAGGAGGAATTTGCCATGAGAAATGAGCTTGTCAGTGGCAGAAAAGAGAGCATTCACTGTTGTCAATGTTCTTGTCCAACCAGCAATTAAGAACACTGTCTTGATTTTGATGGCTACAGCTGATTGCCATATTCCAGAACTGCTTCCTCAGCACTTCTTGGCCTCCAGAGTAAGAAGCTGCAAAGTCCATGAAGGTACCAGAACGATTTTGTTGCTGAAGGCAAACTCCCTGTTTCTAGATTCCAGATAATACTTCCAAATAGTTATTACACTGGGGTTCTAGTCTCCAGTGTGTTAATTTTGGAAAGACATTTACACTTTAGAGCACATATTTACACATTTCTTCAATCAGATAATCAAATATAACCTTAAATTAGCAAATAAATCAAGGCCTGTATTATGTTTTCTTTACAATAAAACTGTTTTCATTTTAGCAACAATTTTATGCTCTGTTAGGTCTTTGAATTTTCTTAAAAGAGCTAAGTTCAAAGTATAGTTAAAATCTTTTTTTTCCCCATTGACCAATCAAAGCACCCCAATGGTTAACAGTGAGGCAATATAATTTAGCAGTAGAATGTAGAATCTTATTAAGATAACTCATTAGGAACTAAGCACCAGTGTAGCTTTCAGTGTTGCAGAAAAGCTGCCAACTGAGATGAACAGTAGAACAGCAATATGTAAGAATATACTGTTCAAAGAAAGAGGGTAGTCCAAAATATCCTAACATGGTGATATTAGACCTAAAGTGTTAATATATGGTTTAAAATGATAAAGTATAAGATATATATTCAACTTATATGAATATTTGATTATATTGTCAATACATCAGTATTTATTAAGATTTTGAAGGAAAATTTTGCAAACATACCATTTGTAAAAAAAAAAAAAAATGACCATACCTCCATCTGCAATTGCAGATTGACATAACTTCTCTCCACCCCACGACCTCAACTGCCTTCCAGGGAGGCCTGCTCCAACCCAGTACACACATCTGAGTATGTCCTATTGGGACCCCAGCAAGGCCAGTAGCTCTGCCCAGCATTAACACATAACATTTGTAATCCAAGTGACTGGGAGGAAGAAATGTGACAGTCTGGAATTCAACTGCCAATCAGCCTAGCACAAAACGTAAGCTGAAGATTCGAGTTATAGTCTATATCTCAGAACATAAGCTAGTGAGTGATTATTTCAGTATGGATACATTTTTTTTTTGTAAATTTATAATAAATAATAGTGAAAGCTTTGACCGAGTCTTCAGTATAATGCACTGTATTTTCATTTTGAAAATTTCATACATGTATACAATATCAGTTACTCATATCTATTATCCATCATATTCCCTATGATGATTTTTCTTCCAATTTATCCATGTCCCAACTTACCTCTTATTTTCCTGCTCTTTTAAAACTAACCAACAGAGTCGAATCAATGCTCTCAATATGACAATATATGTGGGATCATTCACAGAATCAAGACGTTGTTCCTTTCAAAAACATGTTAAAATCTACCTCTAATTCCACAGAATATGTTTTTAATTTGAATGTAGAGTTACTTTGTCATGCAGAAAGTTTTAACATATGTAACATGTTTGCTAAATGAGGAAAGAAAAAAGTGACTCACAGGTGAGTTATACTTAAATTAGAAGTAGAGGCCTTTTAATCATTGGATAGCTTAGAATCGAGAATTATGCCCAAGTAGTGGATTCACTTCACTAAACTTCAGAGTCAACATATGAACAGAATCATGAAGAGTGAGTGCAAAAGTTCAGAATCTATAATAAGAACCCAATGAGCTTTGCTTTTGGCTACATTACTGTTGTCAAAATCAGTTTGTTCTTATGGCATGTTGCTAATAAGGTAAATATTATAAAGGTAAAGTTATAAAAGGTTTTCAAACAAACTGATGATAAAATTACAGCTAAAAAAAAATGTTTAAACACCACACAATCTGAGTGCCACTTCCTGCTACTCACTGTGTGAAATAACTTCCTCTTGTCACATTCATTTATGCTTGGGAATTTACAAATGTTATTTCACCTAAGATTAAAACAATGAGATAATCGTCTGTTATACATACTTGTTTCAGTTGACATTCGTTTTCGGTTGACATTGAGTTTCCTATTGTTTGGTTGGGGAACTGAGAGACAGATCTGCTGCATCTATTGAAATCTAGTCACTGAAAACAATTGTTCTGGAATGCTCACAGAATATTACAGGTCTAGCTTAAAATCATCAGGGGCATTTAGTTGGCTAGAGCTTTCTTAGGAAACTCTCTCTTATTCTTATAAGGAATAGAGGCATATCGAGTGTTGGTTTTTCCTTCATGTACAATGGGAAAAAAGCTCTGGAAGGTGACTTCTGTTAACAAGGGAAGCTAGGCTCTGGTTACTTCGCCAGCATACAGAGCAGCAGGCAGGCAGGCAAAAAAGGAAAAGCCCCTAGAACAGGGTAGGACAACCCTGGGCAGGGTGACAAAGTGTCCCTGGACTGACTCTGTGAGTTAAGGAAGTTATCTGTCATAAAAATACCTTTCCCAAGTGGCTTTTATATAGTGATAGTATGGCAGCAAATCAAATTATTCCATTTTTTTATGGATATAAAAAAATTCATATACTGAGTTGAATTGTCCATGAGTATCATGCAGGTAGCTTGTCCATTATCTTTAGTCTTAGCTCTCTGTGAGTCACTACCATTAAAATCTCTCTGAAAGAATATAAGAAAAGTCTTGACTCCTGTAAAGAGAGCTCTTAGATTATTGAAATCCATGGTTTTGTATGGCTTTTGATTTTTAAGAAAATAAGAAAATCATGACTAATATATTTTCCTAGTGCCTAAATAAAATAACAATATAAAAATATGTATTTCTTAATATAATGCAGTTATTTTAAGCATTCTTTTAGCCCTGTTTTCATTTTTTAAGATTATTATTACATTCTCTTCTATCATAGGAAAAGTATTTTATCTTACTGAGGCACATAATCTATTTTCAGTTGAGCTTTATAATGTGTGATAAATATGGATCTATTTTCATACAATTATCAATTTGATCAGTACCATTTGTTAAAGATGCTGTCTTTTTAGTTTTTTAACGGGGTAATTTGTACTTGTTTGTCATAATAAAATGTCCATAGGTATTTGGATTTATGTCTGTGCCTTCAATTTGATTTGGTTGATCAATGTACCTCTTTTTACTTCAATAAAATACTGGTTTTATTATTATAGGTCTTAATACAATAAAGTACTTTTATTATCTAGGACTACCTGCACAGTATAATTCTACAATAATGGCCCAGAGATTATGGCAGTAACCAATCACTCGTTGGTTGTACATAGGGCACATTCCCTGAGATGGAACACAGGCCTGATAGTGCTGACGAGGCTAGATAGGTCATGATCCTATGGGAAAAATCAAACTATTGATCTGTTAGAGAAAAGGCTGGACATCATGGGGGGTATTCGAGGGTGGGGAGGTGAGGTATGGGGGAGAGTAGGTGGGGTACACCATCATAGAAGCAAGAGAAGGGGGAAGGGATAGTGAGTTCCTGGGAGGGAGGGGGTGAAATGGGGTAAGGGGAGAACATCTGAAATGTAAATAAAATTTCCAATAAAAAATATTATAAGTTAAAAAAAAGAATAATTCATTAATAATTCAGAGAAACAAAGTAGACTTTATCCACCTTACTCATTAACTTTGACTTCAAAATTTTTTAAATGCTCTATTAAAAATAAACACTATATATATCTGAGAAATCTAATGTGATTATTTGATATAATGTCTACATTATGCAATGTCTGTTATCATAGAACTAAGAGTAGTGATATAAAGAGATCACTTCAAAAATTTTTTTTTTTAACAATACAACTGAAATTTGTTAATCTTGAGGCAACTTTTCCCTTCTGCCCAATTTTACACACCAGCAATCAATATTCTACATTCTGGTGTTCAGACTTAAATGTCATAAAATATATGCATCTAAATGTGTTTTATTGGGAATACAGGGTAAATTATATTTTTTAAAAAGAGCTTTATTTCACCTTTTCCCTCTACTGTTTTATTTTTTTCTACCCACTACAAAATTTGAAAGAATACTCTACAGAGCAATGACACTAGCCCAGCATTCCTCATCTACTTTCTCAATTTAAATGTAAGGATTCTGCTTGCAGAAATATCCTGTTGAGGAGAAAGTCATGACAATTTAGTATATAAGACAAATGCTTTCTGCACTTACCCACAAATGTCACATGGATAAGAAAGATACACAGTTTTTATACCTGAAGTTATTAGCTTTGTAGATTGAAGCTGACCATAAATGTACAATCTCTTCCATTCCTAAAATTACACTCTTTTCACTCACATTCCAACCCCCGTTTTTCTATGTTTGTAAGGATAGAATAAAATAGATTAAAAAAAATAATAACAATGCAGCATAGAGTTTGTGGATAGAACAAATTGAATCAACGATTTAGACTGAAACATAAATGCAACTATCGTTTAGATTTTTGCAAAGATGTTACTAGCTTGCCCAGTTTTTTGTTTTAATCCAGATGTTTGGCAGATTGCAAGGAAAACAAGCATTTTGGGAATAAACATAAGCTCAATTACCTCAAAATGCCATTTGATATTGATTTCCAATTTTATGTGTAAGGAAAGGAATAATCATGAGTTGGATGGCTGAGGAGATTAAGCCTTGTCTCTGTGAGCTGAATAATAGCATGTGTGTGAGCCTGCTCAGTGCCATTTTGTCAGATTAAATTAGGTGCCATGAAGGTTTCAGGCTTTCGGGTTTATGTATTCTTTTTGATAAGATCAAAAATGCATCAGAAGATAATTTGCTCTAGGATTCATGTCAGAACATAACATTACAAGATCCGAAACTAGCCTTGTGTGACTGTTTCCCCAACAACAGACTCCACTTTCTAATCCTTTATCTCTGGATTTCATTGACTCTTTAGCTTCCAATGGAGTTAAAACTACATTGTGTTCTACCAGCGCCCTGTACTACTGTTATCATATACTAAAAATAAACTGTATGTTTACAGCTTCTAAAGTTCCCCAATCCCATAAGACTTAAGTCAGTTTGGATGATGTTTTTTCAGGTTGGATCAGTTGCCTTTTGAGCATTTCTCCTTTGTGTAACATTTTGCCACAGTTAAATCAGTGGTTTTGTTTTTCTACCATGTAGACTGGTGTTGTCAAAGCTTGATAATTTTATTTGCCTAAACTTTAAAAAACAGGCCACAAGTAGAACGACCGAGCATCAAGTGAAGGAAAGGGTTACCATCCCGTAATCAAAAACTCTGACTCAAAATTGTTTCTGTCTGAAAGAACTGCAGGGACGAAATGGAGAGGAGCCTGAGGAAAAGAAGGTCCAGCAACAGGCCCAAGGTGGGATCCATCTCAAAGGGAGGCCCTGAGGCCTGACACTTTTACTGATGTTATGGTGTGCTTAAAAACAGGTGACTAACATGGCTGCCCTCCAAAAGGCCCAAAAGGAGCTCAAAGAGTCAGATGCAGATACATTCACCCAACCAATGGACAGAAGCTGGGATGAATTAGGGAATGAATTAATGAAAAGCTGGAAGAAGCTGAGGAGGAAGGTGACATAGGAAGACAGCAGTCTCAACTAACTTGGACCTTCGAGATCTCTCAGACACTGAGCCACCAACCAAAAAGCATACACCAGCTGATATTAGACCTCCAACACATATATAGCACAGGACTGACTGTATGAAAGTAGAGAGAGATGATATAACTAACTCTGGAGAGACTTGAGGCCACAGAGGGTGTAGTGGTCTGCTGTGGTGAGGATGGGGGTGTGGTGACATCCTCTTAGAGACTGTGGTGGGGGGAGGGGGGAGGTTGGGTGAGTGGTGCGACAGGGAGGAGGCATGGGATAAGGAACAGTCAGAGAGCAGACCAGAAGGGGAATAAAGACTGGATTGAAAAAAAAAAGATTAAAGAATAAAAAAATTAAATAAAGATGAAATTTATTTAACATGGAAAACAAAGAATGAGGTTTATTGTCCCCTGTAGGTTCAAAGTAAAGTCATTTTTTTAGACTATGAGACAACACTTGGTATGGTTCTTTCTGCCTCCATCCCCTTTTTTATTGGATATTGTCTTTATTTACATTTCAAATGTTATCCCTTCTCCCTGTTCCCCTGAAACCCCTTATTCTATCCCCATCCCTGGTTCTATGAGATGTTCCCCCTCCCACCCACCCACTCCTGCCTTCCGCCCTCAAATTCCCCCTACATTGGGGCATCAAGCCTTCACAGGTCCATGGACCTCTCCTCCCATTGATGCCCAACAAGGCCAACTTCTGCTACATATGTGGCTAGAACCATGGGTCCCACCATATGCACTCTTTGGTTAGTGGTTTACTCCCTGGGAGCTCTGGGGATCTGGTTGGTTGATATTGTTGTTCTTCCTATGGGGTTGCAAACCCCTTCAGGTCCTTTAGTCCTTTCCTCTGACTCCTCCACTGGGGACCCACTGGGGCCCCGTGCTATAATGGAGATAAATAGATTTGAATCTCACGGAGAGAGGGGGAGGAAAAGATGAAGGGCAAGGAATGTGAGAGAGAGAGGCAGGGGATGTGACATAAGACATCATGTTTGCTCTTAACATTCAGACTTGCTGATTCTTTTGGTGTACACCTAGCATTTTGAAGAAAAGGCAGGGTTATTCTCTAAGACTATGAGTCCAGTTTAGTGTAAATAGTTACATGTCCAGTCAGCCTGTGCTTCATATGTGAGACATTGTGTCAAAAAATAATTTAAAAAGTCAGTTGTTCCATGGGATTGCCTCCTATATAGCTATAGAAATGAGGCTCATATTGAAATAATGTTTACTAAATATACAATTTAAAAATTTTAATGCTTGTATTTTTATTTTTTAATTAATACTAGATATCTATAATTACAAAACTGCCTATGAAAACTACTAGGTCTATGTATGGTTATCATCATTTAATTTATGTCAGTGGTTATAGTAGTTCAGTAACATGTTTTAAAATATTGAGTGTTTATAAAGGATGATTTTAATGGGCTTTATGTATTCAGTTTGCAATATGAAATATAACATGGACTACTTTAACTATATTTATATTACCATTATTCCCATGGTAAAAAAAAAATCATGAAAAATGCTTGAGAAGATAGAATACAAGTAGACTCATTTGTCCATGGAAATCAAAATGTATTTGAAGAGAATCCTCTTCATAGACCCCCAAACCTAATTTGAATTCACATTTATTTTCTTTATCTTTCATTTTTTCTTGTACTATAAAGTCTCATGATTAAATTGAAAGGATCCTATTCTTATTAATTAGCAATTAAATCTGGACTAAGACTTGTATTTGTTTAGTTATTTTGAGGTAATTGTTTCTATTTATCTATTAAGAAAAAGGTTATATAATACTTCCTCATCATAGTTTTCTCTTCTTCCTCTCCTCCCAGTTCCCCTCTCCTCCTCCCGACTCTTCCAGATGTATCCCTGCTGTTTCCTCCTCAGAAAAGATCAGATATACAAGAGATGACAGTCAGTCAAACACAAAACAAGATAAAACAAGGGAAAGATCTCAATAGAAAAAGAAAAAGAAAAAGAAAAAGCAAAGGAAGAAAAAATTTAATTAAAAAATATTTTACCCTCATCAATAAACAACAAATCTCTCTCTGTTAAGACAAGGGAAAAAAAAGACAAAAAAAGAAAAGAAAAAAAAAGAAATGATTAATTTTTTCAGTTATTATTATTATTTGATACTAGGAGAAGTTATGCGACAATACTCCTTTTGTTATTTAGTGTTCTCTATTCTTTGACATGAAAGAAAGGAAATTGAAGCTGTTTTTTCCCTTGATGATTACAATTTACTTTTCTCCTCCTATGAATCTTTTCTGTTTAGTAAGCTAGATAATCCAAAAACATTTTGCATGATAGGACAACTGAAACTACTTACTGGTGGTTTTTTCCCTTGTATTTTGATGGACATTGATAGATTTGTACTAGCTCATCTTCCCTCCCTTTAAGAATAATGAAATCCAGATGAGATCAGGAGTGTTCAGGGTGTTATGCCTCAACTATGTCCACAGCAACTTTATTTGTAATAGCCAGACTCAACCTAGATGTTTCTCCACCAAGAATGGATAAAGAAAATATAGTACATTTATACAACGGAGTATTACTCAGCCATTAAAACACAATATGCTGAAATTTGCAGGCAAATGGATAAAACTAGAAAAGGTCATCCTGAGTGAGGTTACCCAGACCAAGAAAGAAAAATATAGTACTGTACTCAGTTAATAGTGCATATTTTGCCTGTAAATGTAAAGGATAGCCTTGCTACAATCCCCAGACTGAAAGAAGCTAAGTAAGAAGGAAGACTCAAGTGGTAAAACACAAATCTCACTAAGAAGAGGAGATAGAATAGACATAGTAGATGGATTGTGGGGAACGCTATTTAAGATGGCGCCTGGTATGGTGCCAGACGCCTGAGTGTGCTGGCGCACCATTTCAGGGAGCCTGGGTGGCACGTAGATTACGCTACACTGCGCGTGCATTTTGCTTGTTCATCGTTACGTAAGATCAGGCCATGTGACGTATGGGCTCAGCACCAATCCGGAATTACTTTGTGGCAGATTCTGGTTGGAGGAGATACAGAGATTTAAGGGCTGGGAATGAGGGTTCGGGCACTTTTTGGACATTAAGGTTTCCTGAATAAACTGTGCTGAGAAGAAGTTCCCCGAGTTAGTTGTCGTCTGTCTGCTGGTAGGATCTGGAGATCTGGAGGCGACAATGGATAGAAGGAAGGGACAGGGAAAGGAGGCGGGAATGGGAAAAAGGAGGGATTGGGTTTGGGAGGAAGGAGTTTGTACTGGAATGAACAACTGGAATAGGAGCAAGGATTGGCATCTATGGGGCAAGCTAGAAACCTAGAGAAATGGAAACTTACAGGAATACATGAAGGTTACCTTATCCAAGATTCCCAGCAATAGGTATATGGAGCCAGATCCTTTCAGATACTGTCACCAGGTGACAATTATTCAAAGGACGAGGCCAACCTTGGGTAGCAACACACCCAGGCACCTCAAGTCACTTCAGAACTAGGCATATCCTGCCCCACTGAGGCTAAACAAGGTGGGCCCAGTTAGGGGAACAGAATCCACAATGTGCATCAGAAGATAAGTCCCTGCTCCAGCTTTTGGGAGATCCACATGAAGATCAAACTGCACATCTGCTACATATGTGCAGGGAGTCTATGTCCAGTTCATGTAGCTCTTTGCTTGGTCTTTGTCTCTGGGAACCCCCAATGTTCCATGTTAGTTGAATTTGTGGTCTTCTTGTGGAATCTCTATCACCTACAGGTTTCTCAATCCTTTACTTAATTCTTCACAAAAATTCCTGAGCTCCATTTTTCTCTAATATTTGACTGTGGATCTCCATATCTTTTTCAGTCAGCTGCTAAGTGGAGCCTCTCAGAGGACAGTTATGCTAGGCTCCTGTGTGCAAGCATAACCGAGCATCATTAATAGTGTCAGGAATTAGTTCTTTTCTATGGGATGGATATCAAGTTGGGCCAGTTATTGCTTGGCCATTTCCTCAGTCTCTCCTCTATCTTGGCCTCTCTGCACTTCTTGTAGGCAGTACAAATTTTGAGTCAAATGTTTTGTGGGTAAGTTGGTGTTTTTATCTCCCTACTGGGAGTTGTGACTGGCTACAGTCAGTAGATGGTCAATTTAGGTTTCATATACTAGAATCAGCTAGAGTCAACCTAATAGACTTCCTGGAGCTTCCTCCATCTAATGTCTCTGGCATGTCCTAGAGATGACTCCATCCCACTGTATACTGCACCTACCACTGATTTCTGTTTACTCTTCTGAACTTCTTTCTGGCTCTCCACACAGGTCACATTCCCATCCTGATCCTCTTTCTATCCCTTCTCCCACAGTTTCCTCTCTCTGTCCACATCAGATGGCTATTTTATTTCCCCTTCTGAGAGTCAAGCATCTTCCTTTCTTTTTGAAGGTACATGTATATTACATAAACCATGAAGAAGAGCAAGAGATGGAGGCATGGATACCTAGTACTGGTGTAATTTAGTTTCTCTCTCTCTCTCTCTCTCTCTCTCCTCTCTCTCTCTCTCTCTTTCTCTCTCTGTCTCTTTCTGTGTGTGTGTCTGTGTGCGTGTGTGTTTGCCTGTGTGTATATTCAATGTATGTGTTGCTTTCCTTTCTTTTTAATTTTGAGAAAAAATTTCACTATAAGGCTAAATAATTAGAGAACTAAACAATGAGTGATTGTATTTAACTGCCAAGTACAACTGTGGCAAATTGTTAAATTAGTGCATAGAAATTACATTGTTAGCAGTGAACATTAAAAGAGAAACAGTGATTTCTTTTATAATACAGACTATTCATATCTTATATTTCTCAACATACATATATACATGGTTTCTCTTGGTGCTGGGTAAAGTTTTGATTTTTAAATTGTACTTGTGGAAGAGTTTCACACTGAATTTTTGAGCAGCCACTGAATGTATTATTTTTAGCAAAATTTGAAATTTTGTCCCAAGACTGAAAGCTCATCTTGGCAGAAATTCACATGAAAAGTAGGGAAAGCTTGCTGCCTTTTAATAAAGCAGCATCACCACTGGGCACTCCCCTCTCTCTCAATAGACAAAGTTTCCATATTCTGGTAAAAAAGATGAAGTGAGATGTTTCAAATATGCTAATACAATCTTCATGTGTTCTTGATTTTATGTACAAAATTGTGATATTTTTAAACCTTCTTGGATATAAAGGATAGTAATTTTCCATATTGCAGTATTACGAGATAAAGGGTTGGTGATTTTCAGTTTCAGTAGGCCACTGTCTTCTAATTTGTCAAAAGAATAATTACATTTTTTTCCAACTTGGACTAACAAACCATTAACTAGTAAATTAATCTTAACTTGTTTTGTGCTCTATATATAAGAAATTCTAGTTTCTGTGTGAATATATTGAAATAACTTCATATTCAAAGCTTGCAATATTTGTTACCTCCTTAAAAAGTAAAAATAGCACCCCACTTGTCATTTCTGCTTCTTTCATATAATATTCTATTTCAGTGGGCTGGTTTTAGTGTGTAGCAGTGACCCATTAAGAATGGCAATATAATCATGAAAATTATTTTCTTATGTAATGCTTTGTCATCATATTACAATATCAAATATTTCAAACTGTCATTAACAAAGGTAGACTGATGGGTCATTTAGAAAATAATAAGGTAAAAGAGACCTTACTCTGTCTTGTTTGTAAAACAGCAGAATAAGAAGCTCTAGATAAAATGTTCAAGTTCATTAACAGTAGGTCATAAGAAAAATGTTGTAGGAAACAAAGGATAGGTTACCAAATCCAGAAAGAAGTTGGGAACACACAGAGCAATGAAATGACTGAGGAAGCCGAGAAGATTAAACTTCTAAGGAATGGCATCTAAGCTCTTTCATAAGTGCTCATACTTGCTTCTTTTCACTCCATAATTGTTTCTAAATTGACACTGTGATAATATCCACTGTACCACTGTATATTTGTCATTGCTAATTGCCTTAAGAGACGTTTCTACAATGAGCATGTGTCTATACAGAGATGTTTTAACTCAAAATGAATCATAAATTCAAAGTACTTGGTTGACTTAACAATTTTAAGCAAAGAACAGAAAGCTTCTTAAAAAATTCTTTTTATTTATTTATTTATTTATTTATTTATTTATTTATTTTTATTGTTTTGGAGGGATTTTTTGATTTTTTTGTTTGTTTTTCAGGCAAGGTTTGTCTGTGTATCCCTGGTTATACTGAAACTTGACAAGGCTGGCCTTAAACTCAAAGGTTTACTTGCTTGCTTCTGTCTCCAAGTGCTGAGGTTAAAAGCAAACATCATGTATATTCAATCATAAATGCCTATAAACTATTGTGAATGTTGGGAAAAAATTCCCTGTTTTGCATTGAAAGCTCAATAATATAATAGCCTTTTGACAAGATTAATCAGTTATCATATTTTTATATTTTTCTCCTGAAAAGATACAATTTCAAGGAACACAGGGAGCAGATCGGAGACCTTGGCCAGCTGAGTACAGAGAAAATTCCATTGATAAAGGCACTGAATCAAGCTTCAGGTTTTTGTTAATAGACACTAGAGCTAAGTTTAATGACTCTGGGGGCCAGAGGTTATCTCTGCACAGAGAGGCATGTGGAGATGTAGAGGGAATTGATAGAAACATAGAGGGAGAGGGCTAGAGGGCTAGAGGGCTAGAGGGGGAGAATGAGAGGCAGAGAGAGGGGGGGGGAGGGCAGAAGGAGCAGGACATGAAGTTCAAGGGTTAGATCACTGTCAGGTTCACCAACATCCATTGGAAGGGCACATATCTAATATTACGTATGCAGTACAAATTTTACTTTATGATATAAAAAATAATAAAATAAATAGATTTGGAAGATTTGGATACAGGGGTGTGTCTTGAAGAAGTTGAGAATGGGAGACTATGATGAAACATTATTTTATAAGATTCTCAGAGTACTAATAAAAACACTTGAAGAATCACAAATGTGATATAGAATTAATGACTTGTGTTACAAGGAGGTCAAGACTAAGTGCCTTGCTAGAAACAGAAGTACATCGAAGGAGAAGCAAGCAACTAACATATCTTTCCAGGAATATACAGATACTTACTTCCATGGGTCTAATTTAAGGCAGTTGATAAATAATTTTTCTAAGAGGAGGGAAATGATGCTGGAAAATAAAATATGCTCTCTCATATGAGATCGGGTTCTAAGATTACCAAAGCAGATTCTCATCCCAGATGGAAGCTGTGTCATCTTGGACATATTTCAGGAGAGCAACAGTCATAACTGAAAATGAGAACAGAGCTCAAAGTAGTTTCCACAGCTTTGTGTGATGTTCTCCCCTTATAGAGAGCATTAGGTCATTTTTAAGTCATGAAGAAACCTAAAAATATGATAAGATCATTTTTACAAACTTTGAGTGGCAGATTCCAAAAGAAGAAAGGTACTTATTTTTCTCTAAGTAGTTTTTCAGAGTCTTGCCTTTTGAATGAGTATTCACTTGACAAAGGGTGGTGAAGAGAGCTCTAGTCCTCTCTTACCCTTGTCAGGAAACAATTCCACCCTGTGATCTACTTTCTCATTACTTCATCGGCAACTAATTGCTTCGTATATAATTTCCTAAAATCACCACAATGAGAAACAGAATGTCACAGTGGAAGGTTTGGGAGAGCAGAATTAGTTCACAGCTAGGAATGCTGTAAGTCTAAGGAGCCAATATATTGGTCAGACCCATACTGTGCAAATACACGAGTGCTTCCATTAACCTGCACTCTTCAAAAGTGTCATCAATTATTGGGCTTGACCAGGGGAAAAGTATATTCATGCATAATAAATTGTTACCTATTCAAACCAACATTGAGCATGCTTATCTGTCTGTACACTTACGATGGGACTCGTAACAGCACAATACCTATTCCTTAAATCCTGGCACCATTCTGTGCCTTTCTGCCTTTTTACTATTGCAGTAAAATCCAATGTTATAAACTTCTGCATCCACTTTTCCAGTGAATATTATTGTTGTTGTTGTCAATAGCTCACATATGCATTTTCTCCAGAACAAACTGCCAGTCTTTAGTGGAATTTTATTAATAAAATTGAAAGCATTGAAACCTTTATATTTTCTAATATAGGCTGACTTAAATATTATTACTTTTACCAATTTAATAAAACTATTTTCTAATCTTAGGAAATTCACGATGGCACAAAATTGAGCACTGGTGTTGTAGTTGACAAATATTCAATCATGTCATGATGACAAAATAAGAGGGTAAAATTACGGTTACTTCAGTTTAATAAACACTGAAGTTGGAAATCCATAGTAACCAAAGGAAATGATATTTGTAGGCTGGAATTGTTTTATATATATATATATATATTATATATATATATGTGTGTGTGTGTGTGTGTGTGTATGTTAGGTATAGTAGGTATATATATGTATATGTATATATATGTAGTATATATATATGTATATATAATATATACATACATTGTGTGTGTGTGTGTGTTTGTGTAAGTGTTTGGCAGGGATATGGCAAAAATGTTTTAGAAATAAAATAAGGACAATTTCCCACATTTTATCACAGTTAAAATAAAACCTATGACTACCTGGGTTTTTATAGGTTTATAACTCACATTAAATGCACATATTAGTATATATATATATAGTACACATTATACATACTTATAGAAATACTAGTCTATTTTTAATAGTTTCTTTGGTAACTTTAAGAAAATTTACACACTTTTCAATTTTGTACTTTCATGAGATGGGTTTCATATTTGAATTCATATTCACATCTTTCATCATTAGTATTTATAATTATGTATACCTTTAAGTTCATCATTTAATAATTTCTCATGAAAGTCTTGCAAGTTAAATTCCAGAAATATGAAAATGTGTTTGTATTCTGTACAAGTAAAATACAATTTATTTTGAGCTGATTCTAAAATGAATTTAATATAGATAAAAGTTGTCCGGAGAAATGAACATGCCTAATTTCCCTGCATTTACTTCTGAAGTGCAACATGTCTTAGCATCTGAAGACGGGAAATAGACTTAGGCTTAATGAGATTAGACTGGGATTACTTGTTTACATGTGGCAATCAACTCTAACCCTTTCTAAAAAGAGTATTTGTTTAAACCTCATGGAAATAAATCGAGTGCACTGATTCTAAGTTGAAGATCTATTAAGTAATAAGTACAATGTATTTACAATCACCTCTGGGTTACAAACAGCATTTACCACAAGAAAACACAATTGACTTAGTAACTGCAAATTGAAAAGAGGGAGATTTTAATAATTCAGTCATCATGATTGCAAGATGTGATGCTGGTTAAGTTATTTTTTGTAATATTGTTAATCTGTTTTAATTGAATGGTGATTGTGCTTTGAAACAGTAATTCTAGAATAAATTTGTTTCACTTTAAGTAATGTGTAAAGTATTATTAGGCCAATTGTGAAGAATATGGAAATCACAAGTATCCCAATTTCGTGAAGGAATAGTTGGATTAATCACACGTTCCCTGGTTTTTTCATTTACTAGTTTGCTATGAGAAGCTAAGGAAGGAAAATTAACTCCTTTCATGTCTCCTGTAAAGGCACAGAAGATGTGTCATACGGGCCAGGAAGAGTGGTAGTACAACAAAACATTTCTCTTTATTCTTCTGTAATTATATTTCATTATCACAACAAATTATTTCCAGGAAGGGTCAGCTTATTAATAGTGAATGCTATTGGCATTAGATACTACGTAAGAAGTCCAAAGTAGTTTCTATATTAAAGATGGGGTCATAGAAAACTTTCAAAAATTTTTTCACCATGAAAACATATTTTAAAAAATTTTTGAGGTACAAACTGTTTATGCATCATTGTCACCGTGTTTTGCTCAATACACTGTGTTTTTTATGAAAATATAAACTACTGACATGCAATTTATACAAGGGTCTGATTATACACATAGCAGTTCAAGGAGCCTTCTGAATACACCAATTTTGAAATCATGCAAAATATTTACAGATTCTTTGTAAGCATTGCAGTGTAACTTTTAAAGCAGTATCTTTGAAATATTTACTAAGTTTTCATCTTATAATAATGCAATGATGTTTGAAAATCTAAGGTCATTTTGTGATCTTAGGTTTTAGTATATACAAATAAAATGTCTTTTAATCTCCCTGTGTTCCTCAAGGCTTCTAACTGTATTATTTTAAATGTCCTCTGGGCGATGACTTTACCACCATATCAGCAAGTTGACTTGTTATGCTGATGCACAGAAGACCTTATGCAGCAGTCAATCAACAAAATTGACAGAATGCTGGAGCTGAAAGTTACACATGGCAATGAAACTCTGCAGCCCTTATGTAATCAGGGATGACAAGAAGCTATCATATGAGATATAGGCACTACTCCTTGTTTCAGCAGTAGTTTGATGGGGGTGAGGGTGGGATGTTTCAATAGGATACACTAGTTCAAAAGTTAGTTTGGAATATGCTTTATTTTTTCAGTATGACAGTAGTCTGTGAGAATCACACAGAATTCCTGTAGACATAGTGTTTCAATATACTATGTAAAGCTTATCCTTGTATTTCTCAAATGCTAATTTCTCTATTCACATATCTTATTTCAATTTGGAGATGGTTTTCTTATGTTTATTCTTAGAAGCTCCTGTTTTAAGTTTGTATAAACATGGGTCCTCCTTCAATGCCTTTCCAATAAAAGCCATTGAGCCAATACAGAGCTTTATAAAGAGAATACTTGGGATTTGCGATTATAAGAGGATTGGGAAAAGAGGGAGGAAGGGACGAAAGAGTCACAGGGCAGGTAGTACTGGTAGTAGAGAAAACACCATGAGAAAGAGCAGAATTAAGAAAGGATGAAAAATTTCAAGTAAGAAGGGAATATTGTCTGGGAAGAAGCCTGAGTAGATTGGAGGTTTAGAATGGAGTAATAAATGCGCAGTATTTGGCTGAAGGAAATTTTAATAAACCTTAGTCTTTCTGTGTTGTTATTGGGGAACTAGCTGGTTAAGAAATACAACCCCCTGATTAATGCACTACATACATTTATTTTAAAATTAATTTATTTTAAAAAAAATCCAATAAACTCACAAGTTCTCCAAGCAAGACCTAGAATCTTACCTTTGATCGATTTGTCATCTAAGTGTTGTCTGAGGATGCTATTCTTCCCGGAAAGGCTCATACATACAATATGCAACTAGTATGGTAATATTAATTGTGATTTTAAAAGTGTAAATGGAAAAAAAAACCTTCCGGTGTCACTCTGTTAGGACTCATTAAGCCTGACAAAAACACACTATCCCCTATCCCATTAGTTCAGTGGATCATATAGCCCAATGGTCTACCCTTAAAAGTAACAAGTTATCTACGAACTCATCAGCACTCTTTAGTTTAAACACACCTATACTCTGTTATTAGACATTTAGTAAGTATTCCTCTATCTCATACCATTCAGGGCTCGAGACCATACAACATTAGAAGGTCATGTAACATAAGAAAAAGAATCTTAGCCATTATTATGCATGCTCCAAGCATATAATAAATTTTATTATATTTTTCATTGCTTCAGCATAATGGCTTCAAGTAATTACAATATTTTATTAAAACTTATATTAAGCAATATATTTTATCTACAAAGTATTAAAATAAAATAAATCTAAATTTCATCACTATAATTACAATTTCTTCAAAGAGGTAGAACCAATACTCATATTCTAGCACAGCCTATCTAAGGTGAATGGCAATTTGATTCAGTACACTGGATTCAGAATAATTGGAAGTGATAGGGACAGTAGAATAACCACATTTTCTATGCATTTGTTTGTCTTCCTTACATGAAATTTAATTAGATGATGCAAAAGATCAACTAGCAAATGTTGCCATGTGCTAAATTCTTGGATGTAAATAAAAATTGATTATGACAGATTGATGAAGAAAATTAAATCTGCCTATAGTGCCAAAGGTTGATAGTAATAACAGCACTTCCTCAGAAATCCATCACAAGGAAGATGAAATCTCTATTTACTAGTCTCAGTTTTAAGAAACTTATGCGTGAAACTACATAAGAACAAGAAACTATTTAAAGCATATTATTACTTCCATTTTAATGATATGGAAAGTGAAATTATGTTAAAAACATTTTGTTCATGTATGTGTGTATGTGTTTGTGTGTGTTGATATATTCTTGCACATATATGTGCATTGGCAAGTGTGTGGAGATAAACATATATGTACATGCATGTAGAGACCAGAGGTCAACAGTACATACCTAACATAATCATTTTAACCTTTATTGCTAACACTCTGCTCTGCTGCTTACTAGATTCTAGCCAAGAAAACAAGTATCTTCTTGTTGCCACCTTCCGAGTATTGAAATTACAGAGACAGGTTACCATTTGAGGCTTTAAGCTTCAGTGCTGGGATCTGAACTCAGGCCATTCAGCTGTGAATTCTGAATTATTCTCATAAATTATATGAGCTGGTGTCATCTATAAACAACGCCATTAATTAATGACATTTTTCTTAACAATGGCTATCTGTGGATTTTAACTTTAACCTAGTCCAGTAGTTATGTACCATATGGAGTTTGCTATGGAATGGTAATTCATGTGTTACCTTTGAGTTTTGTTATATAAAATGACAGATACGTCAATCATATATATATATATATATATATTATATATATATATATATATATATATAATTTTCCATCAGAAATTAATTCAGTTGAAACATCATCACATACTCGAATGCAGGATTTATTACTTTGTCAATTAAAACACCAAATTCTTTTTTACCGTCTTTATCATTTGAATAAGTCTAAAATCTAAGGCCAATTTTATTCATTTTTCTTCTTTTTAGCTGTACAAAGCACACTGGGCATATGATAAAGAAACTACTTTTCTTAAAGATGTTTTATGATTTCCTCCAAAATTTCTATCCTACTTCCAATGGCAGCTCTTTGCAAGAAATTTTATCACAACTTGATTTGATTTCTAAGTTAAAAGTAAACATTTTTAAGAGTTCCCCAGTCGCTGAGTCTTCAGTAAGAATTAAATAAAAGCTTCTCACAACGTTCTTCATATTTGTTTTGTATTTCAAAGGAAAAAATAGGCACAGATTCATGGCTTCAGCTGCATTTTAATTAAAAGTTGGTTTTGCTGAAAAATGTGTGAGCCCACAGTGTTTGCTACTATTTGTGTTAGTAATAAGTGTAGATTCTAACTGCTTCTGAAGGAAATAACAGAAGTTTGCTGCTCAAAGGGAAAGATGGGAATAAGAGAATAGAGCAGGTGCAGAAACCAGCAGAAGGAATTACTACCCATTAGCTGGCAATCAGTATCCTAGAAGAAAAGCATTTAAAAACCATGAAATGCCACAGCTTTCCTCCTGCTCCGCAAGGCTAATAGTGTCCTCCTGCACATACACACACATCTCAGGAGGTCGGTTGCCCTGCAAGACAAATCCTGATGATGTTAAGGAAAACAGTGTAGGGTGTGCTCTGAAGATGCAATCGAATTTCTGCATTAGCCCGCTTGTAAGCTAAAGCGAAATGTTCTAGGAGGTGAGATAGGCTCAAATACCAGTGATCAGAGAATAAAAATGAAGATGCAAATATGCTTTGCTCGAATGGCGTTATCATACTATAAAGTATTTTTATAAATCCTAAATCTAAACCATGAAAGCATCATAATCATCGCTGAAGCTCTGCTGTTGGCAGATCTAGCTCAGTGACGAAACTGTTTACCCTCTGCCCACCCCTTCAGGAAGCATGTGGAGAAATACATTTTATTACAGAAAAGCACAGATGCAGTGGGAAAAATAATGCTTTGTACTTCTCCGTGTGCTGTTGTAAGAATCTCAAAGTACTTCTGCTCCTCACGCTCTTGGTTTTATAGCTTCAGGGAACACAGTCCATAAATACACAGCATTGCCACCATCAGACACAACACCTATACTCTAGTGCTTACACTGAGTCGTTAGATGGGTGCCTTCCTATGTTAAAGGATCCTTTTTCTTCAGCCTGACCGTTTGTTTCCATGTAGCACATTTGTCAAACTTTGGCGGACAATATGCGAATGCTGTTCTTGTGATAATAGGTATTTCTTAGTAATGGACAATAAAACATCTATAGAACAGCATGAAACCTTTTAGGAAAGCCCAAACATTTACAAGAGTTTTGAGTTGAAAAAAAGCGAGATTTTCATATATTTATTTTCCGATCTATGGGTGATTAATATTGAATGTGTATTTTGTAGATACTATATATTACAAATGCTTCAATTTACAATATGTTTTGTTAGTTAATGGCTATAAAGGTTTTGTGTTTCCTCTGGCCTAGAGGAGCCAAAGGAACAAACCAGGGAGGCAGGAATGCACCCTGCCTGTGAATATGGGCAATTTTAAAATTAGGCTATGTCTTATGACAGTGTCTTATAGGATTAGAAGATGTCTGCTCACTATAATACATCTGAAACAGGTATTCCAATAAGCCACTTAATTATGAAGTCAACTACATGTAGTTATATCTACTCACAAAAATGTTTTCCTCCATCTTTGCCATGATCCCTGAAACTTAAACATAATTTCACTTTTGTGAAATTAGAACCAATGTTCATGTATTTAAATATATAAACAGTATTTCATAGACTATAAAGCCAATTATGTGCTCTTAAACATAATTTAACTTTTGTCATATTTTAATCAATGTTTATGTATTTAATTATATAAACTGTATGTTATAGGATATAAAGTCAACAATATGTTCTTACACAATGTTAATTGTTTTATTTTACAACCTATATAGACATGCCAGTCTATTGTACCATAATACTTAAATATAGACTACATCGGTGATCGTAAAATGAAAAGAAAAGTAGTTTTTAATCCTATTTTTGTCTAGATAGCATGCCACTCAAGGCTCAAAGGTACAGATGTCATTTAGCCATTGATAAGTCTTGTTGATGCTTTCAGTCTAAAACCTCTGTTCTCTTGCAGAAAAGTGAAGACTCTCCATGTTCCTCTAGCTTCTGAATTCCTAACAAGCCAGGATGCATGTAACTGATAATGCTATTGACTACAAATAAGATATCACCTTTAATCACATGTTCGTGGTAACTATTAGATGGACAGGAATGGGTATATAACCACACTCTAATTTAATGGACTTTTTTGTGAAGCCATAAAGAGTGGAGACTGGGAAACTGCAGACAGGAGCCTTTTTTTGTTTGTTTGTTTTCAGCCAAGAAACCACTAGAGTCAACCTAACATGATATGCAGCAAGAAGACAGAGAGAAGTATGAATGAGGGGAAGGAACCACTCATAATGAGGAATTTTTATTCTTGGGGAAGGTGGGTTGTGATGTTTGTAATTTTGTTACAGTTCCCGGAGGAAATGTGTGAGAGGTTATGTTACAGTGCCACAGAAAAGTAGATCAATATCTTTGAGGGGCTTATTTGTGTTCTAAAGAAAATAATTGTGCTACAAACAAGCACAGCTGCACTTCTGTCTGAGAAAAGTAGATTTAACTACGAAAACAGAGCCTGTGTCTCCACTACATCAAGTGCAAGCTGTGCAGTCACCTTCAGTATCATTCTCCTTGCTGAGAGACAGGATGCTGCCAGGATTAAGGAGGATCCTATGAAGGAAAGTGTTGAAAACTACAGGGTTTTAAAATGTCAAGATAGATTAATATTCTCTTTACTAAAGTAGGTTTTACTCCGTCCCAAATTTACAAGACGATCGCTGAAATCAGGTCTTCTGGGGAAAAGGGAACAAATTCAATTGCATTTCGGTGAAAAGTATATTGGAATGTTTGTTTTGGAAGAATTTGGCACACTGTTTACACCATTTAGTTGTTTTGTTTTTGTCTTTTTTCCTTGTCGTTACTTTAAATGTAACCCAAGGAAAGTCCCAGCTGAGAGAGTGTTGAATTTGTAAAAGTAAATAAAATAAAATAAAACCAATAATAACAATAAAATAAAACTAGATGTCTTTGAGACAGCATTCTTTCTAGCAATATCTGGTACAGGACCTAGGGAGGAAATTGGATTAACTTTGTATGAAACACAAGCAGAGGTTTTATGTGTAGTGGTCCCTGGGTATATTTCATGCCCAGTGTTCTAGTTGTAAGCTATAGATTTTTCCAACAAAAACTTCTATTAGAGACTGAATTATGAGACAAAAACAATATTATATACTTTACTGTTTTTCTGACCATGCACCCATTGACAAAAATGTCAGAAGTTCAGAATTACTAAAAATAGCATTAAAATTTATGTAATATAAGTAATAAGTATTCTCCCCATCACACAAATGTATACAAATGAAAGTTTGTAAGATGGCAAAAACAAAACAAAACAATTACTAATTGGCCTAAAGTGGGACTCAGGATTACTCTAAACGTAAACATAAATATGTGCGCTCTCTCTCTCTCTCTCTCTCTCTCTCTCTCTCTCTCTCTCTCTCTCTCTCTCTCTGTGTGTGTGTGTGTGTGTGTGTGTGTGTGTGTGTTTGTTATTCTGAATCGTATAGGAGAGAAATTTTCTGTGTGATTTGCAGTTTCTTCATTATATTTTCCATTATGACAAAATTTCCTATACTGCAATATCATCATCATATATGTGTTCTGGACGCTTGATTCTGGTTTTGGTTACTTTGTTTCCAGATTATATGCCCTTTAAATGTTCATATTTCGTTTGGGGGAATAAACTACTTGTCAAAATTTTAGCAATGAAACTTCCTAAAGAAAAATCACATTCTACCTTGTCTCTGTCTCATTCTGTATTTAGAGGATTTTAATTCAAAATGTCCATTTTGAACATTTTAATGAGAGAGGCTTCTTCATAAATACATGTAACAGTAGAATGTTGAAACTCATCTATCGAAATTCCATTTCATTTGTATTACGGTGGAAACTTGTGCAACTTTATACTTATTCTATTTCACAAAAATGACTTCCATTGAGCATTTTCTCTGTACCTAGGGACTCTCGACACTCATTCTTCACAATATAGTCACACCAGCTTTCTAAATCTATACTGTTGTCTTTCCAATGTGATTTGAAAGGTCACAAAAGTCCTTTTTTTTTTGTTTTTTTTTTTTTTGTTTTTTTGTTTTTGTTTTTTTGTTTTTTTGTTTTTTTTGGAGATTATCAAAGGTTTATTTGGAATGACACAGCACTGAGAACACAACTGTTACAGATGGTTTGTGGTACAACGTACATCACCTCGTTCATTTTAGAATGATCTGTGAAGACGAGTTGCATAAATAGAACGTGGAAGTATATACGAGCTTTTGTAAATAGGTTCTTTTGCCCCCTCATCCGGCCAATCACATAAAGGCAGAAATGATGACTGCATAGTTGCTGGTCCATGTATTTATTTGGACTGAGCAGCTGGGCAGCTACACAACCAGGCCTGCTCTCTCCAAAGGGGCTTTAAAGTCTTATTGAACACATTCTAGAAACATACATAGATACCAAGCAACAATGTGGAGTCATAACACACTACAACTAGTCAAAATAGTTTCTGAGAATGAGGAGAATATTGAAGCCCTCCCTCACTTTTTAAACACCACTTGTTTCTGTAATAAATCATCCTCTTATTGACACAATGCCAAAATTTCATCAAATCAGTGAAAGACTTCTTAGTCATATATTCAAAATGTCACCTTATTTTTGACAATTTAACAATTCTTTCAAAAAACTCAATGGTAAAATAGGTAAGACTCATTAACAAAATTGTGTCAGGCGATTCTAATCACCTGTGAATATGGATATTTACTTATTGATCTATAAGAACTCCATTTCTATAGCAAAAACTTATATTAATGTAGACTTCCTCTTGATCTTACAAATGCATATATATGTTCATATGTGTATGTAATTGTATATATATATACAATATATATATATGTGTGTGTGTGTGTGTGTGTGTGTGTTGTATAATTTTAGATAACTAGATCTTCTAGTTATAATAATATTATATGATACAGTATATACATGCTGAGATTTAGTACATGGAATGAAGTAACATGTGCT
Source organism: Mastomys natalensis (assembly GCA_021653895.1). Lineage (NCBI taxonomy): Eukaryota > Metazoa > Chordata > Mammalia > Rodentia > Muridae > Mastomys > Mastomys natalensis. The sequence goes on from JAJTUV010000818.1 coordinate 573,975, forward strand.
ATATTGACCACTAAAGAGTCCCTTCAACACAACAGCAGTAATAACAATGGAGAGGTCAAAACTGAAACTGTTGCTAAGTGGCTAACAAGTATAATCCTAGGCAAAATCCTTTGCTGTGCAAAAGGATATTAGCATCCTAGCTCTGATGAACAATGGCTCAAAATTTTAATCAAATTCCAAACAATTAAAAACTTATAAATTATTCTAGAATTTACCCATAATATTTTCAGAATATGCCAGACTGTGGGTTATAAAACAAGGAGAAGAAATACTGGCTACAGTCAAAAATTGTATGAGGTATCTAAAGTAATAACACCATAGAAATAAAAATACAGGTAGCTGTCAAAATCCAGGAGAAAGGATAGCAGGTGCTCAGTGCATATAAAATGGATTGGCAGTAAATGTGTAATGAACACTTTATTATGCACTTAAAGTTTTCAGGAAGCATTTGTTACATTGTGTGTATGTGTTGTGTGCTTTAGCATCAAAAAGTATACAGCATCCATCATAGGACAGTTTTCAAACTAGTGTGTGTACCACCTGGTAAAAAAGTCTCTTGGCACAGCTAAAGAGAAGTGATTTATGGATGTTTAGTCTTTTCTTGAGAAGAAGTGTTGCTTTTCCTGCCTGTGTTGATCACTGTCCCCTTCAGCCACTTCTAGATCATATCAGTTTAGATTTCCTCTTCAGAGTAGATTCCTACAAGGAAAGATTCCTACAACAGCATTTCAGCTACTATAGAAAAGGTCCTTTTAGAGACAAGATACTCCTCACTCTCTGGTCTAAAACATGCCATTCATTTTTGTTTCATTACTCTTCATTCTTAATGACAAAGACACTCATACTCTTTTTACAGATACATTCTTAATGTATAAATAAAAATGATATGGAGAAATGTCTTTGAACTTTGATACAAAGACATTATACAACTGCTTTTAAGTAAAGATGGTTAAAATATTTCTAAGCTACCAAGGAACTCTATCAGGTGAGAGTAACTAGAGAATCTAAAGCTAGTTTGCCTGTGATATGTAAAATGCTACACTGTTGACCAGCCAAAGACAGAGTACAAGGACCAGGTTTGTCTGTACAGTGCTTGGGTCTTCTCACTGGTCTCCTTGGTATGAGTCCAGAGACACATCACCACATAGTGGTAAATCAGCTCCTTTAAAATACCTAAAGGAACAATTCATCTCCAATATGTTTCCATAGGCAACACAAATCAAAAATCTTTGCCTTCCTTCAATTACTTAGTTTCAGCTTATCATTTTACAATATTTTAAGAACAAAATTGTTAGTATGAAAGAGATAGTTTATCAGAAAATGTATTAGTAAGCCTATTAGTAATTGTTCTTATATTAACGGATTCACTTCAAGAAAAAATAAGGATATATCACATCTTAGAAAAATAAATGTTGAAGCTACTTGAGAGATTTATTTAATACATCACAGCTTTGTTCCCAGACCATTATGTTAAATGAAAATATAGCTGACTATTTTGGGTATATCTTCCCGATTCACAGCCATTAGCTCCTGATTTAGACTTGATCTTCTCTGGTGGACAAGGATCAGTGATCATATATCACAACACCTACCCAAGGTCCACTTGGCTATAAGTAGACTCTTGAGAAAATCCTAAGCAGTAATATTTCAATTCCAATGTCTGACAAAGTCTGCAGATAGAGTGTAAGGTTTATGTATTGTGGGCAATTTGCAAGTCTCTTTTCATTACATTGAGAATAGATCAGAAGACTTTGGTAGTAGGTTGTCTGGGCTTGGGGGAAAGGAATGAAAGAAGAAAAGGAAGGGGGAGAAGGGAGATTGACTGTTCATGTGATTATGAATTTCAGGAAAAATAGTGGGTTTCCAAATGGCTCACTGACTCTAACAGCACAGCATACTGTTGAGTATTATCTATATTCTAGTAGGGTGGTAAAATCCACATTCTATTTTCTTTATAACTATTATTATAGTATCCTTTGCATTTTCATATTTTCATACCTCTACATGGTTTTATTTCATAATATATTTAACTTGGTATGAGATTATGAAAAAGCACAGGCAGTATCCACAGGCACTGCTTTCTTCTTCTACCTGAAATTTTTTTTATCATTATCCAACTCTGCTGCAATCAAAAAGTCAGTGCCGAAATTCTAACATTAACAAAATCTATAAGAGTTTCATATTTTCTTCATATTTAAAATATCCGTTCAAAAATATGCAGCCTCTTGCTGAGGAGAGCATTCAAAACCTTCTCGCAGACCTCTATTGAATGTTTGCCATAAACATTCTCAACCGTGTTCAACTTTCCATGTGAAACTGTTCATCACCTCTGGATCGGACAATCCAGCTGCTAACCTGATCTCTATTCTGTCTTCTCCTCAACGCCTCACTTCATAATGACTATTCCACTCTCTACTTGTCTCCTGATGTCTCTGACTGCTACTTTCTTCTTCTATACAGCTGGACCCCAAGATTGCCATAGTGGGTTCAAATGAGCTATTGTTGGAAATAAAATAAGTTTTAGGGTCAAAATGCTACATTTGCTTCCATAATTTTGTTTCCCTTGAACAATTTTCATTTTCTACAAGCAAATTTCTCCTTTTCTAGCTGGAGAATGTTTTGTTCCTGTTAATATATTATATGGGTAAATTATGTTATGATAAGAAAAGTTCCTTAACTTCTTTTATTATTATTCTTTCAGGAGATAGTTCAAAGAGATAAAAAAATTACAGTATTGTCATTTTTTAAATGTTTGTGTACTTTACTCCTTTCTGATAAGAAGCCTGTTTTTATTGTCAGTTTTTCCTGTTCCATAAAATGGTTCTGTCAATCTATCCATTCTTCCTAATAGTTGTGTATGTGTGTATGTTTACTGCCTGTCACTGGATATGATAAACACATATGTGTTTCTTTTAAAGAAATACTAATTTTTTTCATGTTCTCTGCTGTATTTTAATAGCATATCTTACATGTTTCATTACTCATCTATAAGTTTCCATTACTGATATTATCTTTATTTTTCAGTTTGGAATGTTTGAAGATCCATGGCATTTTCTTTTGCATGGTCTTCATTTCAGGGGCTCTTCAGTGGGTTCTTAACCTAGCATTTATTGTAACTCAGTTTCGGTGTCACTGACTATAGTGTCAACCCCATTCCCATAATTCCACTTTTTCCACTGGAGTCTTCAGCATGTTTGTCATAATTTTTCATATACCTGTTGATTTTACACCTCTTCATTTCCTACTGATGCTAGACTCTCTTTCACTTTTACTACATTGTTAGGAATAGCTTTAATTATAGAAATACAAATTTCTATATGTTTTTCTAATGATTATTATGGCTCTCCCCTTCATTTGAGTTTTCTGGTATGTTGTACTTTAGAAAATCTGTGTCTTCCATTATTTCATAAAAATGCATGGGTGCTGCACTAGAACTATTCAAATGTATCCCTTAGCTATTATAGAGCCTCAGCGCATTAGTAAAGCTATGCCTAAGGGTTGTGTCTTGCACAAGTAAACAATATTCTCTCAGATCTTCTGTTTCTTTTTCTGCCTGCTGACATCTTTGGTCTTTTTCCTTAGAACTCAGTTAACTAGATTTGCATTTGCCATATGAAGGAAATACGTTGAAAAATAATACTGATTTAATAACACACACACACACACACACACACACACACACACACACTATACTCCTAAAAGGACATTATTCTGGTTAGCTAGTAAGTGTGCTTAAGATAAAAAAGGTTTGATGTATAATTCAGAATGATAACAATTCTCTCCTTGGCCTTCCTAGGAGAGATTTATCCTCTATCTAGACTAAGAAAACATGAAGTTCCCTAGGATAATGCTTAGGAATAATGTGGTTCTTTTATCTTTAGCCTTCAAGTATTATCACGCTTATGCTTTCCTAGATATGGACACCAGAATTCCAAGATACTATAATAGCACTGACGTAATTCAGCCAGTATAAGGCTGCATCAGACCTAGTTCTCAAAAGTAGATTTCAGCTGAGCATCTCCGAGCAGACATGGTGGTTTCTGACCTCAATTCCCTGACAGGTCTGCCAAGTTACTATTTTTCAGTGTGTTCAGCTCTTTCTGGTTGTGTATTTATGATGGTGGTTTGCAACTTCTTTGTGTGTCAAAGTGGAAACTGAAAATAACCCTGTGGAAATGCATTAAGTTAACTAGATTACCTTCTGCTCTCCCTCTACTCATCTCTCAGAATTATGAAATACCTTTCTATCAAACTTTCAGAAAGCTGGAGATCTTCTCTAATGCAGGCTGGTTTTTCCTTTGAGCCGTGACAACCTCCTGCCACTCACTGAATTTCCGTGTACTTGGATGCCACAGTTCGGTGTCACCAGACTTTTTTTTTTTTTTTTTTTTTTTTGTGTGCTTGACATGTGTTCTCCCAGCAGCCAGACTCCCACTCAGCTTCCATTTGCAGCTGCACCATGTAATTTACTCTGAATCTCCAGGAAGAAATCTTGAATTGCCTGGATGCTAATCTCACTCACTGTGCATAGCTTTCAGCACTTGTGAGTAACATTATACCTATTTTTATGCCCATGTCTCTTAAATAGAACTTGCTCCTTGAAAACAACAAAAAAAATTAGATCTATGCATCCAACAGACATTTTAATAATTTGCAGTGACGGCTGATTAAATTGACTTGGCAGCACTACTAGGAAAGATATAGAATAATACCACAGAGATCAGTAAAGGGAACACTAAAGTGGGATTTTATTTGTGAGTGTACAGATGATGTTTACATATGCCTTATGAAGAAGAGTCAATTGTTATTGCAGAAAAATTAAAATCAAACAAATAGAGACCCAGTGAAGCCCCTCAAAATTGAAGGCTGAGAGGACATTGGACACCAGGTTTCAATCAGATCTGCCTCCAAAGAAGCATTAGAGCCAACTTAAATGTACTGTTTATTCAGTGAATAATTGAATCCCCCCAAGCCCAAGCTTACCAAACACTGATGCTTACACGATGAGCAGTTACTCCCTTTACACTGGAGTGTTCCAGTCCTGCAGCTCCTTTTGTGAGGAAGTCTTTTTTCTAAGATTTTCCTCCCTCATGTTCTGAGAATTCTGTACAGATTCTTTGAGATGCCTAATGAGTTTCTCATTCCAGCATTTACTATAGTGCCTGCTTCAATATTTGACTACTGGCATAGGCCTCCTTTCCATGTGTGACTTTACCTTTATATGTATTCCTTTGTATGTATGAAATCTATAGAACCCCTAAGCACATAGAACCTTAATTCTCCGGGAAGGGCTTTATCAATGTCAGAGCTCTTCTAAGTTTATATCTATCTATATCTGTATCTATATCTGTATCTGTATCTATATCTGTCATACAAATATGTTAAATAAAGTTTACTTTAAATCACTGCTGTGGCATTATTAATATTAAACTTACCTGAGGATGTAGTAGAACAGCCCCTAAACCATGGCTCTCTGTTGGGAGCCAACTTTGAGCAGAAAGCGGCTATCATCTTTGCAGTCATCTCAGGCCATATACCCTGACAAGAGACTTGTTTTCAACAGCCTACAACAGCTGAGCACACTCTGATAAACATCTTGTTTTGCTCCCATATCTTGTTTTGCTGCTTAGTGCCCCCAGCTGCAAGGTGCACGTGGTCTCCACACAGCTAGCTAGGCGCATGTGGTCTCTAAGCTGCAAGGCACATGACGTAGTGCCTTCAGCTATGCTTGTCCACGAGGGAAAGGCACGTGGTAAAGGGTATAAATACCCAGGATTTCCTTTCAATAAAGAGACTTGAGCAGACTCTGTCTTGTCTCCATTCTTCGAGTCTCTCGCCCCTCCCCACTCTCTCTTGCTAGACCCTGACCCGCGGACCAGAGCAGCAGACGGGCCGTTACAGCTCTCTTTTTATTTTATGGCTGTAAGGAATTGCCTTGCCACTTTCTACAACTGGGACTATGTGATCTCCAGGTTATATGTTAGTTCCTTCCTCCTGTTGTGTATAGTCCTAGTCACATATAGTGTCCCTCAGTTATTGAGCTTTTATTATATCACGTGATATTTTTGTTATTGTACTTAGCACAAAGGAGAAATGATCTCCTCTTTATCCATACCTACAAAAGGAAAAGGAAATTTTCAAGTGAGAGACTCTTTTATAAAATAACACACTAATGCAATGTTCAATAAAAGATCTTTGATTCTTCAGTCTACGTTCCCATTTGACTTTATTAAATAGGACATAATGTGTCATTGTTAACTCTATTTTATACTAAGTTCTGACTTTTATGATTTCAGCTACTTGAAGACAGCAAATATAATTTTGTATGAGGATTAATTAGCCCTTTTTGTGCTAAGAAATCCTAATAAGAAATTAACCATATACTGTACCTACAGTTGCTTTGCCCTGAGTGTGCCATCATGTCACTTCTATTAAAGCATCTCTTCTCCACAGTAGAGTGTTCTTTTGTTTCCTGTATATAATAACCTGGTCTCTGTTTTGATTTGGTCCCATATTCTGTAGCATTTCCAATGCTCTGCCCTCTTCATAACCAACATTTGGGGCTATGTTCCCCCTTTCATGTTGGATTTCTGTATATGTCATCTTGGATGCTTACTGTGGAGAAATTTCACAACTGGCTGGTTCAACTCAGCTGTTAGGGCTGTCATTCATTCTATCTGGTTGTTCTCAGCTTCTCACTGAATTGTTCTGATTGGCCTTAAATTAACTCTAGAAACTTTTTGTAATCGACTGGTTCCTTCTAATACTTTGGCTTCAACTATCTCTGCTGACCTGCACTGAACTGCATGAACTCACAAAAGAACTCAACTCCATTGTACTCACTGCACTGACTCCCAAATGATTCTCTCCCTTAGCTGCTCTTAACATCTTCTTGCTTCCTATCTGTTCTCATCATCTGATTCATCATTTTGCCTGCCCTTCCATTAGATGCCACTTTCAAACATGGCTAGTTTCTTCTACAAACTAATTTTACATCAAAGGTATATACTAAGCATACATCTGTGTTTCCACCAGAAGGATTAACGGTGTGTGGCATGTCTGAATTTCAGCGGGATTACACAGAGTTAGATCTTTGGATGTGACTGATTCATTGCCAGTTCAGCCATGTTGCTAGATTAAAATGCCTCTACAGGGCTCAGCCAGTTGATGGCCTCAAATCTTTCTTTCCTAGAAAACTGACTCTTCAGAGCTTTAGATGTGCCAACCTGACAGTTATCAACATCTCGATTTAGGTTTGTAACAGGCATCTGAAACTTGGTGTGGTGAAACAAAAATGTTAATACTAAATGAGAAATCCCACACTGTGTCTACAAAGTCTTGATGATCATTTCTCATTCAAATATCAAACGTAAGACAGGCACTGTTTTGATCGCATCTTTTAGCCTAGAGATGATACATCAAATGGATGTGTAGCACTATAGAAAGCTGTGATCCTGCCATTGTTCTCACTGCCTAGTCCTTTTCTTGAGAAAAATTCCATTAGCATTTTTAACATCCTTTTAGGATCCCTTTGTGACGTCATTCACAGGGCAAGAGCTCCATTTTAAAAATTCAGTCACTTGCCATTTGTCCATTTAGAAATTATAACATTTTTGTTGTATTATTTTCTTGTTATCTGTTTCTTTATTTTAATGCTCACCACTAAAAGTGAAGCTTCCTGAAGACAAGACTTACAATATTTTTTTTTCTCCATCTACATTCCTTCATCAATATTTAGTATACAACAACTAATAACAATGTTGAATAAAGTAAATATATGTTTATACAAATAGATATATGTTTATAGTAGTCAAATAAATATAGCATAGTAATTAAAAAATATAAATTGGACCTTCTTCTGAAATGTTGGTTGTAAATAATATTATAACCTCAAAGTATTTTAATTTGATAACTTATTAGTATTCCTTTAGAAAACAATATAATCAAGTAATTTTGATGGTTTTTATGTGGACACATTTCTAAATCTTAGTGTTTGAAATGTTTTTATTACCTAGCTGATAAAAGTTAAAATTATTGTTCTGATACTTCATTTCTCAAAGAATGAATTCTCTTTTTGTGGTAGATATTTCTGACAGAGTACTTGCATTAGAGTCTATAATAATGCTTAAGGTTTGTTTTGTAAAGAAAACCGTGACTTTGGAAACAGTGCCAAAGGGCTAATTCCACTCATCCATTTTCAAATTTAAGAGATCTGATTACAATATGTTTTCAAAATTCATCATTTGAGTTTAATTTCCATATGTTGCATATTTAATACTCAGAGATTTGGTATTACAGCCCGTCTTTATTTTCTGCTCTGAGTTTTTATTGTATGCATGCAAATGTCTGAAAGCATCCCATACACAGAGGCTTCACACAGTTAAAGAAGAAGAAACATGATTGCATTTTTCCCCTCCAGCTTTGTAAAAATTGGGATTAGCTTGCTATTAACAATAAGAGAAAAAAGTAAACCTAAATATAAAATAAAAATATGAACAATTAAACGAGTATAACAAAGAGTCTAATATCCTTTATAGATATTTTAAGTTCATATCTAATATTTTTTTCTAAGATTTATCTACATCTTTAATAGGCAGATACTCCTGACATAGAAAATTTTCATTTTATTTGAATTGTAAAAATGGAATGTTTGTTAAACTTTGTCCCTTTTAGAGTCTCTTCTTCTCAATATTCATACAAGCTGTTCTTTTTCTTGCATCTAGCCCCAGAAATCAATGTCCTTTAAAAATTAATAATTATTAGTGTGTGGGGGATGTGTTTTCCATGTGAGAAATGCTGTTACACATGTGCTATGACATGTGTGGAAGTCAGAATAAAACTCAGTAAAGTCAGTTCTTTCCTACCATGTTTACGTGAGTTCTGGGACCTAATTTGGGGTCATCAGACCTGCTTTGGCATCACTCTTTCCCACTGTTTTGGTAACTTGTTATGGGAACTTCCATTCTGAAAACATACAGGCCAGAAGTATATTTTGAAGGAAAAATATAATATGTGTCTTGTCTCTAAAATATGTGGTAACTACAGCAGTAGAATCTCAGCTTCAAGTGATGGTGGATGATCAAGAACATCAATAACAGCAGCCTACATTGTCTGGAAATTATCAACACTCTGTGACCAAAAGAGTAAAACACAGCCCTGATTGTTCATAGTTGTTCTAACCATTGCTATTCTTGAGTTTTCATGGGTCATCTCCTAAGCAAACAAAGAATAGAAATATAAACAACCAAAGAAACATGATGCTGTAAAAGAGAAAAGTATAAATCAGCGAGTAAAATGTAACTCTAATTCCTCCATGTAGGAGATAACTACCAAGTTTATTTCTCACCAAAGTTGTTGAATTTAGGTAAACCTTGAGAAACTCACTCTAAAACCTCAGCTATTGAGAGAAATTATTTTACTACATAAACCGATTTTCAGCCCATACTATACTTGGTTTTCAGGCTGTGTTTAAAAAGGTGTTTTATTGTTAAAAAACAAAAACAAAACAAAACAAAATAAAAAAGAACACGTTAAACAAACTAAGAATACATTTTGCTCAATATTTTGTTTCAAATTCACTGAAGCTTATTTAGGTCATTCAGACTGTCCATCTGTTCATCTGATTGGTCCTTTTCTCTATGGCAATGCTTACAGGCAGCAGTCATGAAGCAGGGCAGGGAATTGGATGTAAACTGAATTCTTAAAGCAACTTCCTAACAGAATCTAAGGACACCCTCAATTCTAACAACTTCCAAACTTCTCTCTGCTCTTTAACTTATTTCTCTAATAATCTTCTCATATCATACACACACACACACACACACACACACACACACACACACATATTTTATTTAAACTATCATTAATAAATAATACCTTAACTAGGAAAGACACTTGTTTTTTCCCTATTCCTAATCCAAATATATTTCTTACATTCTCACTATATTTTTTTTCTATATGAGCATACCTATGGAAATCTTAACATAAATTTAACATTTATGGAAATCTTAACATGAAATTTTAACATTAATTTAACAATTATGGACTAAAGCACTATAATTTTTAATGAAATTGAATTCACTCTATTTCAGAGTTCAAATAGCATTTACAATGGTAACATTCAATATTTTTTCAAACAAAATTTGTTTGATGGCCTTTTTCATAGTCTTCATCATCGTTCTTGAATTCCTCTTTGTGTCACTCTGCCTACCACCCACATTTCTGTTTCATTTCTGATTTCCAGTCACAGATGCCTAGTACCACTAAAAATGTCTTTCCCTGCCCAAACTCTTTTCTACTTTAATAGCTTATTCTAACAAGTAACGCCCACTTATGTTGTAAACACAGACAATGAAAGCAAGGATACACAAGAGATAACATGATTCTTTTGTCTTTCTCTGTCTAGCTTACCTTGTTTAATATAAAGCGTTCCAGAAAAATTCATGTTTTTCTTAAAAGCTTCATGGTTTCATGTTTCTTTATAGCTGAATAAAACTCAATTGTGCTTATATGCTACAATTTCATTATCCATCTGTTGATGGATGTCTAGCCTGGTTCAGTTTCCTCGCTATTGTGAATAAAGCAGCAATAAAACATGAATATGCAAGAATGTCTATGTTAGAATATAAAGTCCTTTGGGTATATGCCAAGGAATTGAGATAGCTATAACTTTATTTTTCAGTGATGTCTGTTCTATTGAAGCACATTTGAACTTAGATTGAAAAGAATCAACTGCAAATTCATATTTTATTCACTTATCAATTTTTTGAATGTCCTGCTTTCTCTTCCTACTAGATACAAGCAATGTTTAATGAATATATTTGGCCTAGATACCCTTAATTGTTAACTAGACTCAGCATAGAATCAGCTATGTAAGGAGCATCAATTAGATTCCACAGATCACTTTGGCATCTGGGCATGGAGATTGTGGTGGTTGTTAATTGATGGAAGACAGAGTGCCATTCCCTGGGTAGGTGGTCCTATGATATATAAGGAAACTAGAAAAGTATGAGCTTCTAATTACCATCAGATGACTTCTTGGCAGTGAAGTAAGGTTCCTGGTCAGAGCTGATGCATTGTGAAATAGAAAATATGGCTACGTGATTTCTTCAGTGCTCACCTAACCCCTTTCTACTTCTAGAGTATTTTCTCACAACAGAAAAGACGAATTTAGGACAGAAATTGCATTTTTGCTGTGATGAACATGGCCATGTGGCTTTGCATGCCTGGAAAGCATTTAGTGGGCGGATTGTGAATTTTGTAAGGAACTTTAAGCTGGAAAAGTCGCAGAGTAATCAACAGCTTAATGAGCCATTCCTGTGAGAGCTTGGAAAACGTCACTCCCAGAGAAGTGAGTCCTGTGGAGGCATGGTTTGTGTGGTGTCGGGGTGAGAGTGCGACAGGAATGTAAGTAAGAATGGCTGCTAACAGAACATCTAACAAAAGCTTGTCAGACATAAGAAACTCACTTGTACATTGCTTTAGGAGGCCAAGAAACCCTCAAATCAATACAGGCTACGGATGCTGGACTCGGTTGCCTTCCAGATGTTGAAGTAAAGTCCTTATTATAGAAGATACTGTGTGCTTTACTTGCATGTACTTTAAATTCTAAACTAAATTAAATTCTAATTTAATTTAAATTAAAGTACCATGTGATTTAATTGGATTCTAAGTCTTTATCTTTATTCCCCAAGATAAACGTATCATTGACTTATCCTGGAGGAAAACTGTTTTTGAAATATATGCAGATGACCAAAGAATTATTACTCTGCAGGTCAAAAGGCAGAGAAACTGATTGTGGCATGCCTACCCTAGTGTAAAATGTACAATTCAATTCCTGACCATTAAACTAAAGGAAAACTAACGAAGAAGGAGTGGAAAAATTGTAAGCCAGAAGACCAGGACCCCTTCAGTAATATTGTATTGTGTGTAATACTATCTCCTGGAAATGAAAGGGAAACTACATATAATGTCTCAATAACATGGCTGTCTTAAATATGACCTACACAAGAATGACACCAATAAAAATGTTGAAACAGAAAAAAGTAGTATTACAAGGTTCTACCTCTAGACAAAGAACCATGGGTAAACTAAGGAACTCTCAAAGTGGGAGAGATAGCTTTCCTCAGAGTAGATCTTCTAACCTTCTAATGTTCCAAGATGGTCAGCCCTGAAATTATATACATACAAATACCAACAAACAAAAGAACTTCTGTATTTCGGTTATGATGGATAAAGACCTTTGTGTACTTTAAGATGCATCTGAAGAGTCAGATGGCATTAATAAGAGATCAGCACACTGGGATTCTATCTTCCATGCTTCAATGGAACAAGGAAATATTTACCTAGGATTAGCACATAGAGAATACAGTCCAAAGAGGCCAATTTTGTTCTCACAATAACATTGGCTTTTAGTTTCTAAGTATCACCTACATGTGTTGATTTGTACAATTGAGGGAGTCATGGAGTTTGGCTTAGAAATGGTTCTTTGTGAATGGCTCAGAGACTTCTTGCAGAAAGGCCTTAATTAGTCATTGGTTATAATGATGTCTCAGTTGCAGTGGAGGTATGAGTATATTGAAGAGTCTAGCACCATATCACATCTGTCTGAGAGCAACATATTCAGCTCTGAAGTCTCCTGAGATTGCAAGACAAGCTATATTCTTTGAATAAAGTAGCTGAAGATTTGGACTATTATATCCATTGGACAAGAAGGGCAGCATCCTAGTTAACATTACCTGTTAAATTAAGACACCTTTGGCTCACCTGAAAGTACTCTTAACTGAGAGATTGCCCAGATCAGAGTAGCTTGTTATTTCATCTATACAGGGTTATCTTGACAGTGAATTGGAGGAGGTTATATGCCACTGTGGATGAAACCATTCCTTCTTCAGGTGTTCCTGAGCTATATGAGAAAGCTAATACTCTGAGCTAGAGTGCAAAGATATTAGTCAGGATTCCCCATAAATTTTCTGCTTCAAATTCCTGCTTAAGTTTTTATCATGGATGCTTTCAATGATGGAATGTGTCCTGGAAGTTTTAAGTCAAATAAACCCTTTCCTCACCAAATTGTTTTGGGTATCATAAACAATAGAACTATGACAGCATTTAAATTATTTTTTACATGATTTTTCAGTATTATATGATATTCCATTTGTAGTATGGGCATTCCAAGAACTGAAGTCGTTTGACAGTATCCTTTCTTGGCATTATATATCATCCAGTGCTTCCTGAGATTGCAAGAAAGTGGGTAGCATGCAAATTCTGGGATGAGTGACAAATCTTATAGATATCCTTTTCAAGATATATGATGTTTATATGACTAAAGTAATGACCAATTAGTGACATTTCTACTTAGACATGTACAGCATTGTCCAAAACATCGTTCATTTCCATTTTACGTGTTAAACGTGAGGACACATATTTTGGTGGGTATGCAGCAATCATCGGAAAATTTTGAGGGAGTTAAAAAGGCACTGTGTAAACTTGGCCAGGATAATGTTATATCATACATCCACATCTTTTGAGAAATATATAATGTTTTGTGGTAAAATTTGTCTACAGATACTATCAAATTTTACCCAAGGAGAAAAGAATAAAAAACATTTAAAAATAGATATAAGATGAAAAAGAGTATGGTTGGTATCTAAATATATTTTACTTTCTTTCCTTTTACTTTTTATATAACCTACATTTTCTATGCATTGGATTTTAGACAAACAACCATGTATATAACCACCCAAGAAAGTATATAAATGGATGTTTTTTCGTCTTATCTTTTGAAATTCTTAATATGGTAGATTTGGAATAGATCTTAGTATATGCATTTTAAAACTATGATTGTAAATGTTTTTAATATGCTTTTTTGTTGTACTCACAATGGTAATAGAAATATTCCTTTTCCCTCTAGGAATTCATTATTCTCAATCATGATTGTAAATAATGTTCAGTACATGAAACCATTTACATATAATTTGTCAGTAACTTCTAAAGATACAAACAAGCATCTGACAGTAAGACAACATTGTTGATAAGCAAAAAGCCTATTTAAAATTTAAAGTCTTACTTGTATTTAAATTGAGTTATGAAATTTAATTTTAATTTGGTAATTCTATGAATTTTGGTAAGATCTCCTATGGTTCATGACCTTTCTATTTATCTTTGACTTTTTAATGATCCTTTCTTAACTTCAAATAAACAGGTTCTACACTTTGTATATTTTCATAATGATTTAATGTAGAAAGGAAATTTATTTTCATTTATAAAATTATAATAATACTGTTAAAAGTTTCAAGGTGAACTTTTGCTTTAAATATAATGGATACAGGTAAATGTCAATGGTTAATTAATATCTATGAGGATTAATTATTAATAGATTCATTAATAGACACTGAGATTATATACAGATTAGTATGCACTTTGGGATCTTATATGAAAAGACTGAAGTGATTTTATTACATGTATATGACTATTGAATGTTAGAAATAAATAAGCCTAAGTGAAAAAGAATACTGGAACAAGTATGAAATCTTACACATATCTAATCAAGACACTAGGAAGAGATATATACACTACTTAGACATTTGACTGTCAATATTGGCATTTTATGACCCTTCTATTTTGTATTATACTGCACATGTGTTTACAGAGTCTAGTATTAGAAATAAATTAATTTGCTTGGAGTTTTGGAACACTTTCTTTGTAGACATAAAGATTAAATTTCTCTCTCATGGAGGAAGAGTGAGTATTGCATGTGCAGCTGCTTAATCCCATAATCTATTACCCAATCACAATTCCCACAAAAATTAAAAAGCTTGTTAAAAGGAGATAAGGCATTATCTCCTCACAGAGGGCTACTTCTAAGTCTCTCAAAAAAAATACTCCAGTGAAATTTTCTTGTAAATTAAATTAAATGTAAAAATATTCTTAATAAAGGCAAGACAGTTTTATACATTAATGATGAACTGGGAAACGAGGATGTCTGTGTTAGCTCAGTTGGAGACCTCTGTTTGCAAGCCTAGGATCATATGTAGTTATTGCTCCCTAAGGGCTCATTAATTTTGCAGAGAGAAAAGTTTCCTTTTCACTGATGTATGAAGCTCTAACTGTCAGTTACATACATATGAGTTCTTTATTGAAAGCAGGAAGTAATAATTCCTTACATGAGCTTTCTTTTAATAAATAGGCATCTTACAAATTATTTCAGATGTCAAGTTGTGTTCTGAAAAGGTTTTGGTTCCTCTGATTAACAAATTAGCTCTATCTGCGAGGTGATGGATCATGCCTTTAATCCCCGTGCCCCTGAGACAGATGCAGGCAGATCTTTGTGAGGGTGAGACCACTATGTTCTACCCAAGACAGGCAGGGATGTTATACAGAGAAACTTTGTCTTGAACAAACCAAATATTATAACAAACAAGAAATGAATTAGCTTATATGAAGTATTTAAAATATATATTATATATGAATATATATAAATACTTATTCATATATATATATGAATGAAGATGAAGCCACCCAAGGGCTTGGTATAAATATTGATATCCAAGAGTTCATTGCAATTGATGATGGCTGAGAGCCCAAAACTAGAGTAGATGGTGACATTTACAATGCCCAAAGCAGTTTTCTTTAATAATTAATTTTATGCGTCTAAAGTGGAAGATAAATATGCTAACATAAAATTTCCTTCCCACTTTCAAAGTACTATTCTTTATGAAAATATTCAAACTCAAAAGACTGGATTTCTAGATCTTCTTGGATCTTTATTTTAGATTTTTCTCTTTCAATTTATGTTCTGGTTTTTCATTTTTGGTTTATTTTTTTGTTGTTGTTGTTATTTTTTGTTGTTGTTTTTATTGTTTTGCTTTGATTTTTAAATATCTTAGTACACTGCATAAATATCACCAGATTATAGTTCAGAAAGCAATCTCTTCTAATAACGGAGTGGGTGAGGTGGTAGTGGTGAAGTATAATCATGTATTTAACTACTCTGTTTTGAACGTTACATTTACAAACTGTATACAGTTAGCAAGATGGGCATTAAAAGCAATTTGATAATATCTGTGAATCAGTTTCTGCTTTTGTGGTGTGAAAGTAACTCACACAAATCACCCTCTTTGGCAAATTGACCCTAGACACTTTTTCAAATATCCATATACTGCAACTTGCAAAGGTCTACAATAAGGTAAAAGATGTTTCTTTAACAATAATAAACATTGAACAACTACAAGTTTAATTGAGTTCAATCTGATATCTTCAAAAAATACAAAGGTAATAGAATTCATTATGCCTAAATCACAAAACTACTATTTTTTTCTATTTATATGAGAAGATTATACATCGTCTTATAAAGATACCACATTGTATCCTGTAAAAAATTATCTATATTGACAAGGGATTACATCTTACAACCACTATAAAAGAAAGCATGTTCCTTTTTTTAACCATTGTTGCAAACAAGGTTATTAAATTTTTATTATCTTAAGAAAACAATTATGAACTGTTTTAGTAAATGGAAAGATTGTCCAAATAGAACTGACTATGAAATAAAGTATTAATGGCTTGATCTTGGACAAGTAATGCCATTTATATCAGGTCAACTCTACCATTAACACTTTTGTTCCATTTATTTGTTGAAAATTGATCATATTATTCAAATTTAATGTCTTACCATAATGGACAAACGATATAGACTGTAGCATGATATGTGATATGAAGATGACATTTAGTTTTCTGTTTAGTTTCCACATAATATTCATGAACAGAAATCTCTACCATTTGAAATGTACATGGTTATCTTGATCTTACTAGAGAATTGAGTTTTGTGAACAATGATAGCAAGACAAAGAAAAATCATATGACTGTTTAAACTGTCATTAATACTTGGGATACTGTGTGTGAATTAGACTTAGTTCTGCATGAACTCTGAAGTTGTACATCTGCTCAAGGCTGAGAACATGATGTCTACATGCCCTTGGTTCATTGTATACTGCTTCTGATAATTTGAGATTCTAACATAAGTCATTTTGTACATGAGTAGTTGTTTTAAAGGACCATATTCTTACAGAATAATCACCAACGTGCACAAGGTCATCATAAATCTACCACACAGACACACAGAAATCCCTGTCTCTATGAAGTAACTGAGAAAGTCTGGGTCTAAGAGACATCATTCTTTGAGGTGAGACAAGAATATATGGATTGAGATGAAGTAGGACCTGTTTGTGTCCATAACACTCAGCATAAGTTGCATTTTGTTGTCAATATTCATGTCATCCTTATAAATGAGACAGATAAAATACCCAACTTTCACCAGTTTTAAGTCAATTAGAGAATTTTGTGTCTGAATTAATTTCTTTTTTCTACTTTCCTGTTTTATTTATTGTGTGAAATAAATCATGTGTTTCTTTTTTATTTTACTGTAACTTATTTTTCATGGAATATATACAGAAGCATTCATGTGTCATGTCGCTATTTCATCATCATCTCTGTTCACATTTGTCAAGTGTAGAGGAGGCATTTTATCCATTCAGTTTCAGAATATTCTGAAGCAATGCATCATCTGAGCTTAAAGCAGAAAATATATTAAATATGTGCTTCACGTGTTAATTCAAAATCTTTTTTTTATGTCTAACTCTTTTTGTTAGGCAATATGACTCTCCTTGGCCCAACATGGGATGTAGAAAAACTGCTCCTTTTTTTTTAATGCCTTCTTACATTGAAGTTACTGTTATTCAGCACCTCAAAAGTATTTGTAATGTCCACCACAAGGCTTGACACACGAGATGAGTACTGAAAGTTTATGAAAATGAAAGTTCACTTCCCCAAGTCTAGTTTTACAATGCCTAGAGGAACAGAGGGTAGTTTTACCTTACTGTCATTTATTATACTTTTTCCTAGCTTTAAATTATTTTTTCTCATGACTCCTTGTTTTCATGACCAGTCACTGGGACAAACACAGTGTCAGTTTTGTCTGTTTAATTTTTAAATATTTTTAATAGCTTTCAACAGGAGGATGGTAATGCGTTCTAGTTTACCATCATGGTGGACTCAGACAGATTACATCATCATTTAAAATATTATTCAAAAAATTTGCAATGTTTTTAATGTTTGGAAGAATATACAAGACAGATATAATCCATCCATGCTTAAATATAATTATTATGGTAAAGAGAGAAATAATTCATCCATATTTAGATCTAATTATTCTGAAGATTTTATTTTTATTATGTCATCACTATATTTTTGTAT
The DNA here is from genome assembly GCA_021653895.1 of Mastomys natalensis. Classification (NCBI taxonomy): domain Eukaryota; kingdom Metazoa; phylum Chordata; class Mammalia; order Rodentia; family Muridae; genus Mastomys; species Mastomys natalensis. The sequence goes on from JAJTUV010000818.1 coordinate 592,224, forward strand.
CATAACAATAATCTCTGCATTCATTTTTGTTTTATCCTACATATTTGTAAATATTAAAAGTATGCAGATATTTTTCCATTGCTACTCTTTACTTCCTATTCTTAAGAATATTAAAATTATCCCACAACATATATTGTCATATTCATGTTACCATTTCTTCAACATATTTAATTTATATTTTAATTCCTAGATTTTCAATTTAGTGTATATATCTACAAAAATACATGTAGAAATCATAACATCTCTTCTACAGGCTGGTCACTTCCACTTTTACTCTATAACTGATTTACTCAATATTCTTATTAAATAATAAGTGATATTTTTCATGGAAAGTTTACAATTGTTGCCCATGTACTTTTAGGCATTTTTAAATGTGTTTTTACAATCCTTCCTCCACATCATACATAGGATTTCCTGAGCTCTGACTAATATTTGGCTGTGGGTCTTTGTATCTGCTACCATTAATTGAAGAATGAAATCTCTCTGGTGATGATGATTATGCTAGGCTCCTGTCTATGAGTATCATTATAAGAATTTCATTGAGTTTTTTTTTTGTTGTTGTTGTTCTGAACTATCTGGACTCTGGTTCCTGCCCCAACAAGAAGTGTCAGGCATGGGGTAGATCCAGTGACATGTGCCTCAGTTGTCCTCTCCAAGGCTCAAAGCTCACTGGTGAATAAACTCACACTTTCCAGCTCTTCCTGAACTCTGGCTGGCTGATTCAATTTAACTGTTCTGGCCCAAACTCCTCTCCAAGATTATTGATTCAAACTGGCTATTCTGGAATTGTTTCTGAATTGCTTTGCTTGGCCCTAAACTAATTATGGCAATTTTTTTTTTTTTTTTAAATTTCTTGCTCCTTATTCTCTGGCTTCAACTGCCTCTGCTGACCTGCACTGCATGAACCACATAAACTAAACTCGACTGAACTCCATTGCAGTGCATTATCTGAACTCACTTGAACTATATTCAGTGAAATTCTCTCTCCCTGACTCACTCTGCTCTGCTCTTAAGTAGCCTCTTGTTCCTGTCTGTTCTTATGAGAGTTGGGCATATTCTATTTTTGACTCATTCTGTCAAAGCTTTCTCTGATTTGTCACTTTGTATCTCAATTAGACATAATTATTTGAAATTAAAGGTGTCTACAAAGGGTGTGTTACATTCTAGTCCTAATGGATTAAAGGTATGTACTCCAGCCAGAGAGATTAAAAATGTGTCATTCTAGCCAGGTGACATAGAACTAGAAGGTCTTTGGATGTGTTCCATTGCCAGAACAACCATATTGCTGGATAAAATCCCTTCTACAGGCTGGTCACTTCCACAGTTCTGTACATCTTTACTCCAGTACATCTTTCATGGAAGATACATTGTAGGTTGAAAGTTTTGTGGCTGCTTTGGTGTCCCAGTCCCTCCACTGAGGGAGACAAATGAAATTGGGGGTCTTGTTTGGGGCAATGGAAACCCTAAGGAATCTATGAGGGTGATCTTACCAAAATGTTGATGAATTTAAAGAGAACTATGCAAATACAATGAGAGGAATTAAATTGAAAAGTAACATAGATGTGCATGTTATTAGAACACAATATGGAGAGTGGGAACTTGTAGAGTCCACCTCCAGTAGAAAGACAGGACTTCAACTGGAGGGATGGGGCTGCCATCCCAACAGGCAAAAACTCTGACCCAGAATTTTTCCTGTCTGAAAGAACTTCAGGGACAAAAATGGAGAAGAGCCCGAGGAAAAGGAGGTTCAGCGACAGGCCTGAATTGGAATCTACCTGAAGGGGAGGCCCCAAGGCCTGACACTATTACTGATTCTATAGTGTGCTTACAAAAAGGAGCCTATTAAGACTGTCCTCTGAAAAGCCCAACAGGCAATTGAAAGAGTTAGATGTAGATACTTAAAACCAACCAATGTATAGAAGCTGGTGACCCATGTGGTTGAATTAGGGAAAAGCTGAAAGAAGCTGAGGAGGGGGGTGATCCTGTAGGAGAATCAGTTGTATCAACTAACCTGGACACCTGAGATCCCTCTGGCACCAAACCAGCAACCAGGCAGCATACACCGGCTGATATGAGGCCTCCAACACATACACAGCAGAGGATTTCCTGGTATGGGCATAGTGTGAGAAGATACAACTAACCCTCAAGAGTTTTGAGGACCCAGAGAGTGGGGACATCTGGTGGGGTGGGGACATCCTCTTGGAGACACAGGGTAGGGAGGAGGTAGGGAATGAGGAACAGTCAGAGGGCCGACCTGGAAGTGGATAAAGACGAGACTTTTAATAGTCCAGATGAAAAGATTAAAGAAAAAAAAGAATAAGATATAAAACAATAATTTTGAAAATATCTTTTATAAATGGTATAGTGTTCCTCCAATATTTATAGAAATATAACTTTCACAGTTTTCTCTTTCAGTATGATTCACGTCTAGTGGGAAAAATCTATTTAGAATTATTAAGTACATTGTTTAAGAACAGAATAATTCTTAAAGAATGCAGCAAGAATTCACAATTTATCCCTTACTTGATTCTCTCATATATTTAAGAATAATTATTACAGAAACAAGGGCAAATGATTTATCTTTTTCATAAACTATGATTTCTTCAAAGTTAAACTAATATATAAGAAGAATGTTTCCATATGTTATCTAATGTTTTTACTGACTTCTGAAATAAAAAATAAAGTCTACTGGTCTCAATTATATTTGTCCACTTATTCTTTCATTATTAAAGAAAAGTTAGCCCAGGGAATAATTTCCTTGTAATTTAACTCTATTTATATTATGCACAGCAAACAATATTAAAAGTAAAGAATGTTTCAGAAAATTTAAATCCATATTTAGACCAACAGGTTGACTAGAAGAAATTACTCTAGGGAAATATGAAAGAAGTGACACTAGAAATTATTATTAGACATTATATTGTTTACAATTTTCATTGATATGAGAAAGTATTAGATGATATCTAAAGGAAAGAAACCTGAAGGAATACAGGATATTTATTTTGTTGTACAACTTAAGGGACTACATGGAAGTGAGGAAGGCATGGCATCAAAGGGATAAGAGCACCAGAAACATTACTTCAACAATCAAAAATCTGGGGAAGGTAGACAATGGCTCAGATAATACTAAACTTCTTTTCTGCTCTTAATTCCTTTGAATAGCCCCACCAAAGAGTTGTGGGTTTTAAAATTATAGATGGGCATTCCTTCTGCAGTTAAACCTTTCTAGACATGCCCTTACATGCCCTAGGTAATTTTAAACCAAGTTGACAAAAAGAAGTAATTCATGAAGAAAATTTATTTTATTAAAGATATACTTTGGCAAGAAATCGTTGAAGGCACTATTGCTAGGCACTAGGATGGTTTATAAAAGATGATATAAGACACCACTTTGAGTGGAAAGGGGCATGTTTGGCTATACTCAGTTGTCAACTTGACTATATCTGAGATGAACTACAATCTAGAACTAGAGAGCACTCCTGATATATGGGCCTTGAAGAATAGTGGCCATGAAAATCTTAGGGCCAGGCAAGGTGGTACAAGCCTTTAATCACAAGAGACAGAGGCAAGCAGATATCTGAGTTCACAGCCAGCCTGGGACAGAGCAAATTTCAAGTAAAGAATAGCTTAGGTCCAGGCATTGTTGTGCACACCTTTAATTTGGGCCATACCTTCTGCTGGAGGCCTACCAAAGGACAATGGATGAAAGAAGGCTTCCTTCTTTGCCTGCTTGCACTTACTTGCCAGCATATCTGTTGGAACCTACTTCTTTAGAATTCCAGCTTATATAGAAAACCAGATGAAATACCGAACCTCATGGGACTAAGCAACTGCTAGATTCTTGAGCTTCCCACTCACAGCTGCCCATTGTTGGGTTAGTTGAACTTTAGACTGTAAGTCATTCCAATAATTTCCCTTAATATATAGAGACATTCCATAAATTCTATGACTCTAGAGAATGCTGGAAAATACAGGGTACATCAAAGACATCACCTAGAAGCCCAACCATAAGGTTTTGTGCATCAGACACTGAGATTGTTTGTCTGTGTTGTCTGATTATCCCCAACTAGGGCACCATTTGTGTTAGTACAACACACACATAGGTTACTTTTGTAGGTTAGAAAGCTGATTTCCAGACAGTAATGCTCAATTATGCAAGAATCAAGAATAAATAATTGACACGAAAGGTACTTCAGAAGAATTGATGAATGGATAGATGGATGGATGAATCAGTAGGTGGATAACTAATGTGTATATATATGCTAATATACATGTATGTATATTTTATATACTTATTATATATATATATATGAAATATATAGATTACAGAATAAGTCTTACATATGTTTTACTTTCTGTTCACTTTACTTGTTGGTTGCTCAACCAAATTCCATTTTTAAATCATTATATCAAAATTGTTTCACTAACCAAGCAATTTTATCATAAAATTGCTAATTAGGGATAGTATTTTTAATAGTACTCTTGAATAAAATTGATATTCTTTTTATTTTTTTCACCTGTTAGCTGAATATTTTTTTATTTCCCAATTGGGCCTACAGGTGAATAAAGTTGTTTTTGTTTGAAAACTGGTCACAGTGAATTGCCATGGTTATAGGATGCTCTCCATTTTGAATGGAAAAGCAAAGAAAGAGGGTAAGTATTTAATGTCTATGTAAAATAGAACAGGATACGTTCTGTAAAATCCTCAGACATTAGTAAGGTATAATGTTGGGAGAAAAGAAAAGGTAAGTTAGGAAACCCTAAGTTCTTTGTCTAAACACTTATGTATTAGAAGAAACAGAAAACTGAGGCCTAACCCTGGTCAAAGTACCTGCTTAGTAAAAGAAATAATCTTAAAGTCATTATAAAAGAATTTAGAATACCCATGAAAAACTCTAATATCCAGGGTTACAATCCAAATTTAACATTTGTAATGCAAGGAAAATCTGAAAAATTAAGAATCAAAGGAAAAGTCAAGAGACATTCACCTCTAGTTGACCCAACAAAGTTTATAAAATATAGGTAAAAAACACAAAGTACTTTGTGACCTTGAAGATAGATGAAGGGTTGTCATTCAAAGTCTGTACAAATGAAAGTAAAACCTTGAATGGAATGGCGGTTAAACGCTGTACAGATTCAAAAGCTACAGCATGCAACTTAGAGAATATCGAAGGTAAAGCGAACATATGGTGGGACAAACTAGTTGACTGAAAGGACATTTTTCTAAGTGAAGATACATTTATAGATTCAGGAAAATGTTTTCTAGAGTGCCAAGGAATGTGAACCCAAATATTGCATAATCAAATTGCCTACCATAAATGACAAAGTCAAAATCTTCTTTTGGGCTTGTGTTGGGAGCTGACTCCTAGCAGAAAGCAACTATCATCTTTGCAGCCTATCTCCAGCAATATACCCTGACAAGAGACTTGTTTTCAACAGCTCACAACAGCTGAGCATACTCTGATAAACATCTTGTTTTGCTCACATATCTTGTTTTGCTGCTTAGTGCCCCAGCTGCAAGGCACATGACATAGTGCCTTCAGCTATGTTCCCCTGCTTGTCCACAAGGGCAAGGCACATGGTAAAGGGTATAAATACCCAGGATTTCCTTTCAAAAAGAAAGACTTTATCAGACTCTCTGTCTTGTCTCCATTCTTCGTGGCTCTCACCCCTCTATCCCTACTCTCTTCTTGCTAGACATTGACCCTTGGACCAGAGCAGCAGCTCGGGCAAGGACAAAGAAGCCCCCAAACATGGGGCAGAATGGGCCATTACAGGCTTGTAAATGAATCTTATTGCAAAGAGAGATAAAATCACCTTAATGATTTTTTTTTTCTAAGTTAATAGCACTGGGAGGCCTGGAACCTTCTATGTATATCAAGATAGACTCAAATTCACAAATACACGCCTGCCACAGTCTACAGAGGTCTGGGCTTAATGCCATGTGCCACTACTCTGGCAGCATTGTTGGGTTTATAGTTATTAGAAATCAATAATAATCAAGTAATACAAATGATGGATTTACATTTCCTTAGGAAAGTAACATGCTGCCAGAAAACCAACAAAATAAAATACAAACTGTTACAGTCTAATAGAGTGCATTAAGATTTAAGGTTTAGTGCATCTGGGTTGTCGCATTGAAGCTGAGTGACTTGCTGATAGATGAGCAAGCAAATAAAATTGGGATTCTTAAAACTAAAAATTAATGCTTTATTTTTACATATATATATAAATATTATTTTACTTTATCTTGACTGGGCCTATCAATACTGGTTCACCTTGCCTAATTATTATATCATTAGTATGTTTTAGAATAGATAATTATAGTCATTCTTTGAACAAAGCCTAAAATAAGCAAGTGGGTGAAATAAACGTGTGTGATGTTGAAAAGTTCATCCATCGCTTTAAAAGTATGTAAAATTTTGCTTAACAAAACCCTGCTTTCTTATATATAGTTCCATTTATCTGTGAGAGGCAGATGTAAAATCACTTCCACGTACATAAGTCAAATCCCTGCAAAATATTCAATTCCAAGACCTACAATAAATTTTAAAGTAGTACATTGTGTACACATTATGTTTGATTAGTTTCACCTTGGTACATGACTTTGTTCATGCTATTAACAAAAAGAAAGGTATTCTAGCTGACACTTTCAAATGACGGAACTATTAACGAACACAAAAGCCTATTGAAATGTTTAGTGACTATTTCCAAAACAACATTAATTGGAATAACATTCTGATAATTAGATAAAATATTTCCATAATCTGTATTCTAGTCAACAGAATAGCTTTTCAAGTGGCAATAATAACGATTATCTTTCCAACCTCCTCTTGATGCTACTTCCTACTTTGAATTATACAAAGTAAAGCTAAACGTCATTCTGCCCACACACAATATTTTGTGTTAGTTTACGTCTTGGCTTTTCATAGAGCTTAGTTGCCTGAAGCATTTATAAAGTCAACCCTATTAAATAGTGAACGCTATAAAAGTAACTCAGATAACATTTTATCCTGTTTTTCTGAATGATCAATTTCAGATTTAGCATGGTTTTGTTTTTTTTTTTTAGAATCAATAACAGGATTTAGAGATTTATTAGGCTGAAGAGTGAACATTAGGAAACACTGCAGAATGTGGGACTTTTATACCAAGGTAAATAAACCTCCAAGATGGACAATGGATGAGAAAACATCCATGATTCTAGAAACTAATTCTGGAGAAAGATGGTTTTTGAACTATAAAGCCATCTATGAGAACAGTTAGAACAGCTAGAGGAAGTCGTCTACTTCTTTACATCAATATGCCATCCATCTATCCATCATCATCCATCCATCCATCCATCCATCATCCACCATTCACCTACCAACCATCCATCCCTCCATGCATCCATTTAATCTTCCTGCCCACGCATCTACCCATCTACCCATCTGTCTATATAATTCAACTTCAGCTTCTTTCTTTCTCTCTCATCTCCCTCTCTCTCTCTCTCATCATTTATATCTGTATCTCTCTGTTGAAACATCTATATCATCTATCTTCATCATCATTTATATCTATCTATCTATATCTATCTATCTATCTATCTATCTACCTATCTATCTATCTATCTTTATCTATCTATCATCTCTATATCTTTTCTTATATAATTTTATTTATTTTTTTGCTTATTCACTTTATAACCCATCCCAGTCACCCCCTCCCACAATCCTTCCCCATCTCTTCTTTTCTGAGTACCCCCACCTCCTGTATCCCCACCCTGCCACTTTACGTCTCTGAG